>JARVLU010001462.1:24674323-24689150 GCA_031762415.1 Simpsonichthys santanae
AAGACGTGACCGATCGCCGTTTTAGTTTCGGTTTCGATTTGCGGCCGTATTCGCGGACTTACGGCTCCATGTGCGTTGGGTTCCGACCTACAGCCGAATCGAGCTACAAACGGTCCTTAGGTCCGGAACCCGTTCGTAGGTCGAGGACTACCTGTATATGCATGTGGTTTGGATAAACTTCCCTCTGTACATTTTGCAATTGCATTTCACTGTAACTTTGCTGACCCCCACCCCCAAATTGCTATTTAACATGTCCCTGTTTATGGTCCCCCCCCCCAATAATGAGATGAAATCTATGCCCTTGATTATTACAGCTTCATACAAAAACAATATTGATAATGTAGCATGAAGCTGCACTGATCCGATTATGACCCTCGACTCTTATTCATCTTTCAGACTCACCTGAATCATGTGTTTTAAAGTGACCTCTTACTTCAATAATGTCTGAAGTTTTTCTACACATTTCTCATCAGGGACACAGAGTCACCTACAGTCTGACAAATGTTCACCTTATTCTTCTGTTTCTAACAAAGAAAAACAAATCATTAATGAAGTTTGTTTTATTTGATTAACAAGTGTGAACATGAATATTTTTGACTGTTGTTCTCAATCATTATAATGAAATCATGTAAAATATTACAATGTGGATAACATATTTCTCTTTCTGTTTTTCAGAAGGTGATTATTCCTTCATAGACACCTGTGAAAATGTATTTGAGCTGGAAGCTGTTTTCTTCAGCGGGGTAATCACAATGTCCATGAGGGTAGTCAAAATAATATCCTGAGAGCTGTTTTTTTGCACAAAGATCCTTTGTGTAAAAAGCCATTTGCCTTGGACCCCCGGACTGAGCAGATCGTCTCCTGCTAAGAACCAGAAGATGGTTCGTCTGTGGACCACATCCGAGAGGTCGCGCCAAGGTTCACTCGTTCAACTCCTGAGCAGATAAAAATGTTGCTCAGTTACAATTGTTAGAAGTAAATAATTGCAGAAGATGAAGCCTTTTTCCACTGCAAGATTCACGTTGTTGGCTTGAAATCCAAACGTGCAGAAGGTACTGATGGACGGTGTACCTTCTCATCAGCTGTTGCCCTCAGACCCCTGAAGCTGTCACAGTGACGGTCGCTACTTTGGGCAGTTCCCAGCAAGTCCTCCTCATTGTGTCTCTGGTCTGATCCACCAGAGAATCCCAGAAAGACGAGTGACCTGGTGCCTTCAAGCTGATCCGGTAAGGCGCAGAACCTAGTGACATGTCTGCCTTGGTCTGGTTATGCTATTTTTAAGCTGATGCAACTTGATAAATCATTTCCTGACTTGCAGTGATGATAAATGACTTTATTTGATCAGATTAAACAACTTCTTTCAACCTAATCCAAAGTAAACTATTTGTTAAAATAGTCAAACTTTGTCTAAATTCATGCGTGTATAAAACTGAAATAATTCCTGCTCAAAGAGTGAATTTTGTCTTAGATAAAAGAATTAAGCCTTGATTGATTCATTGTTATTGTTTGTTTATTGTTGTAGTTGATCTCAGTTTGATTATTTTTGTAATAAATCTTCAGACAACTTTGGTCTTTTCATTCAGATGAATATTCATGTGTTATGATATAAAACTCCCTGTAATTAACAGAATCTATGTCAGTGACTGATTCTGATGATTAAAGGGTGAATAAGTTGTTGTTGGTCAGTAAACTGAACAGCTGGTGCCAAACTTTAACAAGAGCTAAATAAATAAAACTAATGTAGTGAAGAGGATGGAGAAAGTGTCACCCTTCTTCCTCCATCTATCTCCTTCATATTGCTACACCACTGTCCCTCCTCTGCATATGTCCAACCCACTGTCCCTCCTCTGGACATGTCCAAACCATCTCAGTCAGGCCTCCCTAACTTTACCTCCCAGTTTTTACCTCTCAGAGAGAGAGAGAGAGAGAGAGAGAGAGAGAGAGAGAGAGAGAGAGAGAGAGAATGGTTGTGTGTGTCATTTGTCTCTGTGTCCCTGTGATGGACTTGTGACCTGCCTAGGGTATCCCCCGCCCCTCGCACAGTGATTGCTGGACATGGGCACCGGCGACCCCGTGACCCAAAGTGGAACAAGTGGGTAAAAGATAATGGATGGATGGATGTATATTGACAGTAAGAGTTGGTTTGAGTAGATGGGGAAATTAATGGGTCTTGAATGTTAGTAGGACAGCTGAAATTTTCTGTTCAACGGAGAACATCAAGTTGAAGGTTATTTTGTGCGGTTTGTTCCTGTGAAATAATTTTTTGAAGGGTGAGATCATGGTGGTCAATGCTTTTGTATTGTTTGATGACTCTGTCCCTCCTCAGTCTTGATTAGAGGGTCAGGTTGGCTTGGAACATTCTAACATGTTTTTAGTATGGTAGTTGTTGACCCCAAGTTAGCAGACTGAGGAAGAGGTAGAGTCAGGTGTACAAAGGTTGTGTTTTTATTTACAAGTGAAGATATTTACAGGGGCTGGAAGGGAAGAAAAGGGACAAGGTGAGTATTTTGGAAACTGACAGGTTGCTTGAATAATGAATGTTAGTTTGAAGACGATCTCTTGTACAAATGTTTGTGTTGTGGATCAAGTCAGAGAGGAGATAGAGAATGTAGTCCTAGGTTTCCACAGAGGTGAAGGTGGTCCAGAGTAGGTGAGTGGCATTGGAGAGAGGATCAGGTTGGCGGTGCTCAGTGGTTTTCTGATCTAGGTGATGTTTGGTGATTGTAGGAACAAGATGATAACAGGACAAAGTCACAGAGGACAAGAAGGTCTTGGAAGACTCGAGGAAGCAAGACTTGGAAGTCATTGGAGAAAAGTACAAAGATTAGTAAAACTGTTTGGAAACAAGTTTATCGGCTGTCTGTTATTTTACCGTAAGGTACAGTATAATAACGTTCCAGCATCAGAAGAACATCAGGAGCTTAAGTAGTCCGCCGAGTAGTTTTCCATATCAGGTGCAGGTGTATAGTGGTGAATGCTTGCAATGAGTGGCAGCTGTGGAGAAAGTGACTGTGGCTGGAAACCTAGGAATCCCACAAATGAAAGGATTAAAGTTTTATGAATATTTGATTTGATTTGATGTTTATTTATTCATTTTAAAAGAACAATAAAAAAAAGTTTAATCAGATACAAGAATACAAATAGGATAAAATGAAAGGAGCAGAAAGAAGAAGAAATCTTATTATGTCTGCAATAGATAATGAGCATATTATCAAAGTTGCATGGTGGTTGCATGAAACCATGCTTTGCCATATGCAAATTCTGCCCCAAATCTTAAAATTTGATTTTTTTTTTTTTTTTTTGTGTGTGTGTGTATGTTTTCCCCTCACATATATAATAGTTTCATAATAATTTAAAGGACAATTGGATGAGACAAAATTCCTCTGAACTGTATAAGGCAGAAGAAATAACAGGTTTCTGGGAATTTGTTCACATTTCTGTGTTTACTTTCAAACTGCTCTGGCTGGGACTGGTATGAGCATCGTGTGCGTTTTCCCCCCCTGCATGCATCCTCCTGTCGTTTAAAGCCCTCAGATTTAAGGGCCCAAAAAAAAAAAAAAAAAAGAGTTCATTGAGAGACCAAATAAAAGGAGGGGGTGCACCTAAAAACCAGGCTGCAGTCACCAGGCAACTAGCAGATCAAGTTTCAAAGCCTGACAAGGAGTTGTAAGAAGTACAGAGAGGGAAGAGGAAGCTGGGTCCTCTGTGTGTGTGTGTGTGGTAGAGGGGTGTGTGTTCTCATACATGGATCCATCTGTGTTTGAGGGCGTTCACACAGGACCCCTGTGTGCATCTGCCATGCTTCACATTGCTTATCTTGCTCCTTTGCCCCTGAACGAGGAACACAAGTGACTCACTTCTTCAAGCCCTCTTGTAGATTTCCATTTTTCAGATTAAAACTACTGAATAAAAAAATAAGAACGACTCAAATGTGCTTTTTATTTGAGCGATTTACTGAAACAACGTTCAGGAATTTTTGGCATGCTCATTCTAGCTCTTTACTTTCTCCGCCCAAACCATAAATGACAAGACCCTGTCTTCATCTGTCATCTTGTATATCATTTTAACCATAACTCTGGTGATTCATGTGTTTGAACTCCACCTCAGGGCCACTGGCTTTTTCATCATCTGAGCCAATATATTAAATCCCAACAATTTCCACTGCTGTGCTGTGGTCTATATAAGCTTGAGGATGAGTGTTATTAAAGAGTGGATACACTTTTTTTTTTTCCAACCAAATGACGTACATTTTGCAATATCAAACGTTCCATCAGGAAGAAAACTTATAAAATATAATTTTTTTTTTAAAAGAGCTTCTTCTCTGGCTGCCTGACAGAATTCTTCATGTCATAGGTTGAACAAAGGGACTAAGCTACCCTCGGCTAATTGTTTGTGGCTCTGAGGCTTCAGGCCTGGCCCACCTCGTCTGTGAGACTGCATGCTTTGCTCTGAAAACCCTCTTATTTATTCTATTTTTTTTTTTTTACAAACTTCACTTCTGTTGTAAACCATTTTAATCCAGTTTATTTAGTTGTTTTTTAAATGGCACCACAGCCTCTCTAGTTGTATTATTTATCTGTCCTCAATGACTGAAGCTGTCATTGCTCAAGATGCAAACCCACAATCTGCAGGCATTTTCCAAACAACTGTGGGCGGCTGTGGCTGAGTGGTTAGAGCAGCCGTCCTCCAATGCAAGAGTTGGGGGTTCGAATCCACCAGCATGCCAAAGTGTCCCTTGGCAAGACACTGAACCCCCCATTGCCTTCAGTGTATGAATATAATAAAGCTCTGATTAGTCTCTTTAGACTGATTTGTTCCATTAGCTTTGTATAGATGTAGTAGAGTGCTGTATGAATGAGGCACAGATTGTGTTGTAAAGAGCTTTGAGTGTCTTGAGCAGACAGAAAGGTGCTACACTGCTGTGAAGCTTAGTGTTGCAATTTTATGTATTTTTGTTTTGTTAAAAAGCTCAAGTTTGTAGATTTGATTCAACACTTCTAATGCTTTTATAAAATTTAATTTACTACAAACATGAAAATTACAGCTGCTTTTCATTGTGTGTGTGGATTTGTCTCAACCAAGTGTTCATCAGGTCGACTGTGGCCTTTGTGACAGTAAATGTCTGTGTCCTCTTCATGATAAGCTCTTTTCCTGCACATGCTGACTCTGCCTGTGCGTGTGTGTGTGTGTGTGTGCTCGTGTGTTTTAAACTTTTTTTTTTTTCCTCTTTGTTTTTCCACCCTTACCCTTCCTCCCACAGGGCGTGTGTCTCTGACTCGGGGCGCCTCTCTGCTCATAGAACGGCTCACCCTGGAGGATGAGGGCTGGTTCGAATGTCGCATCCTCCTCCTGGACAGCAAAACCGATGACTTTCAGAACGGCACATGGACCTTCCTCTCTATCACAGGTGCAGCACTGCAGGGTCTTGGGGACGTGGGAGCTGCTCACTATGTTGCACGTCACTGGCGGCGTCTTTATTTAGATCAATCACAGCATGAAACGTGGCTGCAGCTGTGAAGGATGAATTTCTTGTGTGTTGTTACTGGATCCATATGGTGCTTACATCTTTATGCTTGGCCTGCTGTAAAGACCCGGTCAATGCATGTGTGAATGACGCTAATTGTCCCAAAGCTTTTATCTCACATGTCTTCACTCAGGCTTCACACATGTGGCCTACATAAGCTGCATCAGGTTGCAGCTGACCCGTTTTGTACATAACTGCATTAGAACTTGCATGTATTGAATTTCATGTGTTGTTACCTAAGAATGCCTTTAATAATCCTCAGACACTCAGCACAGAGTGTTGCATATAAGCAGTAGTGACATGTTTCATAGAACTTAAGGTTGTCCAGTTCAGTGATCCTGTGCTGTTTAAAATAAATGATCTCACAACTTGTATTGAACAGACAAGTGTGCAACAAAATACAAAGTTCTGATGCAATTTGACATTGTTTTAACAAGATTAACTACAGAAATTGCATTTCCCTCGAAAATGCAGTCTGGATGCTTATTGCTGAAGAACTCGCTGAAATTAGCTAAAAATGGTGAACTGTAGTTGAAATAAAAGAACAAGCCTAAGTTAGCTGAAGAATGCAGAAAGAACATGTTTGCTGAATTAGATTAGGTTTAAATAAGCAGAAATGAGCACAAAAATTAGGAAATCAGCTAAAAACAGCTGTAATTGGCAAAAAACTGCTGAAAAATAGCTGAAAACGCAGAAAGAAGCTTAATCTACTAGAAGAAAGTGGAAGAGCAGAATTGAGCTTAACAAATGTGGAATTAGCTGAAAAAGCTCAAATTTACATAAACAGCTAAATTGTAACTGAAATAGCAGATAAAGCAAAAAATATCTGAAAGGAGCACAACAAGCTTAAATTTGCAAAAAGAAGTTAATTAGGCAGAAAGTAGCAGAAATTACCAGAACATTTTGGAATTGATCTGAAAACAGCTGAAATTAGCTAAGACATTTTCTTAAAAGGTAGCTGCAAAGGTGGAACAAGCTGAAATTAACAGAAGAAAGCAGAAAGAACATGTTTGCTGCAAGAAGCAGAAATGAGGACATAAAAGTGGAATTTTTTTTAAAAAAAGATTAAATTTACATAAAACCAACTGAAAAGAATCTAAAAAGGCAGAAAGAAGCTTAAATTACCAGAAGGAAACAGGGAGTGCTTTTTTGCTGAATTACCCTGAAAAATGTTTAAATTAGCACAAAAAATGCAAAACTAGCTGAAAAGGCTTAAATTAGCATAAAACCGCTATATGGTAGCTGAAATTATAGAAAAAGCTGAAAGAAATTAGAAGAAGCACAAAAATGTTGTAGTTGACGGAAATAATCTGAAAGGAGCACAAATCAGCTGAAATTAGCTGAAAAAATGTTTAAATTTGCACAAAGAAGCTGAAGCCGAACAAAAAGTGAAAGGAGCAGTAAAAGGTTGTAAACAGATCTGAAGGATGTGAAATGAGCTCAATTCATTTTCTATTAGAAAAAAAAGGCTAAATATTTCAAATAGCTAAAGTTGCACCAAAACCAGAAGTCAGAGCAGGATTGTCCTGAAAGAGCTGAACGTTTTTTTATTTATGATTTGTTGAAATAGTTTGAAAACTGCTGGACGAGAAATGTGCCGAATAACTTACGGTAGAAAAATGGATCCCATTAGTGAGAATGCTTCATAAGTGCTCACACAATAACTCTAAACTTTACAGGGACCTCAGTGATGTGTTTTAGCTGCCCTCTTTTAAGAACGTATTTTTAAAAGACTCTCTTCCTGATTCAATTCCCTTTTTTGTAATTTTGTTTTCCTGGTTCTGTTCCAGCTCCACCTTTGTTTATTATGACACCACCAACTTTTGTGGAGGTTCTGCTCGGAGACTCTCTGACGCTCAGCTGCGGAGCTCATGGCAACCCTCGACCGACTGTGGTCTGGCACAAAGACGAGAGCCCAATAGAGAAACATGAAAAAATAAAAGTGAGGCCCATCAGCAGGTGGCACTGCAGTATTCTAATGAAATACTTCATGCAGTACTTCATTAGAAGTACAAGGGTGGTAGATGTATTTTTGTTTGAAGCAGTCTGCTGCTGTCCTCTACACGTCCCTCTTTTCTCTTTGTCTTTAACCATCGTACTCTGTACCCTCGTTTCTTTTTAGGTGCTCAACGGCACCTTGTCTCTGGGATCAGTCACACAAAACTTTTCAGGAGTGTATAAATGCCATGTGTCTAACTCAGAGGGGAACCTGACCCACTCCACACAGATCCAGGTCCAAGGTCAGTGTTCAGCTTTCGTTTCACGTTAGAGACAACAACACACACCTTTTTGGTTCATAAAGTGTAAAACGACTTGAAGAAACATTTGTACGTATGGTTGTGTCGACTGCCACCAAGTTCAATCATTACTTTGAACTGGTTTAACACTAACAGTCATTACTGGTTTACGTTTTAATCCTAAAAAGGTCCACCGATCATCATCATATCCCCCGAGGACACCACCCTCAACATGTCCCAGGATGCAGTTCTGCAGTGTCAAGCTGATGCCTACCCTTCAAACCTCACCTATGAGTGGTTGAAGCAGGGACAGAACGTTTACCACATTGAGTGAGTCAATTTGTTTATTTTAAATCATGAAGATATTTTTTTCATTCATTCAACCTTTATTTAGGCAGGTTAATCTCATTGAGCCTCGAGGACTCATTTACATTTAACACATCAAAGTCTATTTCTCTACCAAACTATCTAAGATCAATATTTAAAGGTATCATTCCAGTGTTTTTCCAAAGCATGCTACTAATTCAGCCAGCTCTAATAAGATTATTCATGACAGTTGCATCATGTGATCGTGAGCACACTGTGAACCTGACGCAAACAAGATTGTTGTTCAGATTAACGTGCTGTCTTCTTAAGCTGTGATGCCCATCGTTTTACACATAATCTTCCCTTTGTGCAATAAAAAATCAAGGTTTGACGTCGTATCAGTTTGATTTCTTCTTAAACGGCACCACATTCTGTGTCTTGTGCTTTTTAGATCCCTGAAGTCCAGAGTGAAGATTTTGGTGGATGGAACTCTTCTGATCCCTAATCTAATCCCAGAAGATGCCGGGAACTACACGTGCATTCCAACGAATGGAATATTGACCCCGCCCTCAGCTTCTGCTCATCTAAAAGTGAAACGTCAGTCTGTCTGTATAACCGTGCTCGTCAGGGTTGCAGATTGCAGTTCTGACACTAATAAGCTTTTCTGTTATATTTTGTGGATAATTCTTCCGTTGCCACTTCAGATCCAGCTCGTGTGGCAAGAATGCCCCGGGAAACTTACCTGCCTGCAGGAATGGAGGGGGTAATTTTCTGCCCTGTTCAGGCTGATCCTCCTGTTCTGTACGTCAACTGGACCAAAGATGGGAATAATTTGAATCTTGACAACGTAAGCTGCCAAATGTTTTATGGAGTGCTTCACGGCATTCCAGGAAGTAATAAGTGAATTGTTTCTCTGTTTAGTTTCCAGGCTGGATGGTGAACTCAGAGGGTTCAGTTTTTATAGCAACAGCCAATGACAATGCTGTTGGCATGTACACCTGCACTGCCTATAACAGCTATGGCACTATGGGCCAATCAGAGCCCACCAAAGTCATTTTGCAGGTAATTTACTGCTCTCAAGCTTAAAATAACAAATATATATACTGTATTTAAAAATCCTTTGCTGCTGCAGAGAATTAAAAAGACTGTTTTTCTTTAAGGACCCTCCAACGTTTCGAGTTCCACCTCTGCCGGAGTATCTCCAGGAGGTCGGCCGAGAGTTGATCATCCCCTGTGAAGCCATTGGAGACCCTGCTCCAAATATAACCTGGAGCAAGGTGTAATAGATTTTCTGTTTTGACGGAGCCTCAGTCATGACCGACTGGTTCCTTTAACCTCTGGTTGTCCTTCCTCTCAGATTGGTCCTACTCCTCGGTCGTCGTACACTGTGTTGTCCAACGGCTCCCTCTTGCTGCAGCCGCTGAGCAAAGATCAGCACGGAGGCTGGGAGTGCTTGGCTACTAACCGTGTGGCCACTGTCAGTGCAGTCACCATGGTCATTGTGCTGGGTGAGTGCGTCAACAGTTAGTTAATTAGTTCATTAATTTTTGCTAACATAAAATGATGTGTTATTATTATTAATAGACGTGTACTGTCAACAAATCAAATTTACTCGAGTGTTTCCTTGATTCTCAGGCACCAGTCCTCATGTTGTGTCCTCGGTGAACGTCACCACTGAAATGCACCAGGCGAACGTGTCCTGGGTCCCAGGCTTCGATGGTGGATTCACTCAGAAGTTCACCGTCTGGTCAGTGACCCATAAAACTCACAGTAAGACACATTTATCAGCCACCGGCAGGAAACGTGGCTTGTGAGTTCATCTTTTCATCTTTTGTAGGGTCAAACAAGCATCCAGGGGGAAACACGAATGGGCGTCTCTGCCAGTGCCGACGTCCAAAAACTACCTGCTTGTCACCGGGCTGCTTGCTGGCACTGGCTACCAGTTTAGCGTCCTACCTCAGAATAAACTCGGCTCGGGACCTTTTAGTGAAATTGTATCAGTGCGAACAAAAGGTTTGTGTGGGAACCCGTGTTCTGCTTCACCTGTTCATTCTAACATCATTCTGCTCGTAAGAACAATCACCTTGTGTCTTTTCAGCGGTGCCTACAGAGTCCCCTAAAGCCATCACTCCTCTCCTGGCTCTGGACCCCCCAGTACTTCTGTCAGCTAATCGGACTGAACGAGGGGTCCTCCTACAGTGGCTGCCTCCCGAGGCTCCAGTTTCTCCACTGACAGGTTTTGTGCTGCAGGCCCGGTTGGATCAGGGTCAGTGGGTCATTCATAACAGCAACATCAGTGCCAATCAGAGTGAACTACTCGTGCAAGGACTGTTCAGGGTAATGTTGCTCGCTTCTTGCACTATAAGAAGCTCCTCCTGTGAAAGTTCATAATTTAATCAAACGCATAAATTGCTTTTTTCTCAGGACGCCACTTACGATTTGAGGCTGATGTCCCGCAGCTTCAAAGTTCTCAGTGAACCGAGCAGGTCTGTGAGTGTCTCCACAACAGGTATGTTTGATTTGACGTCACTGTCCCACACATGGACGTCAGTGGACGTTTACAACATGGTTTATTCAAAATCGATTTAGCCATTATTGACTCCGGTTTGATTACAGGAATGGAGGTTTACTCCCTCCGCCCAAGTTTCTTAGAGGTCATCCCTGAACCGCTGTTGGCTGGTGTGATCGGAGGAGTGTGCTTCCTGTTTCTTGCCATCGTCCTTTCTTTGGTGACGGCGTGCTACATGAGTCACAGGAAACAGCAGAGACGCAGAAAGAAAAGACAAGGTCAAACGTGCAGTTTTTTCTTTATTGGTCATGTAGTTTTTGTTGACGTTATCACATGCAGGTCAGAACAGTTTTGCCTGTACTGCTTTTTAATTATGCTCTTGCATTTTTACAGACATGTCATCTGCTTTCCAAAAGAGCCCATCGCAGGAGTGAGTGTGATGAATTTACTGAATATTGCTTTAAACTTTGTTTCTAACAGCTTGTGTGGTTTGTGAATCATTTTCACGGCTCTGGTTTTAATTTATATCGATGTGTTGTTTTACAGCTTTTTAGAACTACTGCTCAAATATTCCATTATGGCATTGATGTTCCATGTTTTAAGTTTTTGTGTTTGTGTGTTTCCAGAGTTCGCTCACCTCCACGCAGCCCAGACAGCGTCCTCAAGTTGAAGCTTTGTCCACCTCTTCCCTTCTTTCCCAGCTCCACCTGTTCACAGTTCAATCGGTCCTCCTTTGATAAAGCCAGCCGTGGAGAATACCACGATCAGAGGAAACAACTGTTGTCCAACTCGTCTCCACCACCTCATTACACACTTTTTGAAAGCCACCTGGGTTCCCAGGCACCTTCACCAACTGCCCTAGAGTCCATTTCCAGAGGCCCAGATGGACGCTTCATTGTTCAGCCGCTGCCACAGAGTTCCAGCCCCTCCAGCAAGAAGAATCTTAAGACAGACGTCCTGCTAAGTAACGGCAGCGTGCATGGTTCAGGGAGCAACAGGTCGTCATTCCGAGATTCTCCAAAGTCGAGCATCAGGAGTTCAGAAAAGGACGAGAGGAAAGAGTCTCCTCTCGCCGTGGACGTGCCAGAGCTGAGCAGGCCTCCTGCGTCTCCAGGAAGAGTACGAGCCATGGCCAGAAACTTCTCCCGCCGCGGCTGCTTTTACTCTGACGATGAACAAGGCTCTGAAACGCTTTTGGAGAGGGTCAGCTTTTATTCAGATAACAGTGAGAGAAAAAACGGCGATTCTCTGAGGAGGTATTGCATGCCTGGCCACACCGAAGAGCTGTTCTCCAGTTTAGGAAGGAGAACAAAGCTTCTTGACAGAGACAGGTCGTATCATGCGGGGTACCAAGCCAGACAGAGCGATGTGACTGATAACAGCACCCTGGTGTCACAGCTTGACAGCGAGCTGGAGAGGGAAAGTGTAAACAAGTGTGCCCAGCTGGCAAAAGAACGAGAAGAAATTGAACAGGAGTTAAAAACGTATGCAGCCGATCAAAGACATCTGAGTCGAGTGAGAAGAGAAACACGTCCAAGTCAAACGAAAAGCCCTCAAAGGGATGCAGCTAAGTCAGAGGGAGAACCTGTTTGGAAGCCTCAAGATGTCACGATCAGGCAGAAAAGCAGGGCCCCAGGTGTGACAAATCAAGTGTCTGACTACAGGAGGGCGTGCTACTTTGGCAGCACCAGCAGTCCTTTGGATCGGCTTCCTACAGCTCGTGTGCAGTGGGACATTAGCCCTGTCACATCTGTCACCAGCCTCATTCCTGTTCAAAGCCCTCATCAGACCTCATCCCCTGGGCTGACTAGTGAAACCACAGAGGACTCCCTGGCTGCAGATTCATTACAATCGCCGGTCACCCAGAACACCTCCCTCGGCACGCTGTCCCCGAACATCACCTCTGAAACTTCTGTTCTCCGTCTAGAAACACCTGACAGAGCAAAGTCACCATCTTCTCAGGAAAAGTCTGATGTATGTGTGAAACCCAACACTGAGCAGAGCTTAAAGGAAAAGCCACAAAGTGCAGACATTGTTTTAAAATCTAAAATGCCACCTGCACCTTCTGGCACTCAGGTCCTCGATTCACCAGGAAGAAGCTTCTCAGCCACCGACGAGAGGCCTGAATGTTCATCTTCTGCACCATCTCACCAGACTGGGAGAACTTCAGAAGTAGGAACGACCAAAAGGGATTTCAGTCCTTCCAGTTCTTCTAATCTAAACTATAGACGTCATGAAGCGTCAGCAAAGGCCAAAGACAGAGAGACTCAGGAGCAGGAAGCTCGGTGCAGTTTAGGTTTTTACTCTGAGCTGGAGAGGGAAGGCGTTCGAACACGATCTAGAAGGAGTGACAAATGTCTGTTCTCTGATAGTCCTAGCCCTGTTTCAACGTTAACGTTCGTAGAAGAAGTCGAGAGTGACCAGTCTCAGTTTTCTGTCCCTAGAATGTCAGACTCCCTCAAGGCCAAGCCTGCTGCCCCATCCCCACAAATGTCCCCAAACCAGACAAGTGCAATTCTTGAATACCTGAGCCTTCCAGGTTTCATTGAAATGAGTGTGGATGAACCTGTGGAAGAGGTTCCAGAGACAGACACGACTGGACAAAGTTCAAAACTGAAGCCAGAAAAATCTGTAGTGGCTAAACCCGATGTAGTCCCCAGAAACTGGGAAGTTCACGTGCAGGAAAAGCCAGGGACCGCCTCGAGCCAAGCACAAAATGAATCTGTGGCCACTGCAGGAAGCAGCATTGATGTTAGCAAAAAGCAAGGCCCTCGCCGATCCGCCCATGTGGAAACTAGAGTTAGATTCCCAGATGACGCCAGACCTGCCTCACCTTGTTTAGAAAAAACAAGCAAGCAGCTCTATGATGAGAAAATGAAAAGTCGAGTTGGTGCTAATAGCACAGGCAGGCCTGACTCCAGACTAGGATCCAGGTCAGCTCACACTTTGGTCAGCGCAGCTAAAGGCATGGCAGACATCGTGTCGAGACACACGCCGGGGTTTCTAGATAAAAGTGAGTTCTCCTCGGAGCAACCCCAAAGACAAGCTTCTCAGGGAAGCAGGACTAATAAGATTGTGTCACGAATAAATCAAGCGCCTGTGCCATTTCTAAAGAAATCCTTTAGCCTGGGCCCCTGCAGGACCCTCTCAGGTGTGGGACAGCCTCGTCCTTTCCTCAAGAAGTCCATCAGTTTAGGCTCGCAGAGGTGGGAGCACTTTGAGAACCCGAGGACGTACATTTCTGAGAACTGTTACTGGGATGAGTTCCCACACCTAGATGCTCCCATGAAGTCTTACAGTTTAGGCCGAATGCCGTCTTCCCTCCCCAGACCAGCCCCCTGCTGGAGAGAATACGTCCCATTTAGGCGTCCCAGCATGGGGAGCTTAGAGAGGCCTCATCCCGCACAAAGATCCTCCTACCTCACTCCAACTATGTACCCGCCCAGACCAACCTCAGTGTCTCCGATGATGGAGCCCCCAGACCCACGACAGCAGGCTGCTGTTTTCCCAGAGTCTTCCAGGTGGTCTCCTTCGTATCGGGACCCTCTTAGGTCCACCCAGCATCAATATATACCCATGTCCACCTCCATCCCTCTGCCCCACTATCAGCACTGGTCAGAACCCAGAGGAGAAAGCCTGAGGTTTGTGGACTCCAGGAGAGGACCTCCCAGGTCCTACCTGCCCAGAGGCATCAGCTGGCCCTCTCCTTATTACTCCCCCTCCCCCCCCAGAGTGGAAGGAAGCTACCGGCATCCAGACAGGACGATGGGGCGGAGCGGAGACTATGAGCTCAGGGATGGGGGCAGGACCAGTTACGCCAGTCAGAGCAGCGGTAGAGGGAGCGCGGGTCTCCTCCGACAGTCGCTGTCCGTCACGCCCACGCTGCTCAGCTCCCCGGAAACCACGGAGGAACACGAGCGGCACAGAGCTGAGGTGGAGCTGCCCAGGAGGAGAGTGAAAAGGTGAAACACCACCACACCTGGACTGACAGACACTCTGGAGCAACTTGTTTCTTCATGGATTTATTCATGTTGCCAAAAAAAAACCCATTAAGTCTGTGTTTGTGGTTCTTGTCTGACCGTGTTTTGTGTATCTCGTTAGAAGGAACACATCAGTAGATGAGAGTTATGAGTGGGACTCTGCTGATGCCTGTGTGGACTCCGAGGTCCTGGAGGCCAACAGGTTTGGTCCGTCACATATGGGTTTTCGTAGAGGGCGGGGGGATCTTCGATGTGACCAAGCTGGTGGCCT
>JARVLU010001462.1:24693842-24728605 GCA_031762415.1 Simpsonichthys santanae
GATTTCTTCTTCTTTCTGCTCCTTTCATTTTATCCTATTTTTGTATTCTTGTATCTGATGAAACTGCTTTGTATCGGGTTTTTTTTAAATGAATAAATAAACATCAAATCAAATCAAATCAAATGTCTAATAGTTTGCATTCAGTGCTGCTTCACTGACAAATATGAGTTTAAGATTGTTATTTCATTATATTTCTTTAACTTCATTAGCTCAGGAAATAAGTAGCAATGCACACGAAATGTAAGACAAGCAGGTCCTGAATTCAGTCAGTCATCGGGATTTAGTTAGAAACATCAGAAAATATAAGACTTTCAAAAACTTATTGAAAACTTATTAACCTTGTTTCAAAAAACATTCAAATTTATTTTTTTTTGTAATTGATATGTAATGTATTGAAGTAACTTCATTTTAATTGATTGTATATTTGTTCAAAATGCCTCCTTTGCTGCTTGTACAAAGTATTTAGATCAGGTCCACTTTAAATGTGCTGCATAAATTAATTTAATTTTATATTCATTTATTTTTTATACTTTCATTCACAATAGAAAACCATTGTCTCAGTCTCCATTCAGGCATGAAAAGCTATAAATTATCCTTGTTCAGATGAAGTGCTGGGGTCGTCATATTATTTAACCTCCTGTTTCTATGATGACCACTGCTTCACATCCTCCCCAGCTTCCAGCTCCACTCTTTCCTGTAATTCCTGTAATCTCACTTCTCCTTCCATCTGGTTGAATGAATGAATCTGGAAGCTTCCATTCTTCACCTCTCACCCAGTGACCTTTCACCCGACCTTGTCAAAAGTCCACACAGCAGCTGCCCATCACCTCACTCCCCACAGAAGGAAAAATCAGTCATGAATTTATGCAGATTCAGTTTCGCAAAGCAGATTAGAAACAAATTAGATCCAAGCAGACTGAACGTTGAATAATTCCAGTAGATTAAAGGTCATGTTTAGGTACCAGCTGGCCTTTTTCAAAGACAGGAGTGGGGAGTTGTTGGTTAAAACGCACGTGTGTGTGTGAAAACCTGAACAGTGGTGAAGTGTGTAGAACTGTGGGGTGTCGAGCTGCCAATAAAGTTTTAATTGATAAGGAGGCTCACGTCTCGCTTTTAAGCTGAAAACTCTTTGAACTCGTTTGAGTTTCACTGCAACAATCATCAAACAACAAATAACACAATAAGACTCAATTTCCAGTCTGAATTTCTGACTGGTGAAGTCAGCGACCTAACTGATGCCACAAAGAACTTTCTGTTGTATTCAGTTTTAAGTGACAACTCTGTCACTCTTTCTAGGACTGAACGAGTCTAATCTCCTTTCGATGTAGGGGAGAGGTCAGCAGACACTTTAACCTTTGGTTGTCATGGTGATTGCCACTTCTATTTCCTCAGCATCCTGCGCCACTCTTCCCAGTAAATCCTGTAATCTCACGTCACCTTCCTTCTGGAATCTTCCATCCTTCGCCTAACACCTCCACGACCTTTCACCTGCCCTCATCCCAGGCTCCCACCCCTCCCAGCTGCTCATCCATCCGGCCAGGGTCAGTCGTTTCTATCAGATCACATCAGGTTGTCTCGGGCGTGTTTTGTTTGGTCCTACCTGCTTTAAAGGATTTGCCTGCGTTCACATCAGGGGCTTAAAAGCGTTCAACACTATTTTTACTGCGCCTGCCCCGCATGCTGTCTTGCAAGAGCCGATATGACACGTTCACCTCGCAGCTTCTGACATCAACACGTTGTTCTAACAGTTCAACACATTTATATTCATCTGGACCTGTTGGCTTTGGTTTCAGGGTCATAAAATAATCAGATTTCCACGTGTAGACAGAGTGGTGTTGAGAATCTTTGGGTTGGAGTAAGCTCTGTTAATTGGCTTACAAAACTTTAGGAAGCACAAGTGTTCAGGGTCATTTTATAAAATAACGCTACATCAACAAACAAGTCAAATACAAGATCATATTGTTGCAAACTTAAACCTACAGCGCACGTGCATTGTTTTAGTTCTCACCATCAGGTCACTCATCATTCAGTGTGACTTTTTACAGCTTCTCCTCTTCTTAGTGTCCTAATTCTATTAGAAGGCTTTAAATCTCCCAGTGTCATTGCAATAAATGCAATTAGGCTCATGCTGGTGTGAAAAATGTCCGTGTTTGGATAAACATAAAGCAAATGATTCATACCCGATGGGCTTGCGTGAACGATGGAACTCTTTGAGCACCCTCTCCACATCATTGTGCAGCTTGCAGTCTTTGCCGTCCTTCATAAAAGAGGATCTAAAGGTTCAAGAGTTTTTGCAGTCAGTGACATGCATTCATTCACGTTTGCTTCGTTCTGCGAGTGACTCGGTGTTCCTCACAGGTTTTTAATGATTCCATGCCCTCCAGGGAAGATGACGCCGTCGAAGCTGTTGGCATCCAGCGTGGACAGGTCCTGCATCTGCATCTTCCCCTGACCGTGGCTGAAGCGAGCCGACTCCATCATCATGTTCCTGTTTGACGGCCAACACACAGTCAGAAGCACCCTGCAGAACGTGTCAAGTCAGACCCATCTCGTGAGCCCATGTGGTTCCTACCGATTCTCGCCAGAGGCAGGCTGCTTTTTCATGTGGTCCATCACATGCATCTGCTGCTGATTGGGAGCAAACATCTGGAAGCGAGCACCGTTTCGGCTCAGGTGGTACATGGTGCTGAGGAGAAGTCTCGGTAAGGTGATGTTTGTGCAAACAAGGTGTGAAAATCCTGATGTCTTAATACTCACTACACCCCTTCGTGGACGTCAGTTCCATCCCACCATCCGCATCCTGAGAAAACCTGGAGTGCATCGATGCACACAATGACAATGCTGCCAAAATCATCATCTTCTTGTCCCTGACCACAAACAGATGAGGTAACTTACCACTGCAATGTTGGTGTTCCCCCAGTTGCCATAATCACCTTGGTGAACGAAGCAGGCCGGCTGGCGAGAAAGAATGGCCAGAGTTTTCTTTGAAAGCAAAGTCCTGGTTGCCAGCATGGTTTTGCTTAAGTCTAGCTGTTTTAGGAGAGTTTGTGAGAGCTCGTGAAGACTTCTGACGGAGCAGACATTGATCTCACTGAGCATGTCTGCATATATACCACCAGAGCACGGCCAAGTGACACTCCCACATAAGCTCCATTGTCTTGTCACGTCTTGACTTATTCCTTTCTTGAACACCCTTCCCTAATAATACCACGTTAATTCTGATTACCTTAAGTCATTTGGCCACAAAGAGAAACTTCAGCTTCAGTTACTTTCCTAACCCATTAGGGACCTGGCACTTGATGGGGTGCATTCATTAGGAAACGGTGTGCACCATTATACAGCCATAGTGGCATACCATATGCCCTTTAAAGTCCATTAGGTTGTAAGGCTCTTACTCTCTGTAAAGCCTTGTTGCGTCTAGACGGTAAACCCAGAAATACCTTGAACGGATGGAAAAAGTTGCTATTAGAGCAAAACGACAAGCTCCATTTAGCAGAAATCAGCTGGTGAAGAAAGTAAAAAATAAAATCTGCCAAGTTACAGATGAATAGCAAGAGAGTATATATGGCATTTACTTTATTATGGCCACTTTCTGTATAAACAATGGTTATTTACACACAGGTGGAAGAAACTAGTGAAGGACAAAACGTAGAAAATGACTTAAAACAGAACAATTTAAAGCCGACTACAATCACTCCAGGCACAAACTCAACCCTCAGCAGGAACACTATGTGGGAACTTCACACAAGATTCTGATTGAATCTGAAAAAAAAAAATTACAAAACTCAGGACATTTTAATTTATGGTATTCACAAAGTACAAACAAGATTTTTTTTTTACTCAAATACAATTAACATGACATAACTAACTTAAGTGTGAGATTTGTTAACACATAATGTAGACTTTTCTGCACGCGCGCACGCACAAAGTCCCACACTTTTGTAAATGTTTGTAGTATTTCCAATACAAATGAAACTACACCAGTGACTGATGTGTACAAACAGAACAGAAGGAAAACAAACATAAAAAGACAGCACATACAATAAATAAGGTCCATATGATATATATTTTTTAATAAAATAAATGTTTAAAACAAACCTGTCATTGTACACGTATCTCTGCATTTAAGATGCATCAAGAAAAAGACACACAAGTACATCAAATTAAATCACAAAGCTCCACCCGAGTCCAATCACTTTCTGACCACTTCTAATTGAACAGCACAGATCAGGCTGTGGCTGCTTCCTCAACTGAGCACAGATAACACTCTGCAGTTTATTTATCTTTACATGTAAAGACCGGACCCTAAAAGCCATTTACATGCAAATCACTAACCACTCCAGTGGTGGAAGTAAGAATTATCTCCTAAATTGCCACCACCACTAAAGATTTCATGCACCCAAGCACTGTCATTCAAGGAAGCTGTGCACCAACTGTGCACACACTGTGTTCATTGCCACGAGTATTTGCGAAGGTATCCATTTGATAGAGTGTTGTTCGCACACAAAGCAAATAGCTGAGCTGAGAGAGAAACGTTTGCAAGGCCAGACTGGTGGGATTAGGGTGTGTAGGCAGGTGGTGGTTGAAACTGATTGGCAATGTCATAATCAGTTGGAAAAGTCTCGCTGCTGTCCTCCATCTCAGAGAGCAGCTCTAAAGCTTGCTCTTCCTCCTCTGTGGGGTAATGGCGAAGGAGGTTAGCAGCAGTGGCAAGGATGGATGCTCCACCAGCACCTGCCACCAGGTAGAAACTGATGGCAAAGCTGACAGAGATGAAAGAGCCGTGGTACTTTTTGTGCTGCTGCTGGAGTGACAAGATCAACTCCGAGGCCCAGTAGCAAAAGCCTATGACTGTGGCACACTGCAACACTGGAAAGAAAGAGAGCAAAGTTAAACCAGTAAAGTTTTGCAAGTTGTTTTGTAGAAAAATTGAATTAAAACAGGAATAACTTGAGCACTGTAGGTTTGTACCTGTGAGTATATGTGCAAAAGCATATCTACGAGTGATCTTCAGTGCAGGGTGTTTGGGTCCAAATACATCCAACAAAAAAGCAGTTAGACTGCACAGGATGCCCAGGAAACAGAAAGCAGCTATGACTCTCAGCAGCAGGACGGTCTGCGGGTTCATGCAGTAATCTGTAGACACAAACACCCAAAGCACGTGAGCCAACAGATCGTTCTTCATACCACCAGTGTTATGCAGCTGATCCTCACCGTTCAAAAGTTTGGGATCAGTGTAACCCAGGACATCCGCAACTCCCAGCTCCTGCCTGGGGCAGGTACCCCCATGAACACGCAGCCAGGCGGGCTCAGCCAAAGCCGTGCACAGCGCTGTGATGGACAGAGCTCCGGGCAGCGCCGACGCTAGGCTCCGCTCCGGCTGCTTGGGCAGCGAAGTGCCCACTCTTCTCCTCCGGCCTCCAGGTGCAGTAGAACCCGGCGGAGCATACATGGTGCTAATCAAATCCTTATAGTTTTTGTTGGGAGGTGCTAGTTCCCCTGTCACTCCCTTGTATGGCCGCCTCACTGAGCAGCCAAGCCTGTTAGTCGGTACAGCCGCGATTACCTGGAAGACGAATGGACGACAGTAGTCCGGGCGCCCTGTTCACTTATATCTAATTCCCAAACGAAAAAGTGCTTCAGAAAATCGGTTTCTAACTGACAAGGAAGCGACAGATGGCCTTCAGGCCTGTTAGCTGTGTTACTAGCCTGTGAAGCTAACAAAGAATAAACGCCGAATATAACAAAATCTTAGGACCCTAATGAAACTAATAAATAAATATTTTATAAACGTTAGACTCAAACCTAATACTGTATTTACAATTATAATAAATAAAAAATAGAATAACTTTGGTACAGAAAAACTAACACAAAACAAAAGACAGCCTACGCTAGCTTTCTCTAAAGACTTCCTGTTCCCACAGTCCACACCTCTCTTCTTCGTGGCTTCAGAGGACGTTGTGCTCACGAGTGCCCGGTTGATCGTTACTGGTTACTTCCACCTAGTGGTGGTCACTCACCCAAAAACGTGTAATCTGTTAACACAATATCATTCTGTTTTGCGTGATTACCTTTAGCCTTTTTTTTTTTTGTTTTTACACTTTTACAGCGCACAGCAGCTAATTTGTTTTAAAGCAAATTACATGGGTCACTTTCCAGAAGAATGTAGGTACCCATAATGCAACGCGTGCAACTTCGCATAGCAAATATGGCGGCACATCCGTTATAGATGTTTTCGTGAACTTTTTCTAATTTGTTCGCTGGCGTAAAAACACATCAGTTTCTCCTCATACTGACAGGTGTTTTAGACCGTGGCGCAGCTGAATGTTATCATTTGTTCTCGGAGGGTAAAGGACCCGAAGTGACGAGACTTCTGCGGCGTGGGGTGCTTGACATTTGGTCTCAGCCATGAAGGAGGCTCTGACACTGGTTCAGAGGTTCAGCGCACACCCGGACTCTCGGTGCTGGTTCGTCGCTTGGAGCCCGAACGGTACCCTGCTGGCTTCATGCGGAGGTGACAAGGCCGTCCGGATATGGGGACGCGAAGGTGAGCAGAAAATTACCTGAGTGCTGAAAGTTCACTCATGCTGACATAACACACAAAACACCAAAGTTCATGCTCATGAATCCAGGTATAAATCCAGCAATGTTCAGTCAGGCCATCTGGACGGGTTCTTTTGTTGCTGAGGTGTTTGGTCCTTCATCCGAAGGACTTCTTCAGTGAGGAGCCCACCATCTTATCACCAGCAAACAGTTGTTGTTGTTTTTTTTTTCCACTCTGGGAGTGATCTATTTGTGTGACTCAGTTTGCTTTGATGGCTCCTCAGACTGAAGAAGTCCTTTTGATGAAGGATGAAACGTCTCAGCAACAGAAGAAACCATCCAGATGACCTAACTGAACATTGTTGGACACACTCAAAAGGTTTTTCTTGCATTTTAAATATTTAATATATTTTTCTATTTAAACTAGATCTGTGACATCATGTTCACATACAGTATTTTGTCACGTTTTCTGTGCTTGTGTAGGAAAACGTAATAATGTGTAGTAATATAAGGCGGGAGTAATTGCCTTATAAAGTAGTCAATTAATTATTCACAGGAGGAGGTTATCTCACTACAAATGGTTAAGAAACATTTATGTATAGTACAATACTAGTTTTATATTTGTAAAGGTGTCATTTAGTCATCTTTCCTAATGATGTTCTTTGCAATGTGTAAAGACTTTAATTAAATAATTATTTATCTTGTTATAATTTGTGTGGTGAAATGATGACATCACTCTCGACTCTTTGTTTGTAGGTGACTCCTGGGTGTGTAAGACTGTGCTCCTGGATGGACACCAGCGCACCGTGAGGAAGGTGGCCTGGTCTCCCTGTGGGAACTTCTTGGCTTCTGCCAGTTTTGATGCAACCACATGCATCTGGAAGAAGAAAAATGATGACTTTGAAGTTAGATGAGACTTCTCTTGTTCAGACAGATTCTTTAGGTTGTGGACTTTGTTACACATTTGGATATGTCTTCTAGAGTCTGACGGTGTTGGAAGGACATGAAAATGAGGTTAAATGTGTGGCGTGGGCTCCTTCTGGGAACCTCCTGGCCACATGTAGCCGAGACAAGAGCGTCTGGGTTTGGGAAGGTTTGTTTCTTACGTTGTTGACAAATAAACTGTGGGTCTTAGCTGATATTTTAACTATTCCTTGTGTTTCAGTGGATGAGGAAGATGAGTACGAGTGTGTTACGGTTGTGAACTCTCACACACAAGATGTAAAGCATGTTGCATGGCACCCGAACCAAGAGGTAGGCCAAACTGTGGACCTGAATCTGTCTGGTGCTCCGTCCTCACCTAACCTTTGATTTGTTACCTCAGCTCCTGGCTTCAGCCAGCTATGACAACAACATCTGTATTTACAAAGAGGAAGATGACGACTGGGAGTGTCGAGCCACCTTAAAAGGACACACGTCTACAGTTTGGAGTTTGTGTTTTGATGCAACTGGACAGAGGATGGCCTCCTGCAGCGATGACCGCACTGTGAAGATTTGGAAGGAATTCCCCGGTGAGAGCGGTCAGTAGGTTTAGTCGCACTTCTTCCATTGATAAAACAATCTTTTTTTTTTCTGCTCTGCTCATTAAAAGGTGACGTATCCTGGAAGTGTGTTTGCACTCTCTCTGGGTATCATGGACGAACTGTGTATGATGTTGCCTGGTAAGACTGAATCTTTCCTGTACAGGTGTAGTACAGTACACCCATACGTCTGTGTTGGCCCCATGTTTTGTCGTAACTGAATTATTCAGAGCATCGTGTTTTGGGTGGGATCATAATTTTTTTCATGCACCAGGTTTTGTCATCTTTGATCAACTGTTTGTTCAGGTGTCCACTGACCGGCGCCCTAGCGACTGCCTGCGGTGACGACGCAGTTCGAGTTTTTAAGGAGGAAGTGGCGGCCAGTCCAGACGAGCCTGTGTTCTCGCTGGCTGCTCAGGAGACCAGTGCTCACAGCCAGGATGTGAACTGCGTCTCCTGGAACCCGAAAGAAGCCGGACTTCTGGCCTCCTGCAGCGACAGCGGTGACGTCGCCATTTGGAGGTTCAAAGAAGACGAATGATTCCACAACTGGCACACCTGTTTGTTTTTGAATGTTACACCAGGAACTTGGTGGTCATGAAATCAAGTTGTTTTATAGCTGGATTTATTTTCTTTTTAATGCTACAGAATTTATTTCATATCAGCTTTTATGATCAAATGAGCTGCTGCAGTGATTTTGATTCTGCATCCTAAAAAATACTTTACTCATCACTGAATATATGTTCAAGAAAATAAATTTTTCAAAATAAGATCATTTGTAGTATTGTTTTATTAAAAACAGGCTTCAGACAGATCCAGACATTTAAATCCACAACAGGACAGTGTTTTGTTTTTAAATCAACTGCGCCATCTTTGTTTAATTTTGAGAAACTGAAGAGATTTTAATTACAAAGATATGTCTACATGTAAAACAGTTGCTCCTGTAGATACAACCAGGAAGTCTGTCGTGTTTCTAGAAATTTGGTTCTAACACTTCCTGTACAAAGACCTGATGTCCATCAATCTGATCATTAAAAAAGTACTCAAATAACAGTGTCCTTTAATATAAGCAAAGACGTGATGACAGAGGCAACAAACAAACTAAGTTAAATATCTACAGGAAAATTACCCCCTTGAATCCCACTTTTAAATGAAAACAGAAAATGGGTCCTGCTCAGTCTGAGTCACTGTCTCCCTCGCTGTCGGCCTCCTTCACATCAATGCTGAACTTGTACTCCTGGTCACAGCCCATGTACGCGTCACTCATGAAGTACAGGGTGTAGTTGTGAATGCCCATCATGGGTGCCACGAAATCCAGCTTGACCTGCAGAGATGAAAGATTAAAAAAAATGAGGTCCTGGTTTTTGCTGGCAGCATTTAAAGGCCTCAGTCTTCTCAGTGTCTCACTGACCTTTGCCTTCTGCTGGAGGGTCAGCCTCTTGATGGAAATCAGGCTGTTCGATTTAGGGTCTCCAATGACCACCCACCAGCCCTCCTCACGTTTCTGTAACAAAATATATAGCACAGGAGTCCATTGTTTCAGCCCAAAGAAATGATGTTACACGGAAACTGAACAATGGAACTGACCTGTGGGAAGAGTGGTGCAATCACAGGACCAGTAACTTCCTCCTCTCGCTCGAGCTGAACCTGAACCAGAACCGGACTGCCACTGAATGAAACAGATCCACAATGTTACCCAGAAGGCTGCGCTGACATTAGTCTAAATATCAAGTTCACGTCAACATTACTGTCATTCACATCACATGTGGTACATGAGGTGGAACGAAATGATGCACTCAAGGTCCCACTTACACCCAAAACAATCAAAATATAAAGTACAAGAATAAACAGTAAATGAGGATCTAAGATTTACGAGTATACAAACATTTGAATGTTTGAGCTGATGTTTTTAGTAATAGTTCACAGCAAATAAAAGCGCACACCATTTGACATGGTCCTTCTCTGCCACTTCATACGACAGCTCAATATTGGGGTAACGATTACAGAAGCGAGCCACGTCGGTCATCTGAGCATCTGAGAGCTGCAGCAAAGCAGTTCTGTCCTCGTCCTCCATTTCCATGATGTCGAAGATGCTCTCCACACCCTGAAGAAAGAGCAACAAGGTCAGTCTGAGTCTGCAGACGTTTCATCAAACCAATGAAGAAACAAACAAACTTACCTTGTCTGTGCACCTCTTGATGTGCTCTGAGGTAAAGTGGGGCAGCTGCTTCAGATACGAGTCCTTGGACCACATGGCCTGAGTGACCATCTGGGCCAGCTCCATAGCAGCCAGGGCAGGACTCAGCCAGCCGTTACTGGACAGCACGTCCACGCAGGCCTGAATCAGACGGATCGCCTACAAACAGCAGATGTGCTCATTACACAAACAAGCTGGGGTCGAATACATGAAGCTAAAAATGATAAAACTTCAGAAATGTGGACCTTGTTTAGAATATCTTCAGTGTCCGACTGGAGCTCAGCGCTCAGCTGCATCCTGGAGAGGTGAGCCTGCAGCAGCAGGTTCGTCTTCACGTGAGGATCGTTGAACCGTGGGCTGTTCAGCTTGTGGGGCACTTTTTGTGCCAACTGAAATGAAACATCAGCACGAATAAATATTTTATATTTTACTGACCTTGGAACAAAATGTTATCACACTGTGATGAAGACCAACTTTTGCGACTGCGTAATCTTTACCTGTCGGAGAAGCGTATCCTCGTGGTGCCTGATGGGAATGTTCTTATACTCAGCTGCGTTGGAGATGATCTCGATTAACCCACGGATCTTGGTCTTGGCATTCAGAGACATACTGAATAGCTCTGTCCAACAGAACAGCAAAACAGTAAAGTTGGGTTCAAAAAGTAAACAAACCGTGAATCAATACAACCAGTGAGTACAGTGTTGGTACAAACCAATGGTTGTGTAGTTGATGTAGTAGTACGCTGCAATCATGCCCAAATTGAGGGGCGCCACGTCCATTTCATCCTCGATGCTGATGCATTTGGACTGCTCCAGGTCATGCAGTGTGTTTTCCACCAGCTCAGACAGGTGGTCTGAGAGGTGGCGATGGGACATACCTACAGGGACAGAGCCAACAGCACATTAAACCCAACAGCTGCAGGCTGCTCTCTATTACCAACCGCTTTAGTTCCTTTAAAGGAAGCTACATGCCTTGCAGGTTGTAGTAGTTGGGGTTTTGTGTCATTCGGCGGTAGAGGAATGTCCATGTCAGGTAGTCCACAGCGTCCTGCTTGTTCTCCACTGTCTTGGTGACAATCTCAGCGTTGAAGTGGTCGTGGAGACAGTGATCCAGGTGAGACTCCACCGGCAGGGGCTCATACAGAAACTTCTTGAAGAAATCCTAAGAACAAAAGGCGGTTCTGTTACATTTACTCTTTTTAATTTTCAGTTTTTACAACAACAACAACAAAAAAAAAAAAACCAATCAGGTGTCTGTGTACCTTTTTGGAGCCCTGACACATGATGACACAGCGTCCCTCATCATCCAGCATTGGTCTGTTTGCCTTGCCCACCATCTGGAGGACATCGTATATGGGATAGTCCACATATCTGAGATAAAAAGGAGAAAATGTCACAGCTAGGCCTGTCACAACAACAAATTTTGCTGATTGATTGTCTCAGAAATTACTGCAATAAACAATAATATTGTTTGAAATTTGACAATAATTAGTAATTATTGTCAAATTTAAGAAGAAATGTTTATTTTTTTGTGTGTAGTACTCTTTTAGGGAGCGAGCAGCATGTCTCTTTAAGACAAATGGGAGGGAGGCCCATTGACAAGACATGGGCTGTCTCTTGTTCCCGTTTTTTTGTTTCTCAAAATGGCGGATGCTCGGTGTGGTTTGAGCTCTTTAGCATAGCATTTTTCACACAAAGCTTTTAATAAAAATTAAAAAAAAAAATCAGTAAACACGTACTCAGCTTCTTTTTGCAGAGAAAAACAACTTTTTACACAAAGGAACGGGTTTCAACTTTGAATCCTTGAGCTTTGACAAGACAGAGGGTTAGCTTAGCTCGTAGCTTAGCTTCACAGCTTAGTTGCTTTTAACGATCCAAAAACGTGATTTTGGACGGTTAAAACTGATTTTAAAGAGAAAATAGAAAGGGAGGGATCAATGAAGAGCACCGGAGTTGAGCCTCCAGTGTCCAACAGAAAAAGAGACACACGAAGAAACGATAAAGCCGATAAATGAAAATGAGGTCGATAATTTTAATTTATCATGCGATTAATTGATTTATTATTTATTGCGACAGGTCTAGTCACAAACACAACATAAATCAATAAGAACTGATAATTCTGTGAAAGCCTTACGCATGGATTTTTCCATTGTAGTACTGAGTGTCCATGACGATGACGAGGTGTGCAGAGATGTTGATGCCCCAGCAGAGCGAGCGAGACGAGACCACCACCTGAATGGCCCCTGAACATAAACCATCATCAAACATTCTTCAGGTTTCTGTAATTCAAAGTATCTCTGATGTCCAAAGACAACGGGCGTGTCATACCGGCGTTAAAAAGCTGTTCCACTATCTTGCGCTCAGTCGCAGACAGGCCTTCATGCAGGTACCCCACACCGTTGGCCAGCGTCTCTCTATGAGTCGGATCATTTATTTTATCCATGAATGGAGCCAAGTCCTTTTCTTTACAATGCAAGAACCTAAAGAGACCAACATTATGTTTCAAATCACTAAGTGAAGATCTAATAAAAAAATAAATCACAGCATCTAGAGGTTGGTGCCTGACCTCTGAGGAACGACGTCAGCAGCACAGAAAGTGAGGATATCGATGGCGGTGAGGCGAGTCTGTCTGCGAGACGGGACGAACACCAACACCGGCTTGGAGGGAGAGTGCTTCATGATGGCGTGGTAAACGGGCTTCGCCATGGACAGCAGGCGAGTCTGAGTATGGCTGACATTAAAACCCTACAAGAAGAACGTTTACATAAAGGTTGAATGCATTCTAGTTGTTGGTAGATCTGCCGTGCGCAGCTTTACAGACCTGGATGTGCAGCTCCAGAGGAACGGGTCTGACATTGGGGTGAAAGTTGAACGTAGCTGTGGTGCTGCAGCCCAGCCAGTGGGCCACGTCTTTGGCGTTGGACAGAGATGAGCTCAGAGCCACGATGCGGATGGGACGTTCAATTTGAGAGGAGATGTATCTCATCCTGGAGCAGATGACCTCCAACACAGGCTAAAGTTTGAGGAGGGGTTAACATTACCACAACAGTCTACTTCTGTGATTTATAATGAACATGACACACAAAGGTCCTGCAACAGAACCAAACAGGACTGGTTTCTTACTCCGTTTTCTCCTCCAATAAGGTGCGTCTCATCCACAACAAAAAGGCTGACGTTCTGGACGTTCTTCCTCTGTTTCCAGCGACGGGACAAGATGTCCCATTTGTCAGGAGTACTGACAATAATGTCTCCTTTTCCTAAGAGCTTCAGATCTGTGCTGGTCTCTCCTGTGAGCAGAACCACCTTTTTGTTCAGGATGTCCTGGAACTTCTGGTGCCAGTCGATGAACACCTGAGAGATCAGAACTGTCGTCATCTAATGACCCTTTTTAAAAACCAGATGAAATGGAAACATCTGGTTTTTAGTTGACATAATTGTAAAAAACGTGACATGCTGTTTTTTTTTTTTTTTTACAGGCAGACCTGCTCAGCCAACGCTTCCATTGGTGTGATGTAAACACAGCGACCTTCTGCGTTGTGCAGCAGCATTCTCAAAATGGCAAACTCTGCACAGATCGTCTTCCCACTGCCAGTTGGAGCTCCCACAAAGACATTATCATCACTGTTGTACACAGCATTGAACACTGCGGGCAAATCAAACTAAATGAGTGGTGACTTTATTTACACTTTTTCACATAAAAAACACAAGAAACCCTAAAAAGTAAACCTAAAGGATTGAAAAATAATATTTTCTTTGTTTTAGGGCAATCTAAAGTCACTAAGAACCCAAAAACCCACACTTTTGCCTAATTTTCAATTTCCAAGGTCCCTGTACAGAAATGCAGCTAAACTCCACCAAGTCAGGGGTCAAAACGTCGCGACTCAGTTATCTTCTCACAAATTAAACTTCAAACTGTGCTGCATTCACTGAACTTCAGAATTATTTCTATTCTTTATGCTGTGCAGTTAACTTCAATATGAGAAGTTAAATATTTTACTGAAATGAGTTTTCCAGTTTGATGTTACGTTGATCAGTCCTTGTACCTTCTGTCTTCTGCTTTAATAACCGGGGTTAATTTAGCACATGCTTCATGACACTGGGGCCAAATAACATTTTACAACTACAGTATTCCAAACAGCTGACAAAGAAACGTAAAAGTTTTTGAGTTGAGTTTTTGCCTAATAGTTGTTGTATTCTGAGCTTTAAGGCTGAATACTGAGTGTTGTCTTCAAGATTTAATTTAAATATATAAAATATCTCCAACATTTCACAACAAAAGAAGAGCGAATCATAAAATCACATGGGTTTTGACAGTCGCAGACATTTTATGAAGACCTCATGAACACGCGACAAAGCCAAATGTTTCCTTGTAATGATAAAGCACTGTTTGGAGAATATAAGTGGCTTTTCTCTGTACCTTGTGTCTGTATAGGGTTGAAGAAGGGGAACTTGTTCTGGTAAAGAGCTTCAAAGGCCGAGTTCCTGAGAGCCGTGACAGGCAGCGGCTGCAGATCCAGCAGCTCAGTGGGTGGTGGGTACTTCTCTGGTAGGATAAGATGACGGAAGGACACGGGAAGCTGAGTCTCACAGGCTGAAGGAAAACAGAAACAAAGCTGTTAGTTGAAGTGCTTGAGATCACAAGAATCCTGGAAGATGTTTGAATCGAGCTGCTTACAAAGCCATCGGTCTGAGACCACACGGATGAAGTACTGAGGCGGCAAAGGCTCAAACACAGGGACAAAGAATGTCACGAGGTGCTCGTCCTGTGCGTACTTGGCTTTAAGGAGGAAGTACTCGTGGTGGAGGATGACCTCGCTGTCCACATCCTCAACCAGGATCCAGAAAGCTTCAGAAGATCCGTGAATCTAAACAGGAAAATGAACAGATGAAGTGAAAAACCATCGAGACTCTACAGCAGCGCTGTGGCGCATGTTCAACTCCCGACCTTGTCATCCCACTGGAAATCAGGCGTGATGGTGAGCTCCACTTTGAGTGTGGAGCGAGTGATGGGCTGAATGTGGACAGCCAGGTCCAGTTTGGGAAACTGGTGGACGTACTTGTGGATGGTCTTACCCATCTTTGGCATTCGGATCAGTTCACCTGAATGACGAAACAAACAAGGCCGACTTCTCATTATGCAGGTAAAGGAGAGAACTAATGTGTCATGGAGGGAAAAAACTCACCAATCTCATTGTGGTTGAGATCATAGAGCCGCTCGAAGGGGAAGTTCTTCTTCTCGATCTTCTTCACCACTTCCTCTGGCAGCTTCTTGAACTGCCGCAGAGGAGACATTGACTGCCACCTGTGGAGCACACACACACACACACACAAACCATGAACAGTTTGCCTCGACACAACAAGTTCATCTAGACGTGGAAACACATACATCCTTTTGTCAATCATCTTGCAGAGGTTCATGGTTTTGTCTGTGAGCTGAGCCCAGCCGCGGTTGAGCACAATCTCAAATATGGCACGCATTAATCGTCCAGCACTCTGCGGGAAGGAAAAACAAAAAATTACAAGAAAAAATATAAAAATCTAGCATGACCAACATGGTTCTGTTGTCTCTCGTTCTGAAACAAACACAAATTCAACTTTTTACACGAAACAACTAAAACAAGTCCGAGGGATGAAAGCCCAACACAACAGAAGCCGTCCTGCTGTACCTGTGTGACGTACACCATGTCTGCCATCAGAGCAAAACCTTCAAGTTTGAGCTGAGAGATGAACGCCTGGAGCAGAACATTAATCTGAAATAAACACAGTCCATTCACAAAGTTACCCTCTGCAACAAAAACAAACAGTCCAAGTCAGCAAATAAGGATTTTTCAATAAATAGAAAAGAGTTGCATAAATTACAATCTTGAAACGACCTTGTCGTGTTGGCCTCTGCGTTCAGAATTCCTCTCATTTGATTAACTTGTCTGCATGTTACCTTAGCGCTCGGCTCCTCAATGCTCTCCTTCACAGGGATAGGAACTCTCTCCAGTAGCTTTTGAAGCTCCAGTTTTTCCTCCTAAAAAGGAAACAAAGTTTATTGTCAGTGTTGAACTTAGAAGTTTAACGTGATGTTGTGAAAAAGATTTAAAGCACCATGTCTGTCTGGAGTCAGCGTACCTCTCTGACGTTGATGTTCCTGAACTCTGAGGAGAGCGAAAAGACTCTGAAGAGCTCGATCTCACTCAGAGTGGGTTTCAGCAGCTGGTTGTAGGTCTGAATCGAGTCGTGGGTGATGTAGAAGTGGCTTGCAATGCGTCCCAGGTCTGTAACCTTTACGTAATGAAACAAAAAAATTTCCCACATTAACCCCCTCTCACTAGTGCCAGAATTACTAAACACGACTGAGATACCTGGAAGCTGCCTGTCCTCTTGTCGTATTTGATCAGGCTATTTTTGTCCAGGACACTGGCTGCTGTGTGCACCAGGTCCATCCTGCGCCTCTCCAGCAGGGGGTCAGTACTCCGGTCGTCATGAGAAACACCGTACAGGGTGGGGTTGCGGAGCATTCGCACATACAAGTAGGTGTAGCCGAGCCAGTTCACTGCATCCTGCAACAAATGTAAGGAAATGTTTAAAAAGGATAAAAAATATTTAATTTCCTCATATCCGTGTATGTGCCAGTCACTAACCTTTGAATTCTGAACATTTCCCAGCACTATCTCTGCGTTGAGCATGTCCGGCAGCTTTCCCACCATCTGACTCTCAATGGGCAGCTGCTGGTTGAGCAGAGACAGATAATACTGCAGCTCTCCATGGGAGGTGATCAGGATTCCCTCTCCTTTGGTGTCATACTGGGGACGACCAGCTCGACCAAGCATCTGAAATCAAACACATGAATTTTGAGTGGAAAATGCCAGCGGGAGTGAAAACAACAGAAAAGTGCCAACAGACCTGTAAAATGTCCAGGGCTCCCAGCTCAGTCCATCTGCCTTTCTCTGGGCTGTAAACCTGGGTTCCTTTGATGATGACAGTATGTGCGGGCAAGTTGACGCCCCAAGCCAGAGTGGCTGTAGAAACCAGAACCTGAATGTGTCGATCGGCGAACAAATCCTCCACCAGCGTACGGTCGACTCGGGTCATACCAGCATGGTGAATAGCAAAACCATAAGGAAGCAGATCTTTTAACTCGAGGTTCTAGGAGAGATCAATCAATCCATCACTTAGATCAACGGTTCAACATAAAACGTTTACATTTTAAGTTCACGTCTTCTTACTTTGCATTGCTCTGCCTCAGTTCTTAACACTTCAGTGGATGCTGAACCCTCTCTGAGGAACAGACCCAGAGTGTCTTTCTCCAAGCACATGTCCCTTATTGCTCTGGCGGTCTTTCCTGTCTCTTTCCTGGAGTGAACAAACACTAGCACCTACAGGGAAGCAAGTCGATGTCAAAAAAACCTATTGATTTAATTCACTGCAGATAGAAAGGGTTTCTTTACAGGAATTATGAGCAACAAATCAAATAAGAGCTCACCTGGTTCTTTCCAGCGTGCTCCATTATCTTCTCATAGACAATCTCATTCATGATCTGGAAACGTTTGATGGCCTTCTTTTCTGTGATGCCAACATAAGTTTGCTCCAGGGGCACGGGACGAAAACTGCAGGCAAAATGAAACAAGTTAATAACCAAAAATTGAGACGCAAATAACAATAATGAATCAAAGTACAGCTTTATCTCTGATGACGACACCTGTTGTCAAAATAGAAGAGTCCCTTTGCAGGATCAACACGTAGGCAGGTTGCTACATCCTCATAGTTGGGCAGTGTGGCGCTGAGACCGATCAGACGCACATCCTCCTGGGTCAGCTCCACGTTGCGGATGGTCCTCGCCACCAGGGATTCCAGCACTGGTCCGCGGTCGTCGTGCAGCAGGTGGATCTCATCCTGAACATCACTCACTTTGTTAGCCTGAAGTTTTTTTTGTCACTCGTTTGGGAACATTTGCTTGAGAACAAAACTTACAATGATAATGAGGCGAACTAGCTGGGTGTAGGTACGATCGCCGCCTTTCCGAGTGATGATGTCCCATTTCTCAGGGGTGCAAACTATGATTTGGGTGGCGTTGATCTCCTCTTTACAGAGCTGGTGGTCTCCTGTCAGCTCAGACACTGTGATGCCGTAGCTTGCTAATCTCTGTAACAAGAAAGTGGAATATTTTGTATGTAGCTCTGCAGCCAGAGTGATATTAAATATCTTCAAAGCATGTAATATGCATGTTCAGGCTGCTGTTTAATACACCGTATTATATTACATTAGTGTTGTTTAACGTTCATCTTAGATCCTTGTATATTGCTTCTTATTTATACTTCATATTTTTGCTTTTTTTGAGTGTAACTGGGACTTGGAGTACACAATTTCGTTCCACCTCGTGTACCACATGTGATGCGAATGACAATAAAAAAAACCTTGCGAGCAATTCTGAAGCTTTTAAAACAGAACATGAACTGAAAAGCAAAACTTATACACACACATATTAGTACCGGTAACTTTTAGAGTGACAAAAACACTCACCTTACTGAAACTTCCCACCATTTCCTGTACGAGTGAGCGCATGGGTGCAATGTAGATGATTTTAAAATCATCCAAATTGATCGTCCCATCCAGGTTTATGTGCTTCCCAATTTCTCTCAGCATGGCCATCAGGGCAACGTTGGTCTTACCAGCTCCCTGTGTGTCATATCATTACTATTATTATTTAAAACACACACGAGGACAACAAATCAGAAAGCTTTGGTTTTTGGCCATGTTTTCTTACCGTAGGTGCACACACGAGCAGGTTTTCATCTGTCTCCATGGTGGTCTTGAACAGCTTGCTCTGAATGCGGTTCAGAGTTTTGAACCCTTCAAATCCAGCTTGAGCGTACTTTGGTAACTTCTCAATGGCAACGAGCACCTGAAGACACAAGAATATGCTGAATGTAGGACATACAAGCATCCACAGATGGTTTACTAGTAAAAGCTATGGTTAGGTTACTCAAACCCTGATAACACACCATGAAAGCTGCAGCAGTGTTTCATTAATGCCACTAAAACAAATAAGAAGAATCAAGATGTGTGCTTTTAAATATTAGCTTTCTGTTTATTTATTCCTTACCAGAACAGCCAATCTCTGAAGCAATGGATAAACAGACAATATTATTTTTGGATAACTTTTTACGATGATGAGGTTTTGGGTCATATATCTCTGGATATTTTTCAACCTCTGAAATGATCTTTCCTCAGCCATTTTTAAAATTCAATATAAAACAGTGCTACAGCCAAAGAGAACTGTAATTAAGTATAAAAGAGGAGTTACTATAGGAACATGGATGTCCACTCAGAGCAAATGCACATCAAATGTTTTTGTTTTAGGAGTAACGCTTGAAAATAAAGCGGAGTTGAGAAATAATTATCAGGCACTGTGGCTCAGAGGGTTAGAGAGCTATCAGTCACTGTGGAGGGTCACAATTGAAATACATTAATTAAAAATGGTGTAAATTTTGATGCATGCCATTTGTCATCTGTGTGTTTTGACTAAGTTTTCCACACCGAGTGATCAGATCAACAAACCTCATTGTCAGCAAAGGGTTTAGGCTTCAGGGCGGGCACATGAACCTCTTCATAACCTTTGCGCTGCTTACGAAAAGAGCCATCTGGGAGCTGGCAACGTTTGTTGGCCATGAAATGGCTACCCTGAGTGAAGGTCAAGTCTTCAAGGTCCAGAAGCTGTCGAGGCACCACTGACTGTAGGAGAACACGACACGACAGCGTTAAGTCCCGCACATTTCCATCAAGTGTATGGCTCTACAGAAAATGTGACAGTATTTACCTCTCCATGGCCAATGTCCATTGCTTCCAAGTCATCAACGCGAGACTTCCTCACCCTCTCCCTGCGAGATCGCTCTTCCTAGAAAACAAAAGCGAGCTGTGATGGTCCACACAGACAAATGGTTTTATGGCATAACTTCACAAACAGGAAGTCTTACCCGAATGATGTCCTCCTTCTCTGTCTCCTGAAGCTGGTAGAGGATCTTTGACAGCTCCTGATCCGACTCCATTTTCCCGATGATCCGTTCCTTTTCTGCTTCACTCTGAGCGCTTGCCAGCATGGTACAATACTGAACTGTGTGTGAGAAAAGACAAAAACAATTTCTAAATAAAAACAATACGGCAGAACGTTGTGGCAGTTTCATCCAACTAGACTTGACTTACTCATGCGACGGTGCTGACGGAGGATTTTAATGAAATCGAATGTGTTGAAGCCCAACAACAGCACCAGCTGGTTCTCACATTCTCTGTCATCACTGGCAGTCTGTAAAACAGAAGAGAAAAGGGGTGTCCAAAAGATCTGCGGGGGGGTGGGGCAGGAGTCAACTATCAACAAATGTTAACAGACAGACAAACCTTGAGGATTTCTAAGACTTCATCAGCTTTCTTTTGAGAGACGATGGCATCGTCATAGAAACGACTGAGCTGACGCTGGAGCCAAAAGGCATCGATGTCTCGAGGATGTAAATCTTTTTTCTTCACGGTCATCACATCACCTGTTTCTCCGAGCTACAAAAAACAGAAATTAATTAACAATTTAAAAAAAAAAATCTGAATAAAAAGGCTGAAGTACTGACTAATGACAAGAACACTACACTTACATTGGCTGTAAGTGTAGTAGTCACACATGCTTCCTCTCCTTCACTGTCTTCATCTGAGTGTTCATCTCGTACTTCTCCGAACTGGTCTTCATCTCCTTCCTGCGAACCAGAAAAAGTATTACTTTTATAATTTTTTGGAGCACAAACATCTGTATGTTCCAAAGCTTCTGGGGACAAAATTTGCAATAACTTTTATCAGTGAAATTCAAAGTCAGGTGAATCTTATTTTCGGTGAGGGTCAGTTTGTTGTGCAGAAAGCTGTTAGAACAAAAAGGAAAACAACATCATGAACAAAAACCTTTACCTCTTCATCAGATTCAAACTGCACATTGACGCCATATGTTTCGTCAATGTTGTCATCTGTAAATAAATGGAAATGTCTCGTCACATTAACAGGAATAAAAATCTTGAGAGTAACATAATAGTGTTAATTTTACATGTTTTTTTTTACCCATATTCTGTAAATCCTTGTCTCCTCCGTAGTCTGTGATCTTCTTTCCCAGATTGACCAGCACGTGATAGCGCGTGTCATCAGAAGGTCCAAGAAGCTGCTCGACTTCACGCCGCCTTTCTTTATCTCTCATTTTGTCATTCTTCAGCACTGCTAACACTTCATCAGCTGCTCCACACAGAATATCACGCGGCTGCAGACAGTGACAGAGGTATGTTAACAACATGTCAGCTGTGGGTCCAAAACACAAGATAGATTTTAAATGTTGGTTGTTTAGATGTTCATATACCTGATCTCCTAAAGCAGCATGGATGAAGCTGAGCAGTACTTCATAAGTTTCTCTGGTTTCTTTGGTTTTAGGCTTGTACACAATGCCCACCATTTCATCAATGCCCTCGGACAGAAGGGTAAAGCCTTTCATTTTGTTGATGTCATGTCTGTCCTCGTCTCTTTTTCGTCTCCTGAAAAAAATAAAATAAAGTTAATAAGAAAGTTCATGCTCAATAATCCAGGCACCAAATCCGATAATTCTCAATCGGGTCATCTGATCATCATCAAGATTCACCATCTTGGCTCCAGCAAACTGGTTGGTCCACTTAAGTTGTTTACTGCTTGGTGGGGGAACAGTGTGCTGGAACTACTCTGACTGATGAAGTCCTCTGGAGTGAGGGTGAAACGTTTCCATTAAAATGAAACCGTCCAGATGACCCGATTGAGAATAATCGGAAATAAAGTTAGTTATTTGACAGACCCCAGAATTAAACTATAGCCCAGATTTTTATCTCAAGGCAGCTCTTTCAATCAAAATCTTCTGTTATGACTCAAACATTCTGTGATGTAACAAAAACACCTGGGTTCAATTCAGTTTATTTATAGAGGTCACATCACAGGGTATCTCAGGGCACTTATTATGTCAAAACAGTGTTTAACGTGAAATTGTGTGTTTATTTGTCGCTGCTCACTTGTCTCGTCTCTCCTCGAGCTTCTGAGGTTTCGTCCTCTGAGCCTTGTCCCCCATCTTTGTCCCCTCCAGCTTCCCCACCAGGGTAAGCACTTCTCCGGTGGGCTCATCCCTCCGTGTCCGGTCGATCAGAGAACGATCCGCTTGCAACACCAAGTTGGAGTTCTACCAACACAAACACATCAGAACAGGCTGGATGAACAGAAATTACCTACAACAATGAAACGCCGAAGCGTCCAGATTTTCTTATATATATACAGTATATGTAAACACACCGCTTTGTACTCATACTGCAGGCTACGCGCAGTAACGTCCGCCATGGTGCGACTTTTCCTTCAGCTTCCCCCGCTCCGCGTGAAGCAGGCCGCCGGCTCAGGGTTCAGTGCACTCCGCCTCCCTACTGGGACGCTGTTAGCATCGGTACAGAGCTTCAATTTTAGGTATAGACCCTTTTTCAGTTGTATACAGAAACCTGCGTTTCTCAAACGTAACAAAAGCTAACACGAGCTGACAACACACAAACCCAAACTTCCTTTTCCGGTGTCAAACGTGGTAAATTAGAAATAGAAAATCTGAGCAGCGCCCCCTCAAGGTCAGCTTCTGTCACTACAGGTCAGCGTCAAAATATGTTTTATGAGTTCTGTTATCTGTTATCAGCTGACCTTCAGATTTAATTTCCTCTACAGGCAGTTTTTTTTATTGTTATTTTTGTTTTAATTTTCTAGTTACATGTCAGTGTGTTTATGCTGTAGCCCTTCAAGTTCATTACTAGTTTTAATCTAAATAGTCCCTCTTAACAGGCGTGTGTATTTGCTTTAATTAATATTTTCTACATTTTAGTCATATTCTAAATGTTGTACTTGTATGCAAATTATATATTTATACATCATGAAGCTCGGTTCCACGTTGAAGCCAGTACTACTCAATATGCTGGATTTCTTAAAGTCACTACCAGTAGTTTTTTTTTTTTAATGCACAAATGGTACAAAAACTGTTCTGGAAGAGTACAAAACATGACTCATCATGTACCTCTGACATGTGTCTTTTTACTGTTGTCATCTGCCTCCATCTCATCTGTTACACCATTTTCATAACTTCCTGTCCCACATCCATGAATCTCCAACATCTTTAGTCAAATATATCTATTATCTCGCGTCAGCACATATCTAAACCATCTCAACCTGGCTGAAACCAGGAGGGTCCATCAGCTTTAAATGAATTAAACATCCTGCATGACGTTCTTTTCAAACCTGCAGGTTTGTGTTAAACCTGAGAAGGTGAGATCATGAATTTCCCATAAACTACTTGCTTTCTCATGTAGAACCATGCAAAAAAGAAAAGAAAACCCCATTGAGACCATTCTTGTACAGTCAGTTGTATACAGTACATAGAAAAAGTTTGTGAGTTAGTTTGTGAAATATCAATTTATAATAATGTATGAAAAGGTCTGCTGAGATCAATAACTACCATAAAACTATTGTAAACTTCTACTACAGCTCAGTAAATAATTTATGGTATGTGAGTAAAAACTGTTGTACTATGAGCAGAGTCATCAGACTGTTGTAAAACAGCTAACATGTTCATCCTGTCATGGACAGATGATGACAGGGTGAACAATTTTACTTAAAGTTGGCGTTTAATGAGCACGTAGTCTGCCTTCAGCTAACAAAGTGATTCAGTGTTGAAGATGTCTGCTGTTTATTAAATATATTTTGATTTTTTTTTATTTAGCCAATGAAAGTGTTGACATGCATCCATGTCACAAATGACAAAACCATATGATGGAAATTAGGAAACGTACGTGCAGGAATTTGATGCACTTCAATCAGTTGTCAACAAAAAGACAAAATGCTGTCAGCGCTGTCACCAACTGCAGCAATCTGTTTCTGAGACAGTTGCTCCCAGTGACAAGACAGGAAGCTTTTCACAAAAACAAAATGTAGACAAACAGTCCTGAATTTTAGAAAAACAATGAAGAAATACAAAAATATGCTGGACTGGAGACCTGTCCAGGTGTCCCCCATCGCACATTGACTGCTGGATATGGACACCAGTGACCACCGTGACCTGAAGTAGAAGAAGCTGGTAAAGATAATGGAAACAGCTAGATACATAAAGATATAAATGTTATAAAGGAGATTTGTCATTGCATACATTACTCTTTGTGGTTGCTTTTCGTCTTTAAGTTACTGTAGCACTTTGAGATCTACAGGTATTGTTAATGTAAAGTTTGTTATAAATAAGTTATTATTATTTATTATTATTATTATTATTGTTATTATTATTATTATTATTATTATTATGCTGGTTACAGAGACTGATTTTATAATTTATTTTATAGTTTCTATGCTTGCTTTTATGCATTATCAGTGTACAGCACTTTGGCCAACGATGTTGTTTTTAAAGTGCTTCATAAATAAAGTTGCATTGTAAAGTTGTATTGTAGCTATATATGCATAAACATTTGGTCATTTTATTAAAACCTCAGAATTTCATTATTTTATAATGTTATGGCAGCTTTTATAAATACACCAATGAATGATAAAAGTGACATTGACCATTTATCATTTAAAATACTATATGTAAGCAATGTGCATGGTATGGTACAAAATGCTATCTATACTAAAGCACATAAAATAAAACATTTTATTAAAAATATTATAAAATGATGCAAGACAAATTTCTAAAGTCAGAGTTTTAATTGACAAAAACTGCTTGGAGAAGTATGGAAGCCCATTCCTGCCACTTTTATTACTAATTTTAGGATAGCACAATTTAATTATGACTTGAATTTATAATGATGAAACAGTTCCTCAAAATAATGAGATGCTTTTCTCAGTTGCATAAATTGGTATTACGTGTTAGTTATTGGAAGAAGATGCCATAAATTAAATTAGTGCCATAATCTCACACCTACAAATGAAACCAGCCACAGTGGGAAAATACACCATCACATCATTTGCTTCAGGGTCTGTAAGAAAACTGTGAACATGAGTTTCTTATCAGAGTGAGGTACAGAGGAGCAGCATGATGTTACAACAAAACAGATGATATCTCAGGTTCACACTCAAGCAGAAGGTCATTGAAGAAAATCGTTTTGAACATTTTCAGGAACCTGTCCACTAAATGTGACCCACCTGAAAGCCTCAGAACTAACCAGGATACTTCTGGACACCTACACACATCAAGTGGAAAAATACAGTTTGACCTGCATGACGACTCCATGACTCATCCCTGTCACACACCTCCTATGATGGGGACGATCCATCTCAGCAGAGCTGCTGGCAATTCTATTAAAAAAAAACCTGAAACTTACAAAAAGTGCACAATCAAGACAGACACTCCAGTTCACTGTGGTAAATCTCATTTTTTTCTTTGTAAAATTAACATTTGGATAAATGCGTCTCTACAAAAGACAGTCTGCAGTGATTTATTTTTAGAAATAAACTGTCTAAAAACTACATGAAGGTGAAAAAACTTCCTCTTTATGAACGTTAACTTATAGATCATGTAGCATAATGTAGATAATCTTGTGAGAATGACTGCAGTTTGTACATAAAGGCCTCTCATGGCTTTAGAAGTTTTGCGCTGCTCCACTTCTCACCGCCAGGTGGCAGCACTGAGAGTAACATGTACTGGTGTGTCTTAAAATTTAAAATACAGTACTGTATGTTGAAAATGTTCAACTTTTTTGTCATTCATTTAGAAACTCATATATTACGTTGATTCATTACACAGAGTGAACTATTTCAAGCCTTTATATCTTGTCATTTTGATGATTATGCTACCAGATAATGAAAAACTAAAATTCAGTGTCTCAGAAAATGAGAATAGTCCACAGTCAGCTTCTGGTTCCTTTGTCAGTGCGAGAAGGAACCAAGTTCTGCTAGAAAATGAAATCAGCATCTTCATAAAGCTCGTCAGCAGAAGGAAGCATGAAGTCTCTAAAATGTCCTGCTAGATGCTGCTGGACTTCAGAAAACACAGTAGACCAACACCAGTAGAGGACATGGCCCCAAACCATCACTGACTGTGGAAACTTCACTCTGGACTTCAATCAACTTGGATTCTGGACCTCTCTGTTCTTCCTCCAGACTCTGAGACCTTGATTTCCAAATGACATGAAAATTTACTTTCATCTGGACATTGGACCACTGAGCAACAGTCCAGTTCTTTGTCTCCTCAGCAGGTAAGAGACTTCTGATGTTGTCTCTGGTTCAGGAGTGGCTGGACTTGAAGAAGGAGACATTTGTAGTTCTTGTCAGCTGATCATGACACCAGCAGTTTACAATATTAAACCTCAGTCTTCACAATATGTATTCCAATTTTCTGAGACACTGAATTTTGTTTTTTCATTGTTTGTAAGATATAATAATTGTAATTACAAGAAATAAAGGAGTGAAACATTTCACGCTGTGTGAATCTAAGTAATTTATGAGTTTCACTTTCTGAAACGATTGACAAAAAAAATAACTTTTCCACCATATTCTTGTTTGTGATGCACATGCATTCGTTGACACTTCAGAGAACTGCAGGAATCCATTATCATCATCATCATCATCATCATCATCATCCAGCTCTATAATTAATATTAAAGCCACAATGGGTCATAACCTGTCTCTAAGTACAAAGAATTTATATTATTTTTAATAATACAACATTGATATTAAATCTTCTCATGTGATTTTAAAAATACTGTATATAAAATCAAGTTTAAGGTAAAAGTTTAATTAGACAATCCTGTCATGACAACCTAATGAAACTGTACCAGAAGCACAAACCCAAAGGGGAAGATGCACAACTACTTCACTGACATGGGACGTTTCAGCGTCTGCAGAAGTTTAGCTAAAGATGTGCCATTTAACTCCTAGATGATTGGCTCATCCATCACACATCTGGCTGCAACATTTGTCTCTTTTAGCAAGTCAGAACCTTGTCTCACACCTCCTGAGGCAGATTTTAGTGTTTGGACCCTCCAGTGACAGACAGGAGGGAGGTAACACAGATAAACGAGCTGCAGGCATGAGGAAAAGCAATGACTCTGTGAAGGTGTGTGTTTAAATCTTTTGCACATGTAGCACACACAATTAAAATGATGCTTAAATTGAAAATAATGTATTTAGGATGCTTATGGAAGAGCTACAAGCCTTTAGGGCATGATCCTTTGCAACTTGCCAAGGAAAAAGTGGTTGTCTTTACCAGTTTTGGAAAATTACTGCAAATCTGCACAACAGACATAATTTATTAATGCGTTCTGAGGCACAATAGGAAAATAAAATGACGTAACACAACTACTTTCACATATGGAGATAAAATTAAAAAAACTACATTGAAAAGTGTGTCCTAAAATCAAGTAACCAAATTAAATGATTAAAGTGGACGACTGATAAAAAGTCCATTCATCCAGTTGATAGCCCTTACAAACTTATTTTGGCATATTTTAAACAACGCAGATTACCCAAGGTAAGGTATTAGAAGGTCACATCAATGCTATTTTTGTCATGACTGAAATCAGTTTGTTCCCTAAGTGTCTGCTACACTGTGACGACAGTCTGTACCAACAGAAATAAATCATAAAATGTGTATTTTTACTGCAAAACACGCCAAAAAATGTGTTAAACTGAACCCAAAGTAAAGACAGTGAGACTTGGTTATCTCTCTCTGTACAGTTTTATTTACATGATACTATTCTGTTGTACTGCTGGATAGCAAGATTACATGTAATACATAAATATCAACACGGTTTGTTGTTTTTTTTTCTTTCATGTTTTGTACAAATTTGCATATAACTAAGTCAGAAAAAGAACTCAAGCAGATAGTTAATAAAAATAATAAAAACATCCTCACAGGGGAAAGTAACAAGTCACAAACATACGTGTCAGGCAGCTATGAAAACATACGTTTTAGCACAGACATGTGCTCATGCACGCACAGCGTTCCACTGCAGACACACAGACAGATGAGAAGTTACGACTACTCTTGATTTCTACTAGTTTTCATAAACCTAACTCTGGCATGCTCCTGTACTTCTGTAAACATGTGCTGATAAACCGGGTAGCTCAACAGCTAGAACGACTGAGGGGGGGTCAGGAGGGTTCACACCCACATTCCAACACACACACTGTGCTCACAACAATGTTGTTAACGTAATAATAAAAAAAAAAAAGTAAAAAAAAAGCACTGAATCTGTGCGCCAACATCAGTACAATTAAAACATCATTGATTCTCTGGAAATAAAACTCCCCCAAACCCAAACAAGTGAGCGATACTTCTTAAACACCAATTCCAGATGAACAGAAACTCATGCACGTATTCATTGATGCCCCTACAACATCGTAGCCTAAAAACCACCCACCAGGCTCACTGGGAACGGGTGACAGCTTTCCTCCCAGAACACACATCTGTGCACGCAGCCCTGCACCAGGCGTTGGATTATAATCTGTGACTGGACCAGCAGGGAAACTATTCTAAATGAAAGTGGCTTTTTTTTTGTCTTCCAACCAGCACGATTCCTCTAACGGAAACAGTCGTTACAACAAGATGATCAGAGGGTCAAAGCCGACGCTGAAGTAAAAGGGGAAGACAACGGTAGCTCGACACAGCAGCTCTGAGGTAGATAAAGCTAGGAGAGAAACTAAAAAATCCTCTTCTGCAGCGACGGAGACAGGATGTTTGTCTTTTTTTTTTAAGCTGAGTGACAACTCGTGGATACTTTGTGTTGCATGACCCGACACGCAGCAGGGTTCAGTGAAATGACGGTTTGGCACAAAGTGGCACCTGGTCTGGGTGAGAGGAGCACAGCGTGTCCTGGACAGTTTGCCTGGTCTGCTCTGAACAACACACTTTTATTCTTCGAAAACCAAAAGGACTTGACGGCGGCAAATTCACACACACAAAAATAAAACAAATTAATAAATGAGTCAAAAAAAAAAAAAGAGAAAAGTGATCACTCATGCATCTCCATCAAACAGGATTTCTTTTTTTTCTTTCCTTCTCTCCATTAATTTCTCCAAGTTTGTGATTTTGTAAATCAAGTCCTCCCGATCATCAATCACTCATGCCGGTGCTCGTTTTAAAAGTTTGCACTCATACTCCAGTCTTTCTCAAGGTGGCTCCTCATCGATGCTGCTGCTGTTTTTTTCTTTCTTCCATAAAAAAATAAAATAAAATCTATATTCTCTGGATCTTGTCAGCAACAACCACAGGATTCTCTTTACGGATCTTAGCAGCAGCCTCGGCCTTGTAATCGTAGGGACAGTTGTGCTTGTCGGAGTATCGATGGATGCCACAGAACAGGTTGCCACAGCGACAGTCAAACCCTGAAGCACAAATATCAAATCATGAACCATAACAGAAGCAAAATAGAATGACTGATCTGCTTTTCCAGTAAAACTAAGACCTTCCTCTAAAATAAACCTACGTCAGCGCTGCTCACCTGTAAGGCCCACTCTTTTGCGGCACATGAAGCACCTGTTCTTCTTAGGTTTGGGCGTGTCACTCTTGTTTTCATCGGCACTAGAGGAAGCTACAGGAGTTGGGCTAGAGGCAGCAGGCTGACTTACAACTGCACACAAAACATAAAAAAATGTGTTCATTAGGATTAGTAGTTCACAACAGCAGCAAACATGTTTAATAAAATCAATTCAATGATACTTTACAAACAGAATAACCTACATAGACAACATGAACTATTTGTTTTCTCTGAACTGTCTTGTGTTCTTGGCAGAATTGAGTACACTGCACAAAGACTGTAGCAGGCAGGAACAAATCTGAGTGTCCTGTGCTTTAGAAGTATTTTTAAACAGGCTTATTTTTAGGCACCATCTCCTCCTTGAAGGCTCTAAGTAGAACCAACTGTTGAGTTTAGATACGCAGCAAAGCATCCAAAATAAACTGAGGCAGCAGTGACACCTTCAAATCAAAGCTCATTTTAGGATGTCTGTCAGCTTTCATCTGTATCTGTGTCACAACATGTTCTAAGACGTGTCTGTTTTACAAACATGCTTGTGTGAGTTTTACCAGGCTCTAGAGGTTCAGGCTTGTCCTCTCTGGAGATGCTCATCTCTGTCATCTGTTGAGTTACAGGAAGAGACCCTTGAACAGTCCTGCAAGTGTAATTTTGAAGGAAGATCAGTCAGTCACAAGTTCAGACAGCCTCAAATTTGAGGAAAACTCTTCATTTATCTCAAACAGTAAAATCCAGACCTCACTAACCTAGACATGTCTGGTGAAGAGGCAGGGGAGGCATCGACCTTGGCTAGACTGGCTTCTAGTCTCTGGATGGCCGAGGCCTCTGAGGTAGGACTAGCAGTGGAGCCTTAACGAGGACACAGTCAAAACAACAACATAAACATTCAAACTGTGTCCTGTATACTGATTAGACTTTCAAATTAAAGTATAGAACCCACAAAAATCAATATATACACCAAGAAACTTGTGTAAGATTCAAATATTCAATAAGAAAAACACGGCCTAAGTTTAGTGAGAAACTAGCGAGTGTAAAATGTTGTTGCAGTTGTACCCATTGGGCTGAGGGGGCTCATGCGGTCGCTGCTCTGCTGTCGTGTCAGGTGCTCCTTGTAGCACACAGAGCACATGCCGTTGGTTCGTGGGTTGCCATAGAAACCGCAGCCCATGGCACAAAGCATGGGGACCGGGCTCTGGTTGGTCTCTTGAGCCATTGCTAACGGAGACAGAGAAAAGAGACGGAGTGAGAATGCTCATTAGACCCGACAGGCACAGAAAGAAAAGCAGCTGTTTACAAAGAAACACCTCGGTTTGAGACGGCCATCGAAGGAAGGACCGACTGATAACACAGGAAATCGTTTTATGAAAATTTAACAACAACACGTCCGTTGTGACCTGCCCTTTAGTCTGAATACTGTAATGAGTGCTTCTCCACAGGAAGCCCAGAGAACAAACAACACATTCTGTTCTCTTCAGCACTTTTGGCTTAAATTGGACTCTTCTGTCCCACAGCTTAGTTCACCATGTCCCTCCTTCATCTTTTTCATCCCTTGAACCCTTGTGGCAGCTCTGAGAACAGTAGAAACCACCATTCCACGAACCTAATCCACATTTGTATTTAGGAAGATCCTTACAGTTCCTTATAACTAAAATGTCTAACAATGAACCTTTTGATCACTCTTGGGGTTAAAAAAGACATTTAATTATCCACATCATTCCCTTGTCATGGTACTGTACGTCCTTCATCTAAACACAAACTGAACCTTTGACTCACTGGCAGCCAAATCACAGTGAAAGAACAAACCTTTCTCATCAGGTGGAACAACGTTCTGTTCCCAGAAGATACTAAATTAAGTAGGTCAGCTGTTACAGAAAGCATCCCGTGCTCCTCGTCACACAAGGTATGCCAAAACCCCAATCTTTCATTGCTCAGTCAGCCAATAAACAACCCTGTATGGGTGAGGTTTGGCAGAACAAGAAGTCCTGTGACGTTGTTGTCTGCCTTTGCTGCAATACAACATGAAGTTGTGTAATGGGAAACACTGACGTTTACGCAACAGATCAGAAACGCTCACGATGAACATCAAGACAGAAAGACGTAGATAAGTCCACATTTTACAATTCATCTGATCACACAGCAACAGTATCACATTCCAGTTGAAAACATCTGGCCCTGTTCTGATGCAACATGACAACTGGTTGCTTGTTATGGTCTGACGACACAAAAACAGGACAGGCAAGATATAATGGCTGCCGTGTGTCTTTAGATTGCTCTGTTATCTTATTTCGGGTGTCCCAGCTAACAAGTACCTTAAAATCATGAACAAACCATGTTTCCTTCATTTCGCTGCCCCCCTCAAAGAATCACAACTCGATCGTCAACAAAGAGTTTTCTTGGAAAAAGTCATTTGGTCATTTGTGTCACATGTTCCACTCCTGACTACCGAAAAATACCAGAAAGAGGCAAATTTAGACAATGTAAAACCAGTAGAGCTCCAAGGGACATCTGAACAAAACAGATTTCTCTTTGGAGCTCCATCACAATGAACAAGGCCCTAGCTGGTAACACATTAACCACGACCGCTAACTTTCTGACACAAAGGAACAATGGATGGCAAGACTCAGCTGTCATGTCTGGTCCAGCTGTCACACAAACAGCAGGCAGGTCGCCTCAAGAGACTCCTGCACATCACAAACAAGACACAAACCTCTCCCTGAAATAAAACCTATCTAACAGGGCATGCCAGGGGGTTTCCAGCACCAGACACAACCCCAATTTCCTGAAACACACACTCTTTTGAGAACGGCTCAGTCTTAAACATGTGCAGTGGTTTTAGAGCAAGAGGCAGCCTAAAAAGGAACATATGTGGACTAATCTCATGCAAACAAAAGGGAAGACTGAGCCTCTTTATCATCTGCAAACCTGGCTCATATTTCAGGCCCTGCTGGGTTAGAAACTCCTGAGTCACAGTAAAGGACAGGCCAGAATCAGCCCAGTTTTATCTTGAAGTGCTCAAGTATTCACCTAGAAACATGGCACAACATTTAAAATAGAAACAGGAAGGAAGGAAGGCACTGATGATCTGTGAAACAAGAAGAGTCTAGACTCTCTGCTCCCTTTGTTTCTTCTCTCTGCCTTTGTAATCTCGTTGCTTCCTGTTTAGACATCGGTTTCTACCTCGAATTTGACGCATATTTTACGCTTATACGCATTTTCTGCGTGTTCCCAACAAAGCAACGTTACCAGAAATGGTTATATAATCACAATTAAGCACTTGGGAACGGCTTGCTGATCCACAAAGTCTTTGAACATCGAGCAAAGCCCCTTCTCTCCCAGCAGAAACTAGTGTACTGTAAAAAATGTTTAATCATTTAATATTTCAGCAAAAGCTGGATAGTAATTTGAGAGCAAGTCTCTCGCTCTACTTGTCTATTCGGCTTATAAATTTTCTATTTCTAGACAGGAATTAACAGGCTTTGGTTCCCCATCCCCCAGCTCGGGACAAATAGAAAAACAAGACAGAAACCAGGGCTAGCTGGCTCCCTGCCTTGTTTTCTTCTTCTTCTTTTAACCAGTCACGTTTAAAGACGTGTTAATTAGTCAGAGGTGGAAAACAACATGGTGGTGGTGTTAAAAGAGCGATAACGTTAAAAAAAACAGGTCGTTCGCCACACAAAACCTATCGAGCATAAACCGCCTGACCTTTTAAGCCACAGTTAAAGGTCGCCATGATGGACCATCATCCCGGCAGAAACTCCTGCGTTTCTCGTTGCTTACCTCACACAGTAGACCCACTTTAACTCCAAAATAAACCCCGTAAAAAATATATCAGATAATCACCTGCTTAAAAAAATTGATGATTTCTCGCGAGAGGACAACAAAAGTGACCGTTTGGAGCAGAAAACGTCGATTGTTTCAGGTTCCGGTGTCGTCCTTTTTTTTTTTTTTTGTCCGCGGTGTTTCTGTCTCGTTCTCCCTGTCCGGCGGCTTGAAACGGGTCTGACAGTCCCCCCTCCTCGGCCTCCTGCCTGTCCTCCTTCTTTTCTCCGTGTCCCGTCCTCTCTGGATGGATGTTTGTTTCCTTCTTTAGCAAGAGGAGTGGTGGATGATGTCACGGGTAAAACAACGCGTCTCCATTGGCTGCACGCAGAGCCCCCGAGCAGCTCGCTCTGTGACGGAGGGAGGGGCACGAGAGCGAGGGGGGGAAATCCGCCGTGCGCATGCGCCAAAATCAGGATTGCGTTTTTACGTGTCTCTTCGTCACCCACCTACAAGGCCCTGAGTAATCCACCTACAGGTGGAAGCATGAATGAACAGGCTACTGACACAGACAATAAAACGTATTATTATTTGAGCGCATGATTACCAAGCAAATCATGCCCGCACTGTTTGTTCCATGAAAGGCAATGAATTATTGGTTAAATTGTTTGTATTCATTCAACTTTTATTTATACAGGTTAGTCTCACTGAGTCCCAACGCGAGGACTCATTTACAAGAGAGACCTGTTTTAAACAAAAAACACAGATGTGGTACACACAGCAATAAGCATTCATATAAAAGCATATACATGGTACAGTAAAATGAAAAGTAAATAAAAGAAGTGCTATCAAACAAAATAAAAGCATGCATTATATGGTGTAAAATACTAAAAACTTTATACTGACTATATATGCAGAGGTGAAAAGGTACTGAAAATGTGTACTCAAGTACAAGTACTGGTACACTGTTTAAATTGTGCTCAATTACAAGTAAAAGTACAGTACTTTTGTTGTAAAATACTCAAGTAAAAGTACAAAGTATCCTAATTGCTTTTTAATCAGTTGATGTTTTATTGTGTTGTCAAGGCATTCAATTCGATTTGATAGGGCTAACTGATTGGGCCTTTCTCAAAGCAGATAAGAAACCCAAACAGGACTCCAGTCAGCCATCAGGTGAAAAGGAGCCCAGACCCAGACCAGTGGTCGTTCCGTATGTTGCGGGAGTTTCAGAGAAACTGAG
>JARVLU010001462.1:24741738-24753679 GCA_031762415.1 Simpsonichthys santanae
GGGGTTAAGGGCCTTGCTCAGGGGCCCAGAGTGGGGCGACTGATGTTGTCGGTACCGGGGTTTGAACTGGCGATCTTCCGATCACGAGCCCACCGTCTAACCACTGCGCCACCACTCCCCCATTATTGGAAATGGGTTTCTGTTTGATTAATGTTTGAATTGTCATAAAATGGACTAATTGTGTCTAAAACTCAACAAATCTGTTCACTTCAGTTGTAAAAACTGTAAAAGATGTTCAACTGGGTGAATGTGATATTTCTGTTCTGATAATTCTGCATAAACCCTAACAGTGATGTCATCAATTTGATACAGCATATTTGTGCAAAGGCTCCCAACTCCTCACTTTAGCACGCTGTACTTGTGAGTTTCATTCATTTGTCTTGCCACCCATCCATGCACACATACATATTTATTTACAAATACACACAGCTGCATCATAACTGTTTTAAATAATTGATTGTTAGTGAAATTGCACAGCTCTAAGGTTTCCATCTGATCACTGTTCCCGTTTCAGGTCGATGGGTGGGGAGGAAAAAGTGAACTTCTCACGCAACATATTCATCATATAAACCAAGCTGTGAGCACACGTGCACCCACCTGCATGTTTGCTATCTGTGGCGGTGCATGTGCTGTACTTGGATGAGGTGTGTGATGCATGAGATGTTGCAGCGGTGAGATCTATTAAAGCCTGCAGCTCCATCCGTCTCCAGCTCACTTCACCTTTGGATGCTGCGGGCCACTCTGCGGGGGGAGACAGGGCCATGAGAGGACGATGCCTCGAGATACTTTGATCCCCTCTGAGAATGATAGTAAGATCATGACAATGTTTTTATTTCTGTAAGAAAATGGATGATTTTTTTTTCATATCATGTTACTTTATGTAGATTTTCTAAAAACACTCATAATTCACAATGCTGTCTTTTTGTGATAGTTACGATTATATTTTAATATTATCTGACTTTTTTGGTTTATACATATTGATTGATAAACAAATTTCAATGCATTTGAATTTTGCCTGGGTCTTTATGTTGACCCATAGAACGTTTTTTTCTACAAAGATATATTTATTTTCATGAAAAATGTTAAAGTAAAACCATTACTAGATTGTTTTCACCCGTCAGAACAACAAAATATCAATAACAGACGCTTTTTAATGTGGCACATTCCTGCTTCTTGTTCACCCTGTTTCATTTTTGGGAGCTGGCCCTCAGCCGTCTCTCCTGTCCTTGGACTTGGCCACTTCATCTTCCCTTCATTAGGGCTTTGTTTGTTCCTTTTGTGCCCCTCTGCTGCACCCGACCGTAATGACCCGTGTGCTGCCCACTCCGGTTACAGTAAGGACACACATCAAAAGGCCGACTACATGAATATCTGTTCAGACTGTCAGTGGTCTTCTTTGTTTTCCTCTTCATCCCCTTTTACAGCAGCACAATGGAGCCAGGTGCACAATATGGAAGGTTTGACTCGACCAGTGAAAGGGCAGTGTGGCATTGAAGGCATAAAATATGGAGAGGATTTATAAAAAACTGAGGCTGTAACAGGATGATCTCATGGATTTATGCGGCATAGCGACATGCTTATATCAAAACTTGCATTAGCAGGTTTACCAAATATTATCAAGTACAGGTGTTTTGTGATGTGCAAAAGAAATGTTTGAAATAATGCCATTCCCTCTGTACAATAAAATCAACTTACATGTCATTTTTTAATAGAACAGAACAGATTTACCCATTATTGCTGATGCTTTGATAATGTCTCAGTTTAAATCACACAGTTTCATTTAATCAATCAGCTGAATCATTTTAAATTTAATTTAATCAATAAGAGTTCAAGGCAGACCACAAAAAAGCACTCCATAAACAAAAATTCTTCAAGCAACATAACTAAATGTTTACAAGATGATTGATAGAGATGGTGCCCTGTTTATCCTTGGGCTTTTTAAAACAAATTTCAAAAGTAAGGGGACAAAAAAAATTGCCTTGAATTTTAAGTCATCTCTATCATCAATTTAAATATATGAATTTTTGTATTTTGATCTAAATTCAAATCAATAGGACAAAAGACAAAAGTTTTGGAAGATGTCTTGTTTTTTAACTTTGTAGATTTTACAGTGAAGTCATCTCTCCTCCACAGCTGACATTGAGCTGGACTTTACAGGTCAGTGGGCTCTTCATGTACTACATAAATGTGAAATATACAATTTTTAAATCAGCATAAACTGAAAATGATGTGATAAACTTGTTCTTGTTTTTTTTTTTTTAATCAGTTGTGTATTTGTTTCTCTTTACCTCTGCATGATCATCATTTCACCTATCCTTAAGTCAAAATGAGATTATTAGACAAACATTCACAAACACACACACACAAAACCTTAAATTTGTATGCATCATTTGTGAATGTCTATTGTTGTCCACTGTTGTCATCACTCTTTGTTAAAATTCAAGTCTCTCTTGTAAATGAATCCCTGTGGCTTAATGGGACTAACCTGTTTAAATAAAGGTTGAATGAATACTCACCTTTTTCTGGGCTGACAGCGTAGCAAAGAGACATAAAATTGAAGAAAAGTGCAACAAAGCAAGCATCAAAATTTGTTTGCACAAAAACAATTAAAAAAAAACAAGTGAACGAGAGCAGAATCAATGCTTTTATTACAGGGGATGATGATTTTCAAGCAAGACACGAGAAGAAAAAACACAGAGGGAACAGAAGAGCTGCTGACAGAGAGAAAAAGAAGAAGCGGAAACATAGTGGGAGAAATGAAACGTCCTCATCAGCAGACAGAGGAAAGGAGTTTGAGCCAAGGCAGAAGAAGACAGAGAGGGGCCGGAGAAGAAGCAGTGATCGAGAAACAAAGCGAAGCAAGAGGGATGAGGAGGACCAGGGCCAAACAGCAAGACACAAAACAGCAAAGACGAAGAAGAACATCAAGAATGAAAAAACTAAAAAGAAACACTATGAGGTGGAGCGAGAAGCTGGAGAAAGGAAAGAAAAAGGAAAAAAGAAACATGCAAGTGCCAAAAAAGTGGAGAAGAAAGAGGGTGGAAGTAAACGTGTGACCAAAGGGAACGCACAGGAAGAGAAGAAGAAGAAAAAGCACAAAAAAGTTGAAACGAGGTAAAACTCCAGCGGACTTGTGCTTTCTCTGCATTTGTCAAGGTAAATGACACGACAGTCTCCTGTATCAGTTCTGAACAGGAGACAAGTGAGGAAGACGATGATGAAGATAATGACAATGACGATGAGGAGGTGAGGCCGGATTCTCTGTCCCCAGAGGAGCTGGAGAAGCTGAAGGAGGCCGTGGATGAGAAGAAGAAACTGATCCAAAGTCTGAGGGGGAAACCCTGGACGATGAAAAAGAAACTCGTCACTTTACGGTACTTTAGTTAATTTCCAGAATAAAGTCTTCTGTTCATGTAGCTGGTAATACTTTATGTGAGTGTGCACCTTCTTCCAGAGAGTCTCAGAAGTTTGTGGAGAAATATGAAGGAGCTTTGGGGAAAGGCAAAGGCAGGAAGCTGTACGCATACAAGGTCATGATGACCAAGGCAAGTTGACGGTGGATTTCACTTGATACAAATATTTCAATTTATTCAGTTAAAACTGGGATTAAAACACAAAAAAACATTCATGTTATTAGAGGTGGATGAAGTTCCAACGAGACTTTGAAAACTTCAAAACCGCCTGCATCCCATGGGAGATGAAAATAAAAGAGATTGAAAGTAAGTTTTCCTCATGAGGATGTTTTAAGGCAACTTAAGCCTATTTATGTTGACCAGACACATTTCTCTGACAAAAGATGTGCGTTATGTATTTATATTCAGGTCATTTTGGCTCCTCGGTGGCCTCATACTTTATCTTCCTGCGGTGGATGTACGGCATCAACATGATCCTGTTTGGACTGACCTTTGGCCTGGTTATGGTACCAGAGGTAAGTATTGTATCTGAAATGTACCCTAACATTTTTTTTTTATAATTAAAGTTTTTTTATTAATTTTCAGAACATGTGAACTTTTACAAAACATAACACAAAATAACAAACATTAAAAATAAAATAAAATAAAATAAAGAACATAAAGCTGGTGCATCCCCCTCCCTCTATTTCCCACCCCCCAGAGTAACTTACAGGTGCAGTGATAAATTCAAAAAATAAAGAAAGCATTTCTGTAATTACTGTAGTTGGGATGATTCAAGAATCCAGAAAATCTAGAAACAAAAAATTAAAAACACAAGACAAAGCAGTATCATTTTAGGTCGTAAGGTTTTATGTCCCACTTTTTAGTGAGTCCCAAAAACTGTCCCAATCTGCATCTCTGCTCCCTTTCAAGTTACTGAGCATGACCTCATAAGAGGCTGCGTCCGCCATTTATTTAATCCAGTCGTTTATTTCAGGGCACTTTGTGGTCTTCCAATGTTTTAAGATGATCCTGGATGCAGTCTCAAGACCGACCATGAAAAGACTCCTTTGGAAATGTCTGACATTTGAGATCTGTCTCCCAGTAAACACAGTTCTGGGGTCCGAGGGACTTCTGTGCCAAACCAGGCACTCAAAACCTTCAAGACTTTAATCCAAAAACATGTAGCCAGAGGACATTCCAAAAAACAGTGTAAATATGTCCACACCTATTTTTTACATTTCCAACACATTAGTTTCATTCTGAGTCTGGCAGGAGTATGATAATATCCATGCAACACTTTATACTGTATGAATTTATTTCTGGCTTCTTTCATATATTACTGCTCTCCGATAGGACTCCCAACCATTTTTTTTTATTTGTGTACTCTATTTTCAAATCTCTTTGCCAAATAAGTTTGGCATTTAATGATTCGCCACTCAAACCATAACTTAACAGTTTATAAAACTGAGAAGTCATGTGGCGAACACGCGGCAACCTAATAAAATCTAAAATCTTATTTTCCACACTTGATTTGGAGGTCGCACGGTGTCTCATCTGTAAATATTTCCAAATGTTTGCTCTGCCTTCCAATTCAAATGTACGAGTTAAGTCTTCATAGGACATTAATTGTCCATCTTTATAAAGATCACAAATGGTGTGTATGCCACGTGAATGCCACTGCCCCCCAAACACAGGTGCTTTACCAATACGTATAGCAGGGTTATTCCAGAGACATGCATATGTCTGATGTGGAAGCATTAACATTCTATGGACACTAAATGTACCCTAACATTTATTAATTCTTCTCAAGATGATTCTCTCTTAAATAAGATTAATGTTTTTAAAAAAATCATGAGGTTTCACCAAAGCGCTGGAAGCCAAAGTGTTAGCAAAACCAAGAGCCAATTAAACAAAACAAAGTATAAATTGTTCTGCTCTATTTGAGTTGAACGTCTGTGAGTGTAAAAGTTGGACTGTCAGGATCTGTTTTGCTTCTGTTTGTTTCTGTTTTCTTGTTCTTGTTTTCAATTCTGTTCCTTGTGTTCTCTTTTCTCTGTGCCATTACTCACTTTTCTTTAGTTTCTTCTTTCCCAGTCATCTTGCCACACCCAGCTCCACCTGCTCCCAGTTTCATGTAGTCGCAGATGCCATCAGCCTCAGTCCATATGTTCAGTCATTTTTCATTTACAAAATACTTACGGTACCAGTCAAGCTTTATTTTTTTAAATTATTATTATTATTATTTTTTGTACCATGTCCTCCTGATGTTCTTTGTGCTCCGTGATTAACTCCTTGTGCTTCCCTGTGCATGTAGATTTTATTGCTACATCAGTGTTTTGTTTAAAAAATGGTTTTAGTTATTTCTTCAAGCTGCTTGTGTCTGTCTGCATTCTGGCCCTGAACTTTCTGCCAACCCCAACAGGGATGTTGTTGTTGTTGATGATGATGATGATTAGTTAAGATAGATTTGAATATTGCTCACAAAATACTGGGACAAGATATATCTTCTTAAAATAAATTTAAATGTATGACAAAATAAAACAGGGCCCTGAAAGGAGCCTTGTGGGACTCCGAATGTAAGTGCAGCTATGCAAATAAACTGAATTGATGATTGCAGATAGTTTATTTATTTTTTCAAATATAGCATTAACAACCAATAGTCCTTTAAAGACCTAATGTTCAGTGTTCCATACGAGGCTTAAAAAGTTCATATGATTCTTCTCCCCCTCCCTGCTGATCATCAACAGGCTTTAATGGGACGGCCCTACGGCACCATCCCAAGAAAGACGGTTCCCAGAGCTGAGGAGGCCAGTGCCATGGACTTTGCTGTCCTCTGGGACTTCAAGGTCAGTTACAAATGAACCACATAATGCAATTTTTTTTAGATTGTTTAATTCCAAGTTATCATGCCAGTTTTTATTAATTTAGTATGCAGATATTTTTCTGGCTAAACTGTATTCACAGGGTTACGCTCAGTATTCAGTCCTCTTCTATGGTTACTACAACAACCAGCGTGCCATTGGCTGGCTCAAGTTCAGAATGCCTCTGTCCTACTTTCTGGTTGGTGTGGGCACAGTGGCCTACAGCTACATGGTCGTCATTAGAACGTAAGCTATCAAAGCAATTAAGAAATTTATGTAATTGATCTTTGGTGAATCATTCAACAGAGTGCATTTATTTCTGAATGAAGGATGGCTCGTAATGCAAATGAGTCGGGGATTGGAGATGATAACAGCTTCAACTTCAGCTGGAAGGCATTCACCAGCTGGGATTATTTGATAGGAAACCCTGAGACTGCAGACAATAAATTTGCCTCCATCACCACCAGCTTCAAGGTCAAGGCCTTTGATTGTTGCATTTCCAGTCTGGTAACTGATGCAACAGTTTTTTTTAACCACTCTTTTTGCTTCATGTTTAGGAAGCCATTCTGGAGGAGCAGGAGAGTCGGAAGGATGACAACATCCACCTGACTCGTTTCCTGCGGGTACTGGCAAACTTCCTGGTCCTGTGCTGCCTAGCAGGAAGTGGATACCTCATTTACTTTGTGGTGCGCCGCTCTCAGAAGTTTACCCTGGATGGTCTCGAGAATCACTCATGGTGGGAAAGGAATGAGGTAAAAATGACTGAATACAGAATATCAGACACACCGCAACATTTCTTTAAGGAAATTATTTCATGTAATGTTTCTTAATGTGGCCGGTTTATCTCTAGGTTAGTTAATTTTTAAGTTGAAGCATGAATCAGGTGTTTCCAGTGGCTCAAACATTATATTCAAATTTTTATTTGAAAATTCTGCTGAACATCTACTATTTCTTGTAGGTTTAGAAGACATTTATTATAAAGTAATACATGATACTGTTGTAAAACTCATCTCAAATTAAAATATCAATTGGGTTTTGTCAAAGGTGAACAAAATATTGTGGATTTGTGTCCTGTGAACTCACTCACTTGCTAAATCACGTTTGTTTCTTATTATTCCATAGAGTAAGTTAGTTTACAGTTCAGTCACACTAAAGTAAATTTCATAGTAATACAGTACATGTAAAATTTCTGCCAATGATACTTTGGGTAAAAAATACCATAACATAAAAGAGCAGCATTCTGGAGTGTGTAAATCCAATTGTTTGAGTGGAAGCCCTTTCCATGTCTCAGGTGAACATGGTCATGTCCTTACTGGGAATGTTCTGCCCCATGCTGTTTGACGTCATCAGCACCCTGGAGAACTACCACCCTCGTGTTGCCCTGCAGTGGCAGCTGGGTCGCATCTTTGCTCTTTTCTTAGGAAACCTCTACACATTCATCATTGCCCTCATGGATGAGATCAACCTGAAGGTGAGAACTATCCTCACGTGCAGATGAGTGGTATTGTTTTTTTTATTTTTTAGTGTGACTAATCAAAGTGCGCCTTCCACAGAGGGAGGAGGAAAAGGTAGTGAAATATAATATAACTATGTGGGAGGAAAGCCATTACAACGGCACAGTGTCAGGAAACTTCACTGCTCCGCCTGTCACCATCCATCCTGCTGATGTGCCACGAGGGCCCTGCTGGGAGACCATGGTGGGGCAGGTCAGGGTGCTCCTGTGTTTTTAAACTCTTGTGAAAAGCTTGTATTGACCAAAAGCGGCATTATTACATAAAATTAGATCATTGTCTGAAGCAATATACTGTAATAATATTAAACTACTGGCCAGCCACTGGTGATGTCAGATTTCTTGGCATGCTGTATAGAAGCAGTGAGATGTTTGCTACAGAGCTACTTGGATCATTTTCCTAAAAAAAAAAAAAAAAATAAAAAAAAAATAAAAAAAAAAAAAAAGACCAAGTATAATATTTTTGTCTCTTTTGTTTAACTGTGTTCTCTTTATCTACCGGTATTAGGAGTTGTTTGAAAAACTGACGATGTTTTAGACCACATTGATGCAGAAATATAGAAAATTATAAAGAGTTCACAAACTTTCAAGCACCCCTGTATGTTCCATTCTGTGGATGGGCATTATTTAAATGCTCCAAATGGATGCAGAGAAGTACAAAAAGCTTCATTTTTGCAGGAGTTTGTCCGGCTGATCATATCAGATACGATGACAACCTACATCACGCTGCTGATTGGTGATTTCCTCAGAGCTGTTCTCGTCCGTTTTCTGAACTACTGCTGGTGTTGGGACCTTGAGGCTGGGTTTGTGAGTTATCCTTTTCTAGAAGCACTTTAATAAATTTCACAACTGTTAATTTTACTGGTGGTGAATTAAAATATTACTAAATGTCACATTAGATTAATAGATTTTGTGTGTGACCTTTTTGAAAGCCTTCCTACTCTGAGTTTGATGTCAGTGGAAACGTTTTGGGGCTCATCTTCAATCAGGGAATGATATGGTGAAAACACAACTATGATTTTATTTATAAGCCTTTTTTGTACAGCCAAATGATCTGGCCCAGTAAAAACCACAATAAGTGATGATAAATGACCTTTTCCTTCAGGATGGGCGCCTTCTACGCCCCCTGCCTGCCGGCCCTGAATGTCCTGCGGCTCCATGTCTCCATGTATCTGCAGTGCTGGGCTGTGATGTGCTGCAACGTCCCACAGGAGAGGGTCTTCAAAGCCTCAGGCTCTAACAACTTCTACATGGCCATGCTGCTGGTCATCCTCTTCCTCTCCACTTTGCCAGCCATCTACACCATCGTTACCATTCCACCTTCATTTGATTGCGGACCCTTCAGGTAACGACGCGAGTTTAAGGTGTCTGTGTTCTATATTTATTAGTTATCACTCTTTCGCCATAGCGGCAAGAATCGGATGTTTGACGTGATCCAGGAGACGCTGGAGTCTGATTTCCCAGCCTGGTTCAGTAAAGCGTTCAGTTATTCCTCTAACCCTGGGCTGGTGCTTCCTTTTATCCTGCTCATGGTGTAAGTCTCCTGCAGACTGTCACCTGTCACATGAAGATATATATTTTTTATATTTTTGTTGCCTACTTTATGTAATTCCTCTGTCACTTTCCTTTTCAGATTGGCCATTTATTATTTGCAGTCTACTTCCAAAAGCTACAAACAAGCAAATGTAGAACTGAAGAAAAAACTACAAATGGTAATCCATACATTAGTTTGTATAGACTCCTGATTTAAACTAGTAATAAGGTTTTGAGCAATTTTGAACACATAATAAAGTTTGCATTTGAACACTTAATATAAATGATAATCAGGTCATTAAAAACAATTCAACAGTGAAGTCTAAAGTCAAAACATGGACTTTTAGGCTTCAAATAGTGGGCTGGTGTGAAGTTAGACCAGACGTCCATTACCACAACAGCTGTATTTGTGTGTTCACTCCAGCAGAGAGCAGCACAACAACTCAGACTGATCCATCTGTTCATGTTTGTTTTAAGTTATGCTGTAATGTTTTTTTTTTTAATACACAAGCTGAATAAAACTATAAAACACATGGTTGTAAATTTCCATTTTGGAGTAAACTAGATGACGATGCATTCTTATTTTGCTAAGCAAAATGAGGAGAACAAGAAGAAGAACAAACGAGCAGCGCTGAAAGCACAAATGGATCTGGAGGAGGCCAGAAAAGAAGCGTCACAGGCGGCAGAGCGCCACAAGGACAACAGTGTTTCATTGCAAAACCGAGACGGTGAGAAAATGTCAGAACGTTCAATAAAAATGAGAAAATACAATTAATACTTTCAGCGTATTTGGTTTTTGACAAAAACACCTATTATTTTTCTTTGTATAGAACATTAGTTAATCTGATTAGTGTAATTATTTAATAACAGCTTGCATTATCCTAAACTTATATGGTTGTGTGTCTCGTTTGTCTCGTGTGTCCCTGTGATGGACTCGAGATCTGTCCAGGGTGTCCACGTTTGCAACAATGCATCTTTTATTGCTCTGTTCCCTCAGCAGATGAAGAAAACCACAGCAGAAACCGTCGGATTTATCGTGGGCGAAATGAACGAGGCCCTCCTGATGTTGCTGATGAAGAGATATCAGCTAGAGGTCCTGTTTCCAGGAACTATCACCATGGCAACCTCGGTACCCCTCGATACCTGCCAGGTTTCTCTCAACAAAGAGAGGTCACAATGTATGGAGCACCAAACCTGCACATCCCCTGACAGAACAAAACCAGACTCAAAACTGAACCTTTTCACTGAGAGTTTCATGTTTATACTGAAGTTTACTGAAGTAAATAAAAAACTGCACAATTCCAGAGTAGAACTTGTTTTTTATAACCTGTGTCAAAACATCAAAACTTTTTGTCCTCCAACAGCAATCGTTTTCTTTAAATGTTGCAATGAGAGTGCAGCACGGTGATGCAGAGCTGTTGTCTCTCCATGAGAAGGTCACCGGTTCAAATCCCGGGCGGGGACTTTTCTAGGTGGGGTTTGTATGTTCTCCTCTCCGTGCATGTGTGGGTTTTCTCTGGGTACTCCAGTTTCCTCCCACAGATCAAAAACATGTTGGGCTGTCTTCAGGTCCAGGTCTCCCTTGAAAGCGAGATCTGTGACCTCAGTGGGATTTGCCTGGTTAAATAAAGGTTAATAAAGATGATTGATGGATGTTGCAATAAAACTTGAAAACCTTCAAGTTAATGGCAAAATGAAAACAAAATGAAAATAAATTAGTTCATGTTCAGAATTATCCTAAACAACAGTCTCTTTTGTCTCTCAACCTCTTCATTCTTACTTTTTATGCAACATTTTCAGTCAGAGGTTTGAACTTGACTCACTAACAAAGGTCAACCTGAAATATTTTGAAAGAGTGAACACTAAACATCTTAAACCAGCAAGATATGCTTTACTAATTATTAAAACTAGACTGGTCAAGAAAACCTCAGCTTTTCTTACTACTCAGTTTAGAATATTAACTTTCTGAATGATTATTTTCTAAATACATGTACCAGTAATTCTGTATGTTTTAAATCAAAATTTGCGTTTCGTTGCAACTTTATATACATAAGAATCCTGCATTTAACTGTAGCTAGACCAAAGATTTGAAGTAAAAATTAGACAAGGAGGTCAATTAACCCAGCTGGAGAAGGCTTAAATGGATCCCTTGTTCATCTTTGGTTGGATCTAAACACTCAAACGTATATACCATATTTTACCATAAAAAGGAGCTTTTATCTCTATGGATGGAGAGCGTTCTCTGCTGCACCACCGTGTCGCACGGCAGCTGCACTGCTGCTGAGAGGATGCCTCTGCAGAGGGTGGTTAAGGCTGCACAGAAGACTGTGGAGAGCAGCCTTCCCACCACATTGGACCTCTACACTTAATGATGAAGGGGGAAGGTGCTCCACATCATGAAGGACTCCACTCATCCTGCACACAGTGTTCCAGCCCCTTCCCTCAAGCAGGCGGCAGAGGAGCATTCAGAGCAAGACCACCAGGTTCAGAAACATCTTCCTGCAGCTGTCAGAGAATCTTTATTGACATTGCACAATGGGAGCTGCACTTAATTCAGCTTCATCTTACATATTTTAACTTTATATATACTGTATATATGTATATACAGTATATATAATATATTTTATATATTTTTTATATAT
>JARVLU010001462.1:24777783-24787890 GCA_031762415.1 Simpsonichthys santanae
CCCGTAAGTCCAGATTTTTTGCCCTAAGTCAAGGAAAATATGTAAAATGTATGATAACGCTGCGTCGCACACCCGTTCTTAAGTCTGAGTTGCCGTAAGTCGAGGGCGCCTTAAGTCGAGGATTACCTGTACATATAAATTAATTTACTTTTTTTACAGACTTTGACTTAAATATGACCAAATTGAGGACACTAATAAATATAAGGTCAAACAATCTAAAATTATTTCATATGAAGCTACGAAAGGCTACACTCAGCTGTAAGAGAAAAAGTAAAAATGTCTCGTGAAGTTAAACCCATGTCTTCCAAACACAACCAAAGATTGTTACTTTCTTCCAGTAATCATTTTCTCAAGCCCGTCTTCACTTAAAGCAGACTGGTTTAACACTCTGACCCGTTGTTTCCTCCTCACAGTGGCCAGGACAAGATGTACGATGTGGTCATAGAGACCATACATAAGGATCTACCAGCTTTCATGGGGACCATTTTTTCATATGCGAGCAATCCTGGTCTCATCATGCCTGCGATCCTTCTCATGATGTGAGCATAAATTCTGGTGTAGTTTATGTAAGAAAAGTTTCTCCTCATTTAGGGTTTACACTCACACCAAGGCCATAAACAACTCTGATGTGTTTTCTCTGGCATTATCAAATACGGGCACCAATCAATCCTTTTGCGTTTAGGACAATAAATTGTAATCAAATTGTTCATAAGCACTGGATAACAGTAGAATACTAATCCAATTTCTGGGAGATTGATTATTTGCCAGATACAAAGCCAAGCAAAGTAATCAGAAAGCTGAAAGGTCATTTCACACACCAGGGCGTGCCTGATGCTGTCTTTTCAGACAATGGGCCCCAGTACAGTTCTGAAGAGTTTACCAACTTCAGCTGTAAATGGGAATTCCCACACAAAACCTCCTCGCCTGACTATCTGCAGAGTAATGGAAAGGCAGAATAGGCTGTTAAAACTACCAAGCAGCTATGAGGGAAGCAAATGTAGGTCAGGATCCATATCCAGTCATACTAGACCTCTGCAACACTTTCACCCAAGGTTTGGACACCAGCCCTGCCCAGAGGCTGTTAAGCAGGAGGGCAAGAAAACTTCTTCCAATCAGAAACAGTCTATTGCAGCCAACAGGTCAAGACTCATAAAAAAATCAAGAGAGACAACCAAAATACTTCAACCAACTGGTTATGAACATAGACTCATTGAAAACAAGTGAATTTGTGCAAGTGCAGCCTTTTGAGCCAAACTCTTATGGAACAGGGCTAGAGTGAACACCCCACATGGTAACAGATCCCATGAAGTGGAGCTGGACACAGAGAATCGCCACCGTCTGAGTTAAGCTATGGAGACAAACATGGACATGTCCAAACCTTGGACAGAGACACAAAGCAACACAGTGCCATTACAGAGTGCTGTGAGCCCATCACCATTAGATCTGGATGTACAATCCAACAACCGAAGCACCTGAGGGACCACGTGTGTACTTACAGTAAACTGATGATAATCACAGATTAAACAGATGAGGGAAACACAAGTTATAGTTTTGAAAAGCACATCAATTAAATGTTTGCGCTCAAATATGTGATAACCTGGAATGTAATCATTTCTTCTTCGCACAATGAGTTTGACAATGAATGTTGGATAAATGTAAAAATTGAGCTGCTAAGGTTAATTGCAAGGTATAACTTTTCTTTTGGGTCACACAATTTAAATGACAAAGATATGTTAGCATTTGCTGTTTCATACTTTCATACTGAGTCCATGAATCAATGATAATTTTGTTTTGAAGGGCATACTTTATTTTGAAAAGGAATAGGAAATTGCTTACAACACAACTGTGTTTGTTTAGCATCAAATAACAACCAAACATATTGGAAAACAGAATATTTGGAAAATTCTGCATCAAATTAAAAACTATGTAAATCAAAAGAAGCCAACTTTGAAAAAAAAATAAAATCTATTTTGGATGTATTTTTATTTTTAAGTCCCATTGATTAACATGGATATAAACGTACAGCAGCCTCTTTCAGTGATATGTTCCTGCGTCTAATTATTAATATATGTTAATGTAATAACCAGTTATCATTCTGAGCCACAGGTTAGCCATATACTATCTGAACACTGTGTCGAAGGGATACCAACAAGCAAACACTGACCTTAAAAAGAAGATGCAAATGGTCAGTATGAGGGTGATTTAGTTGCTATCATTTTTTTTCTCCTAAAATTTCTCTTGCTTTTTCAATTATAAATATTATTTTTTGGGTAATCTGTCGATTTTTCAGGCTCGAGATGATGAGAAAAACCGCAGGAACAATCAGGACAGCACTAATCAGGTGATGAAAGACTTGGATGATCTGCTGCCAGACAAATCTCTCATACCACCTCCTGCTGAGGAGGAACCACCTCCTGGTACACGCGCCATGGTTTATTTATACATCGATTAATGCCACTCTTACACTCCACATCAACCAGGTTGATCCACTTGCCCTCAACTTTTTTAATTTATTATATTTCCTTTCACAGAGGTCGTACCAGAGAAGAGCAGCAAGTCGACCAAAATGAAGCCTGGTACGGCAGGGAAAGGTGTCAATGTGCAAAAGGAGGTGTCACTGGCTGCCCCAAACCCCAGAAGGCCTGTGACCCGTGCCCCAGGGCCAAGAGGGGGGCCTCCTGAGCACGCCAGAGGCCCCCATGCTGTGCCTGGCAGAGGCAGAGGACAGGGTGCATCTCCAAGAAGATAAAACAACGCCTGGCTGTCACAGTGAAAAGGGATGTTTCATTTATTTATCTAAAAGCTTTTTTAACGGTGAAATTAATAATTTTGTATATAATTAAATTTGTAAATAAATGAATTTTATTCAACTAAAGAAGTTCAGAGAAAATATTTTGTTAAAATTGTGCAGGTTACTAGACAACAGAGTATTTTTGTGAAACCCTTAGATGCATCTCTGGGAAACAGAATTTGTGCCAGATGAACTGCTGGCGCTGCTCACAGGGTGACACTGGAGGGTGACAGCTGGCACCGCAGGTCTGACCTGTTCATTTACATCCTCATTCAACCAGAAGGGGGGAGGCGTGGGGAGAAATGGTTGCATGGCTCATCTGTATTCACCTGTAAAACTTTATTTATAAACAGGGCCAGCTGTCAGAAACAAGTCTGAAGAGCTGCAACATGATGCAGAAGAAAACTTTCATTTCATTAAAATAAATGTAAAATACATTTTGTTACAGGCCGCTGTGTTGAAAACGAGATTGTTTCACAATCAGGTAAAAGTCATAAAACATTAGTCTTATGTAGCATTACAGTAATTTTAGTCACAACATTATTTGTATTTTTGTTCAAATTAAAGTGATGCACATAAGGGGTGTCCTGAAAACTAAGCGTTTATACAAGTAAAAACATTTAAATCAACAATTTACAAACAGAAATGTGTTTGTTTCTTTGTCCACGTCTTCCTCGCTCTCATTGATCCTCCTTACTCTGAAAACCTGAGTCCAATACTACAAAAACTTGAATTTCACAGAAGTACTTGTATTCAACAATAAGTTGCCTCCTCATTTTTCCATTGAACCGAATCTTCTAGAGAGAAACAGCGTCCCCTGGCGATGGATTATAGAAATTACACATAAAATGAGGCGTCTTCACATTTTCCAAAGCTGATGTTCACCTAAAAGAAATTCCCAACACATCCTGACAGAATGTTTTCAACAAATGTTTAAAGTATAATTAACTCAAGTTACCACACATAAAAGTTTCTTAACGATGAAACTGAAAATGCATGAGCAAACTTTAAAGTTGTGATGTCCATCATTTGAGCCCCATCATGCAGTGGAGGGGGGCAGGATCTGCAGTTTTCTCTGCAGAGGTCCAACCTGCAGCTGAGGGACGTCCTGTTCTCTGAACACCTCCTCCTCCTCCACCACTCTTCAAACTTCTGCCTGCTGGGAGGTTTGGTTTCTCTCAGCTGCTGTTTGCAACAAAGATGAATAACCTGCTTTATGGTGAGTTTTCTTGTAACATCAGTTGTTCCACACAGTATTTTTTTTATTTATTTATTTTGGTGATATTATTTGTTTGTTTGTAGGATTGCGCCTAGACGCCATGACGACTTTCATAAATCTAATCTAAGAGGTGGAACAGAAAAAAGGACAATTAAAATCGGTGAAATTGAACCAATTATTATTTTTTTTAAACTAAAATTGTTAAACAGGAAGCTTCATCAAGTCCTTTCCTTCCTCTTCCTGTCCCTTTTCCTTTTTCCTCTCTTTGTTCCTTCAGTAGCCTGCACATTCCATCTGATTTTCACTTGTTCTCTTGGGCCCAAATGTAACTTTATTTCTGTTAAAGGTGTCATTTTCTCCCATAAGTTTCTGCAGATTTGCAGCATGGGGCTGATTCTGTCTGGAAACCTGATCATCAGCGAGGAGCCTTCTGCCTCTCTGTCCACTGTTACTGCTGCTCTGTTTCTTCTCACACTGATCCTGGTGGTCATCAGGATCCAAATGAGCCAGCAGAACTCCCAGTTGGACCACACACAGTTCCCTGCTCCTCCGGACCCCACACCCTGGCCACTTGTGGGCAATCTGCTCCAGATGGGGGACCGGCTGCATCTTTCCCTGACTCACGTTGGCCTCCAGTATGGTGATGTTTTCCAGGTAGGAGGAACGTTTTTCTTTAAAATAAGAGTTTTTGATATAAACAAGATTCCTTCGTTGCTACATGTTTATAGTGTTTTTATGTTTCAGCTGCATTTGGGCTCATTGAGGGTTGTGGTTCTCAGTGGGTTCACCACCATCAGGCAGGCGCTGGTCCGACAAGGGGAGGATTTTGCTGGGCGACCTGAACTTTTTACCTTTTCTGCTATAGCTGATGGAAACAGCATGACCTTCAGTGAGAAGTATGGCCCTGCATGGTTGCTCCATAAGAAGCTGTGTAAAAACGCCCTCAGGTCCTTTTCCCAGGCTGAGCCCAGGGGGTCCGGGGCCACCTGCCTCCTGGAGGAGCATATTTGCGCTGAGGCCACTGAGATGGTGGAGTTGATTCAGAAACAAGCTGCTGAAGACTCTGATAGGATTGGCATAGACCCATCAGTGTCCTTGGTGACCTGTGTGGCAAATGTTGTGTGCGCCTTGTGCTTTGGGAGAAGATACGACCACAATGACAAGGAGTTCCTCACCATTGTCAACATTAACAATGAGGTCCTGAAACTCTTTGCTGCAGGGAACTTGGCTGATTTCTTCCCCATGTTCCGCTACTTTCCAAGTCCATCTCTAAGAAAACTGGTCCAGTACATTCACCGGATGAACGGATTTATGGAGCGGAGGATTGAGGAACACATCAACACATTTGATAAGGTGAAGAGGCCCGCACACCTTTAAACATGACCTCCATGATTTGCAGCTGTAGACACAAGTGGAACCATGCTCCACATGCAGTGATTACAGAAGGCTAAGAATATTTTGAAGACTGTGTAACCGACAGTGTTGTTTTCCTTCAGTCTTTCTCACTTCATTTGTCTCACTTTAGTCTGAAGTGCATACACACAGCAGTAAGTGGAGCTTTAGCCTAAAAAAAAAAAAAAAAAAAGATCCTGGAAAAGGACTTTTGTTCTTGCAGAGCGGCTAAAAGGTCCACATGCACCCCATTTGAGAATTAGCAGCCCAGTGGAAGACACATGTCTGATTATAATGATTACCAGCTCTTCTTGAATAGATTATTTTAAATGTCAAAACTTATTGTGGGTGGTACGGTGGATCAGTTGGTAGAGCTGTTGCCTCTCAGCAAGTAGGTTGCCGGTTCAAATCCCGGACCGGAACCTTTCTGGGTGGAGTCTGCATGTTCTCTCTGTGCATGCGCGGGTTTTCACTTTCCTCCCACAGACCAAAAACTTGCATGTTAGACTGTTGTTTGTCTCGTTTGTCTATGTATCACTGTGATGGACCTGTCTGGTGTCCCCCACCCCGTGCACAGTGATAGCTGGATACAGGCACCAGCAACCCCGTGACCCGAAAAGGAAGAAGCGGGTAAAGATAATGAATGGATGGATAGAAAGCTTATTGAGACTGAGTCAATGGTTTTGTGTGTTTTCCTGTCTGTGCGTGATTATAGAACTACATCCGAGACATCACAGATGCTCTGATTGAACTTTGTGAAGACAGAGAAGAGAACAAGGAAACATCTCTGCTCTCCAACTCTCAGGTCATCCACACCGTCATAGACATCTTCGGTGCAGGTAAGTCCATGTCAAAGTCCTGCCTGAATACTAAAATCATGTCATTCTTTTGAAAACATTTCACTTGTTTTGTTCGGGCTCTTCTGGAGGTTTCGACACCATCTTTGCTGGTTTGCAGTGGAGCCTGTTGTACCTCATCAAGTTCCCTGACGTCCAGGAGAAAATACACCAGGAGATAGGTATCGTTTGACCTTCTAACACAATGCACCTGTGCAATGTGTTTGCAATGCAGAGCTCAGTAATTTACTAAATGAAATCCTACATTAGGCCTGTCACGATAACAAATTTTGCTGTTCTATTAATTGTCTCAGAAATTATTGCGATAAACAATAATGTTCATTGAAATTTGACAATAATCAGTAATTATTGTCAAGTTTAAGACATTTTATTTGTTTTGCATGTAGTACCTTTTTTGACCACCAGAAGGCAGTATAAGACTGTTTGAACTGAAGGATGGATAGTGAGGGAGCGAGCAGCATGTCTCTTTAAGAAAAATGGGAGGGAGGCCCCTTGATGTGACAGGGACTGCATCTCTTCGGTTCTCAAAATGGTAGACAGTCTGTGTGGTTTGAGCTCTTTAGCTTAGCATTTTTCATACAAAAGCTTTTAATTAAAAAAAAAAATAAATAAACAGTAATTTCTCAGAATATTTTTGCAGAGTAAAAATTTTTTACACAAAGGTACGGATTTCAACCGTAAATTTTGGAGCTTCAACAAGACGGAGGTAGTTTGCTCAAGGTCACCCTGTTAGCTTAGCTCGTAGCTTAGCTTCTCTGCTTAGCTTTTAATGATCAAAAACAAGATTTTGGATCATTAAAATAGATTTAAAGAGGAAAAGAAAAAGGGAGGGGTCAGTGAAGAACATCGGAGTTGAGCCTTTTTTCATCCAATGTCTTCAGTAGAAAGAGAGAGACACAAAGAAACGATAAAACTGTTGAAAACAAGGTCGATAATTTTCATTTATCATACGATTAATTGATTTATTGTTTATTGAAACAGGCCTATCCTACATAGAGCATATTTGTACACAATGACTTTGTGTTAGAAGGGAAAAAAAACTTGCAATATATATGATTAGTAGTCTAATAGCTTAAAAACAGCAGGTTACACTAATGATTTCAAGTTTTTTTTTTAATCTCTAATGGGCTATAGTTTGGGGCTGCAGGTTAGTTAAAGAAAGAGCAAAGCTTTAGAGAAGACATTGTTTAATGCAGCATATTTTAACATAAATGTTGATACAAAACGTGTTCACAGAGCTAAGCTAAATTTCATTAAAATATCAGCCGAAAACAGTTTGACACCAGGTTTCTGTGATGTCTGAAGCAAAGTCAGCGTAATGAAATCACACAGTAGTCAACCTGAGGGTCCTCTCAGGGCAGAGAGGAACTCACAAAAGATCAGATCAGTTTGCTGACACCGGAGAATGTTTTGTAGCTGGCTGACTGGGGTCAGATAGTTCAAGAGAAACACAAAGGCAGGAACACGAAAGGCATCAAAACAGGCAGAAAGAAATGCAGGGCAGATAATAAGCTTTAACCAAGCAGTCAGTCTGCAACAAGTTATACTGAAGAAGTTAAAGAGTCTTTACGTTCTTTTGAAAATATAATTCTGAGCTCAGATTTTTGAGTTTTGACGTGTGCGCTCTGCACTCTGAGGGGGTTGGAGAGAAAACGAAGTACTAATTGTGAGATGTCTCTTCTTTCATTGGGTGAACAAAGACAGAAATACTTACATTTTGATGTAAAAACTGTATAAGAAGTATAAAGATTTTAAATAAGGAACCTGCTACAAGATTAGAGAAAGTTTAGACCATTCAAAAGTTGAAAAAGTCACACTTTTCAAGACAATGTGGTCAAATCTTCAATAATTATTAAAACTAAACTGGGATTGTGTAAAATCCAGTTAAGATATCAAAGTGACGTAAAATCCATCTGTCTGTGAGCTGTTTAAACGTTCAATGTGTGTGTGTGTCTAAGCTCTGGGATTTTTTTTACCAATTTTACCAAAATCCCAGTTTTGTCTGTGTGGAAAGATATTTTTTATATTTTTCTTTTATTGCTACTTTTGTCTACATCATAAGATGTCCTGCTGCCACCAAAAATATCATGCACATGTTCCTGATCAAGCCACACACATTGATGTCATTTGCAATGATTTGTGAATCATCAAAGCAGTTTAAAGCATAAAGATAACATAAAATGTTTAATTTGTGGAAAGTTTTCAACTGTTTAGTCAATTTGACTGCAGCAATGTGCATTGTAACTTTTCTATGCTTAAAAAAAAAAAAAAAAACTTACCTCTAAACGTGAATTTTTTTTTCTGGGCAACATCCGTGTCTATGTATTTAGTTATCATTTGATTTATTTTTATTTAAGATGACCACATTGGCTCAGCCAGGCTGCCCAGGTTTTCAGATAAGGCTAAAATGCCGTTCACTGAAGCGTTCATTCACGAGGTGTTTCGTCACTCTTCATATGTTCCTTTCACCATACCCCACAGGTGAGACTGTATACCCAGAACATGCATTTTTACAGTAAGGAAAATGGTCAAACTTGCTTTTGTCTCTTCAGCACCACCAGAGACACCATCCTAAATGGATATTTCATCCCCAAGGATACATGCGTTTTCATTAACCAGCATCAAGTCAACCATGACGTGTGAGTAATCACATTAAATGTGCACAGCTCTATCTTTTCAATTCATAAATATGATTGAAAACCATTCATGGCTTTTTATTTTTTATTCAGTCATCTTTGGGGCGATCCGGAGAAGTTTCGTCCCGACCGCTTCTTAGGTGCGTCTGGACATCTGAACAAGGACTGGACAGAGAAGGTCCTCATCTTTGGCATGGGGAAGAGGCGGTGTGTTGGGGATGGATTTGCACGTGTGGAGATGTTTGTATTTCTCACTACGCTGCTTCATGGGCTGAAGATCGAAAACGTTCCTGGGCAGAAGCTGGATCTTGTTGCTGACTTTGGTCTGACTATGAAACCACATCCGTACAGGATTACAGTCTCCTCCAGATTTTAGACACCCTACAGAAGCTCTCCTGTTACCACTCACAGACGTGAGGGTCTGTTCCAGTGACAAACTGGAAACGAACAGCCACTGAGACCCGGGATGGCCTGGGATGAAGTCCTTCTGTGACCGAACACTGAATGTGGTCCAGCCTTCCAATCTCACCATATTAAAAGTGAAAATGGTTCACCTAAAGCCTTTATCTGGAAGGTTTTAGTTACAGTTAGACGCTGAAGGAGCTTTTCAAACTGATGATTGGTGCTTTAGGTTTATGAAAAGCTCACCCCGGTTGTTTGTAATTCTCTCTTTTCTTCTATCTCTTTCTGATTGGGGTCCTTTCAGTAAGGCTGCAGCTGCTCTGTGTTGCTCTGGAACCCGTTCATTTGTTTGACTGTGCCGTGCAACAACGTCTCCTTGTGAAAACCACCCACCGCCCTGATGTGGGTGGAAGTCATCCAACGTTAATCTAAATGTACCACCTTCCATGCTTCCTCACTGGCTCTGTGAAGACAAACAGTATACAGAATTTAAATACAGGTAGTCCTCGAGTTACGAACGAGTTCCGTTCCTACGCACCGTTCGTAATCCGATTTTAACGTAAGTCGGAACTCATTACACGTAGCGTTCGTAAGTCCGGATTTATGCCGTAAGTCGGAAAATGCACGGTAAACGTAGTTTTAAACACGTTTTTTTGAACGTAACTCAACAACAGCTTACATTCTGTACCTTAAACATGCACAGTACTGTATTTCCAAACAGTTAGCTAACACAGTACCCTCAAAAAACACATAAACTACTGCACAGTACGTTTCATAATGAAATAAAACAGTTAAAAAAAAAAAAAAAAA
>JARVLU010001462.1:24845304-24857216 GCA_031762415.1 Simpsonichthys santanae
CTGTTAAGGTGCGAGGAACTATTGTTTTTAAGGTGTGAGGTGGGATTTGTCAATTTACATATGTTGTGTGTGTGTGTGTGTGTGTGTGTGTGCTTGCGTGTGCGTGTGTGTGTCCCACCACTCCGACCCTCTGCAGCAGTCTAACTGTTCCTGACAGCCAACAGCTCATTAGAGCTGCTGTTCTATGTTTCTACCTTCGTTTGCCCACTTCTAGTTTCCTGGACCCAGCCCCCAAATATATGTGTGTGTACGTGTGTGCGTGTACATGTGTGTGTGTGTCAGCTGGCTGTGCTGTGGCCTGAGCTGGGCCAGGCACGGTGGGCAGTGGTGGGAGGGAGAAGAGGGGAAGCCGAGGCCCATTCATGTGCACAAAGACATAATTAACCAAATTGGCAAATGGTTCGAGAAGCCGCCTCTTGGACATTGTGTGCTCATCTTTGGTTGCTATAGCAACTCTAAATTTGAGTCCACATGTGTGTCTGTGTGCGTGTCATGTCCAATGTCCATATTATAAATCACAACTTATTATCAGTCATGTCATCCAGGACCACACACACAAACGTTGTTTTTCTTCATCAACATTGCAGAGTCACCCTTTAGTGAGTGACTCACTCTGTTGTTCCAGATATGGACGAAGGACAAATCCTGTCACTTCAGGACATTTATACAGAAAATGGTGAGTTCTATCTCTCCAGGACTGATGATCACAAGAAGGTGATGACAGTAGTATACATCACACAGCCCATACATGCCTGTCAGTAGACAACACCCCCCACCCAAATGGTCAATGAGACATTGATCACTGCGACAGTGGGACAGACATCAAGGACGAACAGCTTGTAGGTCAATAGCTCGTCTGCAGGTCTCTGAGTGTGAGCTCACAGCTTGCGTTGAATTTCTCATCCAGAAAAACAGAAATAAAAATCCTACTTCAATCTTGGCCGCATAAAAAAATCATCTATCAATGCATTTTGGTGCAACGCAAAAGCAGATTTGTGCTTTAAAGCAGTGCTAAGTTTAGTCGATGAAAAGTTGTTTGACGTTTCAGTGAGGAGTTTGTTTGTTTGTGAAAAGTTGTCTTCCTCCCCACTCCAGCCCTGTTTTTTGAGGTTAGTTTCTGTAAAGTTGTGCCTTTTGGCACCAAGCAGCATTGTGGTTTGGGAGCTCGGAGCATGGTTAAAGATAAACTTCAGGTCTGACTGAAGAGTTCACTCTTTTCTCGCTCTTTTCCCCTCCCTCTGTCTCTTTCTGTGTGTTTCTTCCCCTCCCATCCTCCGCTCATCCCCCCAGAGTCCTAACAAGAAGCAGCAAACAGCTTGCGCATCCCTCGTACCAGAAGAAAATGCCCCATTTTCATCTGTTTGAATATGACATTTTTGGCACATTAAATATTGGACATTAATAAATTAAACGTAATGAACTTACATGAAAGAAATAAAGTCCGCTGGTACAATGCAAGAGAGTATAAAAGGCAAGAGTGCAAAAGAAAGAAGCACAAAACAAAAAGAAAACACAAACTTTTTTCTTTATTTCTAATTAACTATTGCTTTCTGCAGCCATCGGAGATTATTTTTCATGTTCATTTATTCAAACAAATATTAAATAATTTATAGTTGCGGGAATAACAACATTAGAAATCACACACACTTCGTGCCAGCAATGAGAAGAGGGTCCGTCTATAAGGAGCATGGCTGAGCCGCACTCTTAATAAGTGGGACTTATTGGTCATTTAATCTAATTAAACCTCCACTGGGTGTTTTGTAACGTTCAAATAATCATAACCGCTCGGAGGACGTTGATGCAGCTGGTCTGTGGCCAGCACCGGCACAAGCTTCGGTTTGATAAAAGTTTTTTGCAGATGAAAAAGTTCTCTTGTTTTACTCCGTCATTATAAAAGCTGTTTGCTGTTTCCCTAATTATTGGCTGCGTTGTCACAACCCTGTGCAGGATATATGCCATGCACTTTTGACCCTTTTACACTTTGCGTGCATAGGCCGGGTTTTATCTGTGTCAGAATGCATATGTGTGTCACTGCAGGTACCGGTATGTAGAATGTAGGTCGGTGAAAGTGACACCAGTGGTCACACCTCGTGATTGTGTTGCGTAACACCTCGGCTCCTGCAGGTCCCTCAGCTCTCCTTTAGCCACATCTTTCTATCCAGCTTTAGTCTACGTGTGGGATTCCTTCGAAACCTGTCTGCTCCATTTGTTTACATAAATATTTGTACTTGAAGCTTCATTACTCCATTTAATTTCATATTTATTAGATGTTAAAGATTTTAAAATGAACTATTTGATGAAAAGTTTTTTAACAGTAAAACAAAAAACTTAAAAAAAATGATTTTAGCCTATGGAGCTCTTCTGAAAGCATTACATATATGTGGATCCGAATTAAACAAATCACATTAAAAGACAGTTAAAGTTGCAATGAAAGCCATATTTGTGAAATAAGTAATCAAGTTTGTGAAACTGGGGTTTTGTGAGAAGTTTATAAGAAACTCTTAGGATGGCCTTGGTTTGAAGAAAGGTAGTTTAATTTGAGCAAGACGTATATGTTAAAGACTAGTCCTGCAGGTGCTAAGACCAAAACCTTTTGCTGCTGTCAAGTAATTCAATTATAACGTGCCAATCAGAGGACAACCATTACTATATGAGTATGAAGGCAACTCCATACAGTGCAGACATGCAGATCAGTAAACATAAGAATACTGTAACCAAATCAAGCAAAAACACACATGCACAACCCAGTGACGTGTGGTGTGATGTGTGGTGTGACGTGTGGTGAGGGTTGTGACAGGTGAGGCACTGGCTCGTCTGGAATCGGATGCTCACATGAGTGAACCCAAAATAGAAGCTTATTTTTCAATTTAGCCTTTTTTAATACATCTAATTATACTTTAATCAACTCCATACGTCTCTCTTTTTAAATAAGTACATTTTAAAAAACGTATTATCGTACCTTTATTTTCAGATGAATGAGTTTAGAAAAATTATGAGTTTGGAAAAATTCTTTAGTTTTGAGATATGATCTTCCATTTTGTCTAAATAAATTTAAACAAGTGTATCGATTTGCTATACCATCATTTTATGGATTATTGACTATTATTCCATGATTTTCTTGAAAACCATGGTTGGGGTGAAGATTTGGGAACCATCCGATAAAAACTACAACCTGACAAACACCTGTTAGATGCTAAGACTATGCAAGCTTAAAGTCTTCCTAACGCTAGAAAGAATAACTTATAAAAGGTTGGAAAAGGTGTTGAGTAGTTAATATGAGCTATTTGACACTCAACACAAACATATTCAGAAACTCAAGTGAAACTGAGAAGGACATAAATTAGAAAGTTTATTCTAATCTCTTTCTACATAGTGTGTGTGGATCAAGTGTTGATGTTGACAGGTGGATTCTGCTAATGGTGTTTGATTGACAGTGAGAGAGAGTCAGGTAACAGCAGGTGTAAGAGTTAATCTAGTCCACATCAGGGGTGTCTGAAAAGACTACCTTTAAAATTTTGGCACAATATATTGTAAAATACACCTTAATACACTTTAATACACCTTATTATATTGTATTATTACTGTTCAGGGTATATCTTGTATACTTGTAAACTGTTTCTTTTTGATACTTTATATTTTTGCTATTTTTGGATGGAACTGGGAAATTGAGTACAGTACATTCATTCAACTTTTATTTAGGCAGGTTAATCCCATTGAGCCTCGAGGACTCATTTACAAGAGAGACCTGTTTTCAACAAGAATGATGACAACAATATGCAATCATAAGAGAGGCATACAGTTTTTTTTTTAACAAGTTTAAAAAGATGTTGAAAAGTAGCATAACAGCTAGATTATATGGCAAATGTAGACAACTAAAAACATGAACATGTTTGCATTGGTTCATAATTTTGTTCCACCTCGTGTACCACATGTGATGCGAATAAAAATACAGTCAACTTGAACCTTGAACCTAAAATGTACGATTACAGGTAACCAAGAATACTGTATACACATTTTTCAATGTTCGCCAACCTCTTTTTGTGTTTGTTTTTTTAACCTCTTATTGGAGGTGGAAGCCACCGTATTTAGGGTGCAGCTTGGTGAATCTGCAGGAATATTTCTGTCAGAATAATTATAAAAGTAACTGTGGTGCAAATGTGTTGTAAAATAGCAGTCACACAAATGCTGTTGAGACTGGAGTTGTTTCAAGATGGCAACAATCCACTTTGACCTTTGCCCTGCACGTCAGCCAACGTCGTGCTGTTCAAACAGCTATCTACAACAGAAACAACATGAACTGTTCATATTTTCCACAGAACGACTCCAGAACGCCTAAATATCACTGAACTACCACATAAAGTTTAAACTTCACTATTCCAAGCAGGACAAATTGCAGTATTATACAAAGGTTAACTTTTTTGGGCAGTTTTTAAACTCTTTCACACATTTTTTTTAATGCTATTCTTTTTAAGTGACATAAAATAAGTATAAAGTATCATGTTCTCCAACTGGTTGCATTTCATTACATAGAATATATAGAACTTTAGTGACCTCAGTAAACCCACCAACAAACTGATTCTCATTACTCAAGCCAGCAGTCAATACATTTTACCAGAATGACCAAAAAGTGCTTAATCAATCTAATAACCCATATAAACCCAAGCAAAGTGGTCGACCAGACCCACTGATTTATTATTTTTTTACCACCTCATTTTTTCAACAGTTTCAGTATATTCAATGTTGCAAAATTATCAATAACTCTCATGAATTTCACTAAATTGAAGCAGAGAGGAGTATCCACCCTGGGGCCAATAAACACACATTGCTGTCTTATTTAAAAAATAGAAAATAAAAAATCTGATGGAGATTAAGCCTGGTCTTCCTTCTTATGTTTTATTGATGGCTGCTTCATTTTAAAGCTGTAAGCAAACAGCTAACTCAGAATCCATTTTTTTAACAGGTCTAAAATGACTTAACGGTACATCCCTCCTCTCTTTGGTTTTTGTTTTATCCCTATTCCCTTGTTTTTAACCCAAGTGTTGCTGTGTCTCTGTTGCTTCTGTAAAATAATTTTAAAAATAAAGTTTTCTCCCAGCTGTGCACATAAAACCATAATTTACAGCCCCTTGTTAAAGTGTGAAGGTGTGAGGTGTCTGGTTAAATTGCATATTGAGCATAGCAGAGACTGTGTGCCTGTGGAGCACCTCAGGACCAATTATCTGTTCCTCTCATCCTCCTCTCGAAGCAAAAGGCCCCATTAGAGGTCCATAAAGGTATCACACATAGACCAGAGACCAATTAGGCGTCCCTAAACCAATAACAGGTAAACCAAGTGACAACACAGGTATCCAGTTTGCATTGCGCAGCAGCATGTGTCATGTTGTGCCTAACAAACCCCCCTGGCCCAGACCACGCAGCTGCACTTAAAACACCTGCTGACAACGTTATCTATGAAGCAACAAAGCACACCGGTCCTGTGAACAAATAAAAGTGTATATTCTTTAGAATTTTTCATCATAAAGTAATTCCATAGAATCTCCTCCCTGCATGTTCTCAAGGTAACATTAACAGTAAATGCTGCAGTGACAATAGGCACTTTTACAAAGCGCTTCAAGCAGGACCTTAGATGCCTTCTGGACGCCTCGGTGTGATTTCTGAATGGACTGAAATTGGGGCAACTGTGGATGAGTGGTTAGAGTATTTGTTCTCCATGGGAGAGTTGGGGGTTCGTTTCCACCTGCAGTCACATGCTGAAGTGTCCCTGGGCAAGACGCTGAACTCCTCATTGCCTCTGATGTGTGTCCCATTGATGAATGAATGTGATAAAGCTCTGATTATTCTTTGTATAGATCTAGTGCTGTATGAAAGAGTAAATGAGGACACAGATTGTGTTGTAAAGGGCTTTGATGCACCTCTGTGCCACAACATTCAGGTATCTACAGAATCAAACCAATTTATAAATGAGAAGATACATAAGCTGCGTCTCAGTAACGTGATGACATATGGTCTGTGCAGCCTGCCTGCAGGATTAAACTGCAACTGATTTATTATCGAGGGAAGATCAAAGACGATTCACAGCAACTTTGTATTTACTTTTTAAAAATTGCTAACCAGTAAGAGAATTGCTAAACATGTTCTGAAAATGATATGAGGTAGTCATCCATTGCACATTTAATGTATCGTGCTCCACATCAACACAGCGGAGTTCTGCTCCACACCTTTTTGCTTCTGCGATACTCCATTGTTTTCTTGAGGTCCATGTAGAATGTGGTGATTTTTAAATGAATTTGTTGAATTTTCGTTTTTCCTCATTTTGGATCAAACTCATTTTTGTCCCAAAATGCTTCATCAGAAACCCAAACGTCCCATCTGACACTCGTCTTCTTCCCAAACCTCTGATTCAGCCTCATCTGAATAGGACATCCAGAGAGGGGAAGATCAGACCGACTGTGCAGTGAGACAACAAACAGAGACTAAACCAGGGGGAGGAGAGAGGAGGCAGAAAAATGGCAGCGAAGGAGGGGAGGAGGAGATAGAGAAGAAAATGGACATCCAAACGCATCAACAGCAGCAAGAAAACAAACAACAGGATGGAAGAAAAGTAGAAAATAAAGATAAGCAGAAGAAGCTCTGAGGCACCCAAGGTCCTCGGCATAATTAAAATGATTTGCATTTATTTATAAGTTTTAATGAGCAGCTTTTCAATACAGTAGTTTGTTTTCCCTTAATATGAATATTTCTTTTTCATTATGTTACATAGCTGAAAAATACGATTCTTTCCAATAATCACATCCTGGCTTTTCTATTTGTCTTTTTTTCCCCTTCTTTTTTTGGGTGGTTGTTAAAGCGTGGTTGGTGACCCTCCAAGAATGTACATGTTATTATTCACTTTCTTTTCTTTACATTTATTTAAAGTTTTGCGAGGCAAACACAACTTTTGATGTCATCAAACTAGCAAAGCTTGTTGTATGGAGGCCTACCGTGTACTTTCCACCACATGTACACTCTATTCTGTAGGTAATATAGTAACTTTACATGAATAAACAACATAAATCACAGTATGCCACACCTGTAGGTGGATTATCTCAGCAAAGGAGAAGTGCTCACTAAATCAGATTTACACAAAGTTGTGAACAATATTTGAAAGAAAAGGGCCTTTTGTGTACATAGAAGTAGTCTTAGTTCTTTGAGTTTAGCTCATGAACAATGGGAGCAAAAACAAAAGTGTTGCATTTATATATTTGTTCAGTATCATTTAAGTGAATTTCAAGTAAGCATCACATTGAATGGCTACAAAAGTCAAAGTCGTTGAATTCTGACAGGGCTCCCTTGTTTCTGAACCGTTTGGTGTTGTTCATGGACAGGATCTCGAGGTGCAGTCGTGAAGAGGGAGAGAGTCTGTTTTGGTAACTTCAGGACCTCCCTTCTGCTTTTTTCAGATTGTTTGGTTCTGTCAGCCTCTTCGGCCACTTTAGCACGTACTGAAGCAGTTTGCAGCTCCGGCTGCATCATGACTCTCAACAGGAAAATGGTGGAATGCTGTCCCTGAGTTGAGGTTGAATCTTTGCCTCAAGTGAAGGAGTTCAAACATCAGTGTCTTGTTTCAGAGTGAAGCCAGAGGGCAGACAAATGGGGGCTATGTCTGCAGTAATGAGTGAGTTGCTCTGGTCTGCTGTGGTGAAGAAGGAGCTGAGCCGTGAGGCAAATCTCCATGTTTATTTGACAACCTCAGAGAAGTGAAAGAAATTGGATGGATGGATGGATGGATGGATGGATGATGGATGGACAGAAAGACAAACATTTCTATAATCATTCACCTGAGCTATACAATTGTTTAAAGGTCTTTCAATTCCAAGTTTCGACATTGTTATTGCACATGACGCAGCATGAGTGTTTGTATGATCAAAACTGGAATCCCTCTGAATCTGAAACTCCAGTTTTGATTTATTTTTTTGCTCCCTATAAAAATAAATATTGGTATGAGTCTTCACGCCAGCCACACAGGATAACAGGATCGTTGTTTGCTGCAACATTAGAACCATTACAAAAAGCAGGGAACAAAATCAATGAGTAATTTCCAGCACATGTTAATCACAGCTCTGTTTACCTCCTGCTGCACTGAGCCACAGCTTTTGATCTTCATTAACAAAGTCCATATTGTCTCGCCACACTGACCTGTGCGCTGGATTTGACTGGGAAGCCCTGTGGCTGTGCTCAGAAATATGAATCAATGAATGAGAAAATGAATCCACAGCAACTCTATTGAATGTTTATTCTACAATATGTCTGTCTATATACAGTATACAGTATTTGTGTGTGCGTGTGCGAGTGTGTGTATTCCTCACAGATGAACCCTGATGGCATGGCCAACAGTCCTCATGGCCATATGGCTGATTGTAATTATACATAATGTAGCGCTGTCAGATTGGGTCTTGTTTAGAGAATATTCAGAGAATACGGAGAATATAACTTATATGTTGGGAAACCTGTGCTTAAAGTGAGGCTGTGCACTTTCTTAAATGCATATATACAACAGTGTGTGTGTGTGTGTGGGGGGGGGGGGGGCTGGGGGGACATGAGGAAACATGTGAAACAGACCTTTGATGAATGTATAGCCAGATGGAGACTAAAACGACACCACAGTTAAAGAGGAGTATGTTATACCTAATTTAATCTCTTTCATACTGTATATTATCTCTTATAGAGAAACTTTTTTTATATAAAGTACTTTGTATATAACTGAAATGATCTTAATTATTAGACCAAGAATCTGAGTTTTGACGCATGGTCATTTATTAGTACAAAATAAATCCAACAAGTTTCTCAAATTGATTTGAATATAAATACATTCTGGCTAATGTGCTTTTTGGAGTAAAAAATAAATAAATAAAATTGTTAGTCAAGTGAAACATTAACAAGTCCCTAACCACAAAACGCCTCTTACAATATTTGTTGTTGTCTATTCGTTTTATAAGAGATTAATTTATCAGCACAGGTAAAAAAAAAAAAAAAAAAGGCTCAATGCATGTGGTAAATAGTTGCAAAAAGACACATGGGCTGTATTTCCTGACATATTTCAGCTTCTAATTTGACATTGACCCAACATACAGCTTCAGTCTGATGTGTGCTCAGTGTCTGTTTGTTGAACTGTCTCTGAGGTGAATGCTGTTTCAGTCAGAACTGCATCTATCTACATTTTTTACTGTAAGTAGTGCTATTTGTAAGCAAATTAATTTTAACAACAGACACTGTGTAGGATTTTGGCATTTAGTTCTAAAAGAATCTGTTGGTCATTTTTTATTATTTGTTCTTCATTGTCGTTTTTCTCCATTGCACATTTTGTAGTATAAACATATTGTGCATCTGTAATAAATGTTCCTGTGGAACACAGTGACCAACCAAGCAGTAAAGTTAGCAGGGAATCAAATAATTTTACCTTGAGAATTTGATTTTATGATTGAGTGACTCAAATCAGCCTAAAATCAAACTTAAGTTTGAAGATGATCTTTTCTGTAACTGGTAGAAGTGCTCCAGTGTCTGTCTTGTTAGTCTTTTAGACAAAAACTGCTAAAATAATCAAAGTAAATAACTAAAATGCATAAATCATCACAAATTCATGTGTTTTAATAGAATGTCATATTGTTATGTTGAGGCTTACCAACAATTACCGAATATGTCTGCTTAATAAAGCAAACAAGAAAACAACTGTAAATGAGTCCTGGCACGTAAAGTGTGTAACCAGTTCACACACTGTAAAAAAAAACCAGTTGACTCAACTTAAAATTCTGAGGTAAAGGGCTGCCTTAAAGATTTAAGTTGGGTGAATAAAACTCTTGCTAAAGAAATTTTTGCTTTAGTTTAGTTGGTTTAAATTTATTAATTGGCTGAACTGTTCTGGTATGTTGCTTCAGCTCAATTTAACTTTAGTATTAAGTTGTTTCAACTCAGAAATCTGTGCCAGTTTAACTTTAGTGTTTTGTTTCAACTCGAAAATCTAATTTAAATTTAACGTTCAGTTGTTTCAACTCAGAAATCTATGACAATTTAAACATAGTGTTAAATTGTTTAAACTTAGAAATCTATGCCAATTCAACTTTAGTGTTAAGTTGTTTCAACTCAGAAATCTATGCCAGTTTAACTTTAGTGAGGGATTTTCCAACTCAAAAATCCATGTTAATTTAAACTTAATGTTAAGTTGTTTCAACTCAGAAATCTATGACAATTTAAACAGTGTTAAATTGTTTAAACTTAGAAATATATGCCAATTTAACTTTAGTGTTAAGTTATTTCAACTTGGAAAGCTATTTCTGTTCAACTTAAACATCAAGATGTGTTAACTCAATACATTTCAGTTTAGCTAAAATGTTTAGATGTGACAACTTTTTAATTAGTTTATTTAGATAAACTATTTTACTGAAAAATAACATTCTAGTTCAACTTGTTTTAACTGTTGTGTTACAATCTTTGTTTGTAAGATACATATGTATCATCATGCGTATATGTAATTTACAAAAATAGATATGTATTTTTTGGACTATAGCGCGCACTAAGCAAAATAAGTTCATTTTGACAGATTTTTTTGAGTGCCGTGTACCACATAAAATAGTTTTGAGGTCAACAAGCACAACCAGAGTTAATACATAAGGTGCACCGGGTTATAAGGCTCAGTGTCGATTTTTGAGAAAATTAAAGGATTTTAAGTGTGCCTTATAGTATGAAAAATACGGTAAATCTTTCTGTAATTTTCATCTTCAAACTGTCAGATTGTCTCTTAAAATTAATCATAAAAAATCATGTTGCAACGTCTAACACTTGAAATTGTAAACAATTTTTCAGTAATGTCACTAAAACAAAGTTAGTTTGTATATCCTGGGACCTGGCACATATATTTTGTCCTTTATAGTGGACATATGGTTCACCTTCATCTTCTATTACTTTTTTGAGTTATGCTATCAAGCCCTCCTGTACTCTGTAGAGGACATCCTGGGCTTTCCAGTGATATCTCATGTGAAAGGTTTGCATGCTGGAAAGCCCCTTTTTAGGAAATCACATATAAAAATAAAATGGAAGACATTTTTTTTCTTCGGTTCTCAGGAGGATAAAAACCATATGAATATACAGTAGTAATGTTTTTGTACGAGAACCATTGTTTTCAGGAAGGAGGATTTGGATTGTAACTTAACATGTAACGTGAATTTTGTAACATGTTTTAAATGATAAATAAAAACAATCAAATACATACATACATGCATGCAAATGAATCTGATACAAATTGATCTTGCCAACGAAACACACCTGAAACCCCACCTCAGATTCCCACACCAACATCTGCTCAACATCTCGATGTCCACAGGCGTGTCCGAGCGTCTCGTGCTGTTTGAGAGCAGACATTTCTATAAAACTGTGTGACTGTGATGTGTGTTGGGCTTTGATGTGATATGTGCTTCAGCCTTTTCTGTACATGCGAGTGTGTGTGAGGGTGATGAGGTGTGACAGGTGTTGTGGCCGCTAGTGCTCTAGGAGAAGTCGGGGGAGGAAGAGGAGGAGGAGGAAGGCAGGAGGAAGAGGGGAGGGAGTAAACGACAGCAACACAGATGATTATTTAATTAATGTTTAATACAGCAAAAACCCTTCCACCCCCATGAAATCACATTCTCTTCCTAGTTTCTTTTTGTTTCACTCTTTCTCTCACTCTGTCTGTCACACACACACGCACGCACGCACACACACACACACGCACACACACACACACACATGCTGGGGGAAGAGTAAGCTCTTGTGGATTTGTAGAAAGACCCGGATTGTTCATTAATAAAGAAGGGATGAAAGGGGGAGTGATGTGTGTATGTGTGTGTGTGTGTGTGTGTGTGTGTGTGTGTGTGTGTGTGTGTGTGTGTGTGTGTGTGTGTGTG
>JARVLU010001462.1:24857316-24870656 GCA_031762415.1 Simpsonichthys santanae
TGTGTGTGTGTGTGTGTGTGTGTGTGTGTGTGTGTGTGTGTGTGTGTGTGTGTGTGTGAGAGAGAGAGAGAGAGAGACAGAAAGAGAGAGTGTTACACTATAAGCCTAAAAGAGCTTTTCAACTCTTCTGGGGTCAAACAGGTGAAAATGTTCAATGGTCGAGGCAGCGAAGAAGAAGAAGAGAGGAGAGGTGCTGGCAGTTTGATCTCTAAAAGTGACATGTGTCAATCACGGGTTCTCAGCGTACAATTGAACCAACAGGGAAGTAGTCACAGAGTGATGACCAGTACTTTCAAACTAAGAAAAGTCCATTACCTCAAGATATTTATATTAACCTCGGAGCCACCTCTGAGCTCACATGCAAAAGCTGCGAGCTCTAAAACACACACACACTCACACACACACAAAAAGCTGCTAAACTACGCTTGACGGCCTCATGCCAATAGAATTAGGCCCATCCTGCTCTGCTTTGGCGGCTTGTGTGAGCATCGATTTGTCCCGCTCAAAAGCATCCCGGGATCAATTTTCAGTCAACGCCAACGGAAGCAGTCTGTTCTGATAAATCTATGGAGCAGAACTTGGACAACTTTAGACTGAATTTACGGATAAACATGAACTTTTAGCAGGGAAAAAAAAAAAAAAAAACCTGTTGAGTTTCAACACGTTTTATGTGAGGAACACAAAGGCTGAAACATTTTGTCCATATTTGTGCACAATAAGTCCTGAACTGAAGCACTAATAGTTATTAATAAGCAGCTTCATCGGTCCAAATGGATTATTGAGTTGTTATTTTAAGCAAATCACCGCTTTTCATCGTTGCCATCAATTCAGTTATTGCACACAGTAGTGGGCCTGGCCAGGCCTGAGCGCCGCTGTGTTTGTGGTCAGTTTTCCAGCCCAGGACTGTTGTTCGTCTTGTTTATTGTTTTTTTTTTTTTTTTGTGCTGACTAATGGCTCGGTGTTATGTAAGAAGAGAGCAGAGATTACCCCAAGCCCATGCAGGCTACAATGTTAATCCTCAACTCTATTTACTGGCTGAGGACGAAACTCACACAACTTCACACTCAGGATTCTCTTCCCACCGCCTCCACACCCGTCTCCAGACGCCTACAGTCAGGAGCGTCTGCCTGACCTTTTCCAAGGCGCCCGTTAGGCGCACGCCGTGTGTGGCCTGGACGGTCCAGCTGAGTCGCTATCACAGCTCCTGTTTGTTTAGCACGGGCTCAGCGTGCAGCCTTATGTTGGGTTTATCCCCATCAGGGTGTCTAGGGGAGTCTGGGCAAACAGCTTTTCTTTTTTTAGTTTCAGTTTTCCAAGTCTTAATATGAACAAAGCGTGCTTCGCTTTAAGTCGCCACTTCTTTTTCACCGGGAGGAATTTGAGCCTGAACCGCTGCTAAACTCCAAATCTGCCTTGAAGCATGAGAGGCGTCTGACAGCTCCTTCTGTTTCAGGAGGTTTATTCATATATGAAGGCAGCGCGTCTCATTTGACTCACAATACTGAATATTCACCTTTTTGTCTGATTTAGACTGAAGTAAAAAATAAAAATAAATTAAAAAAAAAAGCAAGGGGCGTTTGTCGGTGATGCTTTCTGAGCTAAGAACAATGAACAACAAGACAAAAATATATTGGATATATATTTGTGGAAAACGTATAAAAAGAAAGATGTATCACATTATTGTGATCGATTTAAAGTTGTAGGATGAAATACAAAGTGCAGCTTGTTAATTTATTGTCTTAAGTTTACTGTCACAACAATGAACGTCAGGTTCAAGCAGGGGTCTGTAACATGCGGCTCTGGGGCCACATGTGGCTCTTTGGTCCCTCTGCAGTGGCTTTTTCAGGCTTTGACCAAAACTAAAATAAAACAGAATTTTATTTCAATTATTACCAACAGTGAAACTGGCTAGTTTTAGCAGATGTCTTGTCATATTCAAATATGTGAAGAATAGTATAAATACAAGGAGTAAAACATGTGGACTGCATCATAGTATTTGTTAGACACTTTAAGTCGACTTAGTCTCTCAGCGTGATCTTTCTGTCAAAACCACCAGAATGTTTTGGAATAACTAAGACAAGCTGCTGAGAAGGAATATTTGAAGATACAAAAAAACAAAGTCAAAGTAAACTATTTATTTTTCTTTTAAAATGTACCTGGATAGCCAACAAACTTGCCTAATTTTATACTGTCTTTAACTTTATGCTTTAAATAGGAAACTTAATTCTTCAACAATTAAGAGAACTCACATCGGCCTGCAGAGTTCAGTTTTAATTTTTATACAATTGTTAAAAATGTTTTATAATTTTTTACTTTCTTTACATGAATTTGGTTGTTTCTTTTGCATTACAATATAAACATATCAATAAAAGTTAATAATAGTTGACATTTTTCATTTTATAATTTCACCCTCACTGGCCGGAAAAGCCATCTCCAACCAACTAGTGGTCCATGGGCGACCAGTTGACCGTACACAGCTGTAGCGGGTATTGCGGCTCTGGACATTTTAATTAGTGAGCAAAATGGCAAAAATGGCTCTTTTTAATCACAAATGTTGCAGACCCCTGAGTTAAAGCCTCCAAGACGAGCTCAATTAATAGAAAATAAGAAACACAACTCAGTGACTAATGGTTTTATCATTTGCAACGAAAGTAAGCAAAAAAAAGTAAAATGTGACTTTATGAATTAAGCAAACCTGACCTTATAAGCTGTTCTGACCAGATACAAAAGTGACTTTCCAGGATCAGGCAAACAGAAAGCAGAGAATGAGTGAGACAAGGAAACAGACTGAGCTGTAAGAGTTACATAATTGCACAATTCAGCAAGAGTGTGTGTGTAATGCAAAAGAACAAGGAGGGTGTGTGGCCAAAACAAAACACCTAATTTGTGTTTACCTGCATGCACGTTTGCACACGCGCATACTCATAAAGATGCAAACTGTCGTGTCCTCAGATTACACCTCTTCGCTGCAGCCTCACTGAGCAATGAATAACACAAGGACCTGTTAGAGCAGCGTCCAAAGTCCACGCTCGCAAATGAGACTTTAGCTGCGAGCAGATCAGTTTAGAAACTCAGCGAGTGGACGTGTGTAAATGTGTAACATTCCACGCTTCGTATAATGTGCAGCAACGTAAAAATGCGTTTTGAAAAGGGCTTACAACTGATCTTTGCTTAAAACTTTTTTTTTTACTTTATTTGATTAAAGCTTTCACCAAAACAACACGGAGGATCGAAAAACAGCATACGTGTCTATTTTTGCTTTTAACAAGTAGAACTGGCCTCCCTGTTGTGACACTGGAGGTATGATTCCTGTGCACAGTGGTTGTCTCATGGAGCTACAGTGCATGTTTCTCCTGTGAAGGTGTTCTACACGAGCAGGTGAACACCGCACCGTCTACAATAAGCCAATAATATGACTTAACCTGCTGCGGCATCTTTTCTTAATGACCAAGATTAGACTGTTTTAGTGCTAGTAATCTCATTGAAGGAAGGCCTGTTTGGCTCTTCCTTCCTTTCTCTGCCTCTTCCTAGATGCATCTCCTAAGTGTGTGTGTGTGTGTTTTCATGGTGTTGATCTTAACTAACATTCACAAAGAAAGCGCAGTTAGGAAACCAAGTCTGCTGCTGCTGAAGCTTTTCACTTTCTCGTTTCAGATTTAACATTCATAAGACATTCAGTTAAAACCTTCCCACTGGAGACGGAGAGCAAGGGAGAGTGGGTGAAGAGCAGAGCAGACTGGGCCGAGCCGAGCCGAGCCGTGCGATAGTCTTTGTGATCAATTTGCCTCTGTGAGAGATGCCCTTGGGGCCACTTTGGGGAGAACCTTGTTAGGCTGAGTTAAATTGTTGCCCGAGGCGAGCTATTAGCAGCCATCCCTGGGAGAGGACGCACACAGGCGATCACACATGTGCATGCTCACACACACTCACTTGAATGAACGCGCTGGAAAAACTCACACTCACGTGTTTTAAACGGTTTAAAACTAACAAAAAAGCTAAACGAGAGCTTGTTCGTTTAGCAGCGTTTACTCTCTGAGACGGCCTGTTTCTGTGCTCCTCTGCTCCTGACAGGTGTTATGTAAATACTTATAAATAGAAACCCTCTGTTGCAAATACATCTGTTTATATCATCATGGAAAATAAATTAGACAAAATGCTTCAAAGTGCTACAAGTGCACACTTAAAGGCAGTGAGAGGCTTTGGAAATAGGTTGCAGGAATTTAAACTGAAGGCAAAAACATGACAGAAAACGCAGTTCTGGAAAATCATACAGGCATGAATTCACAAAACAATCAAAATATTGAAAAGGCTCAAAACGCGTGCATTTGCTTTTATTCAGGACTTAACACATTGATGTTGTGTAATATCAAATAAATGTAGTTTAAGGAAACCCCATTTCTAAAATATTTTTGCTATTTTCCAAAAACGGTTTCTGTTTTCATTAGTAGAAATGGTCAAAACGTGGGTGGTACTTAATCACTTGATGCCATATTTTACCTGTCTGCCCGGGAAATTACATATTTTTGAAAAACTGATGTATATACAGTATATGAAAACAGAATGTTTAATTAGATCTTGTTAATTAAGTTCGATCTTATTACTGTTTTTCTTTTACATTTGATACTTTTGTTGGATGTAACTGGGATCCTGTGTGCACAGTTTTGTTCCACCTCATGTACCACATGTGATGCGAATGACAAATAAAGAACCTTAAATTCTTAATCAATCTTGGAAAATCAGAGATGCCGTTTCCATCTAGTTTTCAGGAAATGACCAACCACACCATGTGCAGCGGTCTTCAGTTAAAGCCTTGAAGCTTAATCTGCCTCATTTTTGCTGATCGTCTCATTTATCAATAATATGGGACTGAAAAGACTTCTGTTTAACTAGAAGCTACTGCAACAACAAAAACATTTGATACTTTCTGTAAGACCGAGAAGTAATTTTATGACCATGCTTCTTTGGACGTCCTTCGAGTTTTATTTCTCCCTGTATGCTGAAATAACCACCTTTATGCTCCCTTCCCCCTCAAACACACACACTCACACACACTCACACTGTCATCTGCAATTAGGCTCAACAGAAACACACAGTAGGAGAGGCGTGAGGTTATGGGAGTACGACCAGCGCCGACATGATGTTATTTTCGACGGTATTCCAATCAGTGCGTTTTCCTGTGAGCATATTCTTCTTTGCACTCATTGGCTTCAACCAACCGGAGCATGAACAGGGTTTTAACAGCTCAGTGTGCACACACATGCCGAGTAAAACTAGGGTAAAAATAGAAAATGAAAGGAACATATGCGCAAGAGAAATTTCACCGTTTTTTTTTTGTACTTTGTGTATTTTTGTGCTTCAGCCGTGAGAACGTTTTTGATTTGAAGACGGGAACAACCAGATGCAGGCCTCTCACACTTGCAATGCTCCTTCCACTCTGATGCATTCTCTCGCTTCTTAATGAAAGGTCAAAGGCCATCAGGGTCCTTCAGGTCACCTAGAGGGTTGGAGTGTGGGACTGTGTGTACAGTGGCCATGAGAGGCAAATCTCAGGCGGCAGATGGGAAGACTGTCTCTGTATACATACATATAGGAGGACATACAGTGTGCATGTGCGTCGATCCAAACGTTTGGGATACCCCATGGATTCTCCCCCCCATGTTTTGTCTTGAGGACAAACGCTGCATGTGGTGGCAGACTGTGTGTGAAGTGCATGTGTGTGAGTGGTTAGCTAGGGGGAGGTCGTAGTGGAGAATCATACAGTAGGTCTGCTTTTCCAAAAGTTTTGTTTTGTAGGGACAAATGCATTTGAGCATGTTCGAGTGTGTGCTTCTGTTTAATCAGGTCTCTGGGAGGATGTTGGTGTGAATCTGTAAATGTGTGTGTGTGTGTTGATGTGAATCGATGCGCTGGATGACAGCCAATGACCCCCTTCTGTTTCCTCTCAGTGGCGTCCAATCACATCGCAGTGCAATATTCTCTGTGCAAACCGCAGCTGATCCCAGACCTGCTAGCTGAGCAATTACCCAGAGTGCTTTGGGGCTGCATGGCAAGCTGGACAAGCTCATGCCCTCTGACACGCAGCATGGGGGGAGGGCAAGAACAACTTTTTTCTCTGTACATATGTTATTAAGTTGGGTGTGTTTGTGGGAAGGATGATGTGTGTGGGGGTGGGGGTGGGGTGATAGATTTCACGTTCATTCAGCAACAAGGTGACTGTGTGTGACAGGACTGACTGCTTGGAGATAAAGTACAGCAGTAGGGGGAGGAGAGGTGATCCCACTGCGTGGCATTATGATTATTACTATAAGAGAGAAAAAGAGCGGCGTTGTGTCACCTTCTAGATTAATACTGTCCATGATCATGTCTGTACGTCACTGCTCATTATGGTTCAGGTCTGGGATGAAAATCGCTGTCAGAGACTCAGCTGTTGCCGTTTCAGGCTAAAACTAATAATTGTTTTCATTACTAATTCATTGACCAACTAGTTTAATCATGTTAATGCTTCCTTTATTCGAGAGTGAAAAATGATTCACATCCCCAGCAGTCTGAGCAAACAGTTAATCCTCTTTGTTTCAAGCCTCCAACAAATCAGGAAGTTAATAACAAATCTGCAGGTTTGTGTTTCAACACAGCTCAAATGTGAAGATGTCCTCAATGTGTTGCTTGCCAGTCAAAAATATTTGCAGCGCACATATTATTAAGTAGCAAAGTTTGTTTTCTGTGAGAATCCTGAAAAATGATGCGAAACAAGGAAGGCAACCTGCACTTTGTGTTTTATCAGCCTCAAAGAAAAAACTCCACAAACAAACCGATATCTGAGACACTAAAAGTATAAAGTGAGTTAAGCACAGTTCACTTTGTGTTTCTTTATGAAAGGATGAGTCCACCGCTCTTCAGAACAAGTTGTTTCACAGAAGGAAAGTAAAACAGCACACAGCAGACGTCCGTTTGAATCCACACACAGTGGCAGTGCTACATTGATTTTAATGGGACAGTGTGATGTGGAAACATGACAGGAGACACAGGGGAGACAACCCAAGCAGCACAGCTATAAGCTATTCCCAGCAGTGTGCATTAACCCACTCGACAATCACGCCACCAGAAGTTTTCTCGATGTTTTTCATCATCGACAGAGAGAGAAGCAGCGCTTGTTCCTCTCTAAGCTCTGTGAGACTGCAGCAGGGTTCGTCTGAGAGATGGAAATAGATCATGAAATACAGAAACTGAAATGATTTCCCAGTCACACAGGCACTTATAGTGAGGCGGAACACTCGGAGACAAGTGAAAAAGTCAAACAGACTGAAGTGACGAGGATGCCGATCACTGATAGCATCATTCCCAGCATATAGGCATCTAAGAGCACTTCCAGAGTTGTTGAGATTTAACAAGGGGTGGTGGGGGGTAAAATGCCGATCTCCTTCATTTTCCCAGAAGATATCTAGTTAACTGGGAAGAAGCTATACGTATTTTTTAACGAAGCGAAGACATCGCCCACACTCATCCCGTCAAGTCAACCCCAGAGACTTCAGTGGGAGTTGTGTTTGAATTTCTGAAGGGGCTGACGACGGCAAAAGTTACGGCAGAAAGTGATTCCAACCGTTCTTTAAACTGTGACACTAAAACGCCAACCTCCAGTGTGTTGGATTGTGTAGCTGCGTGGTACGCTGTGTGTCGCTTTGGGTGTGTTTTTGCTGTCAAACCACGCTGCAGGCTGACGGTATGAAACATGCATGTCCAGTCTGCCCCTTTGGCAACACTCGAACACAGAATTTAAACATGTACAGCAACATCTAGTGGCTTTAGCTTGCAGCTGCATTGTCCGAATGGAAGAGGAAAGCCATGCTTTTAATTAGCTTGTTTATTCTCAGTGTTGTGCCACGCACTGTGAGAGCACTAATGCACTTTAGAGCAAAGTACCACAAAGATATTGGTGCAAGGCTGCTGCTTTTCATGCAATATGCAATGTAGATAATTAGAACTCTATTTGGAGAAAGGGCCAGCCTTGGAAATACACAAGAGATCCTCACTTCATTAAAAATCAATTATCACAACACACGTGCCCATGCAGTGCAGCCCTCATGGCCACGATCTACTACACACATCTCACATTATTATCTCTGCCTCTGTATTTTTTTTTTTTTTTTTGTAAAAACCATCTCTAGTTGGTTCTATCTTTTCTCTCTCAAGAGACTGTGCACGCCTGATCCTCCTCTTAGCGAGAGATTGCCAGCGTTGCAGTCCTGCTCTTACATAATAACCTCAGGATAACGCTCGTCCTCCTGCTGGCTGAGGATGCTGTCAATCATTCTGCTCTGACTGGTTCGACTCAGGTCGGAGAAGAAGTCCCAGACCACTCTTCATAAAAGACATGAGGGCAACAGAAACTGGTAGCTCTTCCCACTTGTGCTTTCTCTGGACATGGAAATGCATGGAGAGGTTTGACGAACAGCCACATTAGACATCTTTAAACTCAATTTTCTATTATTTTCAAGCTGCAAGTTTGCATCCAAAAAAAAAAAAAAAAAAATCTAACTTTGGTTGCTCTACAAACCAAAACATAATTCAGTTACACGTACAAACCACCTCTGCAGTCAAAGTTCATCGTTCGGGTGACTTGACGTGGACGTGGGAGTCTTTTCCTAAATTCTTAAAGCCTCTGCTGCTGAGAGAGGACGACGGGGCAATCGGTTGGCTTTACACAGTGATGACATCACTTCCTCTAAGCGTGTGACAGCTTAGCACATCATCGCTGTGACAGCCAGACGAGTGCAGCGAGTGGGTGGTCACCCTGGCAACAGTAATGCTGTCATGACTGTCTCTTTGTATCCTACCTGACAGTCACCACAGGCAATAAGCACAGTGCACGCGCACACACACATGCACACCCACACACAAACAATCACTTACAATTTGTTAAACTTGCATGGACATTTACGTTATATTTTTTCTCTTTTTTAAATTCTTGTTAAATTTATTTTCTTTACAAGCCAAACGCTTACTCTGAAACACAGAGAAACAATGCACATGCCCCCACGCACGTATTCGTTTGGGCATAATCATGTGATACAAAGAGGAGCATAATCTGCCATGGGGTAAAAATGGAACCCAGAGAAGATGTGATGTAAATCACAGAGCAGAAACAGCGCAGACACGCTGTGGTGAAATGTAAACGGCTTCTTTTGGCCAATCTACAAAAATTCTGACAACGATGTATAGCCATAAAACACAGTGGCAGGTGTGGGCTGAATGCATGCAAAGTGTTTGAATCCATGAAGATTAATTTAGCTCCAGATTAACATTTTAGTTCAAGAGTTTGACTAAAAATCTAAAGAAACTACAAAGAGTAAGAGAGGAAAAATCAACTCTTTCTACTTCTGTTCAGCTTCCTGCTTATTGACAACAGCCATGTTTACAGACTATTAATAGTGTGTTACAGGCCACACTTGTTTATTTTTATTTATTTTTTTTTTTTTTTTTGTGGTCCAAGTCCAGTACTCTGCTCTGACCCAGTTTAGATTTAGTTGGCCAAGAACTGGTGGAAATGGGTCACATTTCCAAAACTAAGAGCATGAGCTGTTACTTTGTCAGACCCCATGTTATTTAATCACTCAGTCAACCAACATCCACAAGACCCAGTGCCCTGTTGTTTGGGTCAAGACACCACACGTAGATCAGAATTTGACCCGTTGTTGACGACTGAAGCATCGTTTACATTAATAAGTGCCGTCAGTAATTTCTTAATGCATCATAAAATTGTCATGACAAAGAGTGCACAGTCCAGAGTCAATCAAAGATTTTGCTTTAAAAACTGTTCATGTGGCGTCATGGCAGCAGGGTTCAAGGAAACAAGCAAATTATCAATACTTTGCAATGCATCCTAGTCTCCAGTCCATCACATGGACACTTAAAGACAAACGAGACAGACAATCATTCTCACTCACATCTAGGGGCAATTTAAAGCTACCCAGTATCATGTTTTTGGTCTGTGGGAGGAAACTGGACTACCCAAAGTAAACCCACATGTGCACAGGTAAAAACATGCAATCCCACCCAGAATGGCCTAAGCCAGGAGCAATAAGAAAATTAGAGAAAAAATAAATATAGAAACAGCTAATTTATGGATAAATAAGGTTTTCACAGTCCTATATTTCCTTAAACTGCATCTAAAGGTAACAATGCAAAGCTGCCACAAGCAGACCAGTATGGCATGAAATAATACTCCTATTTTAAATATTTGTTTTGTATGTTTTTAAAAAGTTTGCACCCTTTGTCTGCTCTTAGAATCTAGAGAAGCACTCATAGTCTGTAAATGTTCATCTGCTACACAGACAGAACTTCCTGTATTGGTCCTCATAAGAGATTTTTCTAGTTATGAATATTGCACACTCATTCCACCATTACATATGACCACACAATATATGCATGACAAACGTGTGTGTGCAAAGCTAAAGCATTCAGCAGCACTTTCATATCAGCACACAATCACTAATATGCACTTCAACACATTAAATACAATATAGTAGAAAGGGTTGTGCTAAAAATGAGTGAATTAGCCAAAATTAAAGCACATGGTTCTTCTGGTAAATTTAATAAATTTATGAAATTCCCATCAGGTGGGACTGTGTAAGGGTGATTGTACGTGAACAGCTGCTGGAGATACAGCATATTACAGCGCTTAGAAGAGGGAGCCAGCTCGTCGGGAAATAATTTAGGATTAGTTAGGCTGTCTAATCTCTTTATAGAGACTGTGCCATCTCAGCAGCATACCTGCCTACCTCTACATTCATGAACATCTATCTCTTTGTAGGAACTGAGCCTCTGTCTTTTCATATATTAAGGATAATATGCTCAAGATATCCACGACGGGGGTTTCTGGCTGTTGAAAACCTTTCTGATCGCATTCTGTGCCTTTGGTTGAGACTGTACATGGAGCTGCCTGTGCACAGTGAGTAAGAGCAGACAAAAGCAGTGAGATTAGTGCAGATTAATGTAAAGCAGAAAAAGCAAAAGTTTGACTGAATGGTAGCTGGACAACTAAATGTGTTTGTGCAAACTCAAAATAAGATGAACCTGGAAGAGAAAAAAAAAAAAAAAGAGTGGTCCTTCAGTGATGTAACAGGTTTTCTCATTATGGACCACCCTTTTAACCTGCAGGGGTCTCTACTTCAAGTAAAACACAAAGAATCCACACACACACATTTAGTCATTCACTTGAGTGTATGCCTGTTTGTGCGTATGTACTATGAGCACTTATGCAGCCCTAAGTGCCCCAGTAAGTAGAAAACTCCTGCAAAGACACAAATGTCTACATGTCACTGTGCTCTTGTGACTTTGGAGGTTAGATAAGTGTCCTCAGACATGTTGCAAGTTCATTCTATTACTTCAGCCAATCAGGTTACCTGTGTCAAATTAGAGCCCCAGCTGGAGTTCAGCATCTTGGACAGAAGGTGTTGTCAGAGGAGCTGGGACGCAAACGTCTATGTTGAGTTCAGAATGCATTTAAAAATACATATATTTTTCTTTTTGCCTCTCTTACAGCCCAAATCGAAGTTATACCATGCAAAATCTGCGGAGACAAATCATCAGGTATCCACTATGGAGTCATTACATGTGAGGGCTGTAAGGTAAGGCTTAAAATCTTCCTGCACAATGTTAACTCTGCTTAAAATCCACTCAGTGTACGCAGCGCCTGTGCTCAAATCTAAGGCCTGTTCTTTTTATCTGTTGACATGCAACCAGGGCTTCTTCAGACGGAGTCAGCAAAACAATGCCTCATACTCCTGCCCCCGCCAGAGGAACTGCCTCATCGACAGAACAAATCGTAACCGCTGCCAACACTGCCGTCTGCAGAAATGTCTCGCCCTCGGAATGTCCAGAGATGGTGAGGCCCAGTTTTACCTGCATTTACAGTCACAATATATGTTTAGTCTAATTACTCCCCAATACAATGTCCAACATACAATATAGTACTCTCCTCCAAACAAGATTTCTTTTTTTAAATAAAGCTAATTTTTTTCTTTTCTTTTAGATTATCACTAATTTTGAAACCTTATGTTTTATTATCTACCTATGCAGCGGTTAAGTTTGGCCGAATGTCCAAAAAGCAGCGCGACAGCCTTTATGCAGAGGTCCAGAAGCACCAGGCACGACTTCAGGAGCAGCGACAGCAGCAGACTGGTGAAGCTGAAGTTCTGGCACGTGTTTACTCCTCCAGCCTAACCAATGGACTGTCCACTCTCAACCATGAAATCGGGGGCACTTATGCCAACGGTCATGTCATAGAGCTACCCAAAGGTGGCCATGGTAATGGAGGCGGAGTGCCAGGGGGCTACTATGGCATCGATTCCACCCAGCCATCTCCAGACCAGTCAGGTTTGGACATGTCGGGCATAAAGCACATTAAGCAGGAGCCGGTTTATGACCTGACGCCAGTACCCAACCTGTTCAGCTACGGAGGCTACCAGGACAGCCAGTTTGGACCCAGTAATGTCAGCATGGGAGAACTAGGTGAATAATGCCTCTTTGCTTCCTAAATTAAATGTATGTGGTGAATTGGTTACTCTTTCAAATAAATTGGAAAGACATTGTTTTACTTGAATATTAAGGGCAAAGTAGTTCTAGAAGAAAGAGTGAGTCAGAGTCCTAATCTGAAAGAAGAACAGGAGGTCAGACAGGCTTACATGGCTAGCTGACAGTGCCAAATTGTGTGCACACCTCCAGTGTAGCACAAATCTTGTTAAAATTAATTTGCCATTTAATTAAGAGTTAACAACAAACACTGGACTTAAATACTGTATACCTATTTTTTTGTTTTTATATGTTCTTAGCATCTGCTGTAACAACATACATCTTACTTCAGCGTCACCCACTTTATAAAATAAACATTTCTCTCTTTCAGACCGGATTGCTCAGAATATCATCAAGTCACACTTGGAAACATGTCAGTACACAACAGAGGAGCTGCAGCAGCTAGCCTGGCAGACACATTCATACGAAGAAGTCAAGATGTACCAGAGCAAGGTGAGGTTTGCAGGTTACGTCATCTTCATGCATTAAATGTAACTTGCAATATCAAGGTTCTTTGTCATTTGCATCACATATGGTACATGAGGTGGAATGAAATTGTGTACTCAAGGTCCCAGTTACACCCGAAAATAGCACAAATATAAAGTACACAAAGAAACAGTATACAAGGATCTAAGATTTGTATGTAAGTATAATATAAGTATGAGGAGAGCAAACCAACCCTTTCCAAATTGTCCACTGTTGTCATCATTCTTAGTTTGTAGCCAGGTCTCTCTTGTAAATGAGTCCTCGAGGCTCAATGAGATTAACCTGC
>JARVLU010001462.1:24872581-24887175 GCA_031762415.1 Simpsonichthys santanae
TTCCGACTTACAGCAAAATCGAGTTACAAACGGTTTGTAGGTACGGAACCCGTTCGTAAGTCGAGGACTACCTGTATTGACATTTGCCATCTCCACATCATTGCATTCACTTTTTATTCACAATTTGTTTAGTGTTCCAACTTTTTTGAAATCTGGTTTGTGTATATAACTCTACCATTATGTGTGCGTGTATCAACCCTATACCTTTAGCACCAAAAGAATCAACACTCGTTTCTTCTCAGATCGGCCCTGGCTAATGGAGCCTCGAAAAGTCCAGAAGCTCCAGGAGAAGATCTACTTTGCTCTACAGCACATTATGCAGAAGAACCACATGGATGAAGATGCACTGGCTAAGGTTGGCATAATGCTTGTAAGACTAAATCAGCATAACCTTAGAAGTCTGAGAGCATCCAAATTAAGCAAAAACAGCAGCTCTGTTGACCTCGAGGACAGCTCCAAACTGTAAAAAAGAAAGAATAGCATAAAGACGGCCTTGAGTCTTGAGTTAATTTGTAGTATTTCAGCCTAAATTCCCTTATTCTAAATAAATCCTACATTCTTATTTTAAATGCTGCAGCTCAACTCTTAACAGGAACTCATAGGTTTGAGCACCAGTTTTGTCCTCCCTTCACTGGCTCCCTGTACGTATCAGAAAAGATTTTAAAATTCTCCCTTTGACCTTGAAGTACATAAATGGCCTTGCATCCTCATAAATCTTTGAGCTACTTCAACCTTATGTTCCTTCTCGGGCGCTGAGATCATCTGACCAGTACCAAAAACCAGGCTGAAGCTCAGAGGAGGTCGAACCTTTTCAGTCATGGACCCTAAACTTGGGATCAATCTGCCCTCCAACATCAAACAGGCCACTCCACTTCCTGCTTTTAAATCTCTCCTAAATGTTTTCACTGACGTTTTAACACACCGTGATTTGATTCTACATTTCATTGGTTTTGTGTTTTTATGTTTTACTTTTGATGCTTTTAATTACATCTTATTATTATTTTTTTCTTTCATGACTGCCTCTGATCTTATTAAGCGCTTTGGTAACAGCTGCTGTTTTAAATGAGCTTTATAAATAAATTTGACTCGACTTATTCTTGACCATCTTTTCTTACATTTTTGCAGCTGATCAGCCGAATCCCAACATTGTCAGCCCTGTGCACCCTTCATACCGAGGAGCTTCAGGCCTTCCAGCAACTCCATCCAGAAACAGTCAACGTCCTCTTCCCTCCCCTCTATAAAGAACTCTTTAACCCCGACCCAAACTCTGCCATGGTCATGCCCAAGTGAGGTGATCCAAAATCCACCAAACAGCCACAGAAGAGGACCAATAAATTTAAACTACGCTCCGTCCGACAAGACAACAGCGACCGTGTCGACTGTGTCATTGTAGCAACCAGGTATTTTTGAGCTGCCCAGGCTCGTTTCAGACCGGTGGGTGAGGATTCATCTACTAGAAACTCGCGTTATCGCCAACAACACTAGGAATGTCCTGCACTTATCCCATCCTGTTCACCGTTACAGTCTGAAGAATGTATATATAAATGAAGCGTGCCCCAGCCACAACTTCAGAGGGACTTCTACGTGTTTCCTGAACTGAAGTGACTGACCAGAAATGTACAGACTTTAAAACAGCTAGAAACAATTTCAAGCTGTCAAATCTGTTTTGTTTTTTTAACGATGGGTAAGTTAATTTGATTTAACTTGGAAAAATAATTGTTTTGTTCTTTTTTTGGTTTTACCCCCATGAAGAATTTGTGACTATGAAGGAGCTGGATGAGGAAGGGGACTGGATTTAGAGAAGTTATTGTAGATATTCTTCTAGTGGAGAACAGATTCCAGTATTATTTCTTGTTCTGTTTAAAGTAAGTTAGCCCTAATTTAATATAAAAGCAGTCCGCTGTGGCTGACTATACCTTGTCTGTGTTCTTATTTTATTTGGTAGTTTGTGTACAGAATTTGTAAAGCTGCGACTTGTAAAAGAATACTGAGCAAAAACTGGGCAAAAATTTGGATATGCTGATATAAAGAAGCCTTGTCTGGATTTTGTTCATATGTACAGAAGGAGTTATATCCTTCTGATCAAATCTTATAAAAATGTAAAAAGATCATATGAAGGATTTACAAAGAAAATAATTGTTACTACTTTTCAAGGTGAAGATGTATACATAAATAGTCTATTTTGCGAGAAAGAATCTGGACGATTTGCCGTCCTATCAGTCATTTATGTCACGTTGCAACAATTCTATTCAATAATAGCTGGACTGCTTTCGAACAATCAACCTGAAGGAACTCGTCAGAAACCAGGACCTCACCATAAACTCCACACACACCTCTTCCCAAAATCCCTTTACTTTGCTCTTCATCTCTAATAAATCAGGACCTTTGCAACATGTTTTGGCAGACAAGTGAGAAGTCAGTGAACATCTGTATAAATAATCCACCAGAAATGTGAAAAAGTCCATACAAACTTGAATTAATATACATTTCAAATGACTCTAATCTATGAGCGAGGTATGCTCTCATCCTCCTGTTTGCACAATCTTTTCCACAGATGTCAGACACTCCAAGCTGTAAATATGTCAAACCATTTCTCTGAAGAGCAATAATGTTCACGACTAAAATAAAAATTGTAACTTTTTTTTTTGTCCATTTTTCTAAGCTGCTTAAAACAGGGTAGAAATCAGAATGCACTATTTTTTGTTCTTGACCACTAATGATGTCTAACAATCATTCTGACAAACAGAGACTGCAAACTCAGCGTGCCACAGTTTGATCAGAGGTCAAGACATTACAGCACTAAATAAAATATATAAAAAAATTAAGAAATGTTGATTAACCGCCACTGGTCTAAATATTTACAGAGACACGGGCTAATCATGCTGGAAGCTGTATTAGACAATCACTTTTATGTGCAGTCATTCCATTTTCATTAGCACCTAAACTTTTTTTGTTGTTGTATTTGGACATTGTATAAAAATCATACTGGTCCAAGTGCACCTTCATCCACTCAGATCTTATTGTTGCTTTTGTCATTTTCCATAAAATTAATTCAGGATACATGTGTTATGGGGCTTTTGCATACAGCTATTAGATGTATACATTTACTTAGCTAAATAGATTTCTGACAAGTGAAACAAAATCTCGCCATCATGAGCCTCACACTGAAGGAAGAGACCTCTCTCTGGCAAACATCAAATAAATTAGCTTACATAATGTTGGACACATGATAACTTTTAGATTTTTTTTTTTACTCCAACACAGCTCTTACCTCACCTTTTAATGCCATGATTTGTAGACTCTGGTCTAGCACTAAAAATGTGAAATTCCCTGAAGGTTTTTGTGTTTGAACATGGTTTTGCACAGAGGCCAAATCTTTAATTCTCTACAGAGGGACACACTCAGACTAATAATCCATCCGTTACATAAACTATAATAACACTGGTTTTCTTCCCCGTGTCTTGTTTTTTCTTCATGTAAACCATAAAACAATGTCAGAAACATGTGGCAGTGTTAGCCTTCGGTAATCAACATTAGTCTGGGCCATGCTTACAGGAAATGGTCCTTTTACTGGTTCCTCCAAAGTAAAACAACTTTCCTTCAACCCCTGACCCGAGCACAGAGCAGAGGCCAGTCACTCTTAAAGACAATCACTCGCTCAAGACTTGATGCACTACTTAGCATCTCTCAGGGAGCTGATCTTTTTCTCAATTTTCATTACAAGAGGGTTTAATATTTTTGGAAATTTATGAAAAAAAAAAAAAGTTATAATTACTTTTTAGGATTTTAAATGGCATACGCTGCTAATGTATGCCGTCAAAGAAATCTGCCCAGACAAGGCTTTGATAGCAATGTTTATGTGTGTGAGTGTGTGTGAGTGTGTGTAGAGCATGAATTCACTGTCCATGTATCTCTGTAGCGACCTACACTTCATGACACCATTTACACCATAAAAGACAAGACAAGCAATGGACTCTTGTGATTGTCAACGCTCTCGGCTCATGTTTACTGCTACGTTTGCTGCTCTCGGGACTCTTGTCCATTAGTGATTTAAACGCCATCACATCAGGCCTGCGACAGTGAATTCCAAATCTAATATGGAAGTTTTTGTATGAGATTTTTTTTGTTTGTTTGTTTGTTTCCCTCATTAGACTGTGAATCAAAAGGGGTGGAACTTGGTTGTGGGGGGAGTGGGGGTGGGGGGGTAATTGACAGCCAATACTGTAAGTATAAAACTGTAGCAATAAGAACTGGAGGCATTTACTACTGTCATGTTTGCATTGTAAGATTATTTTTTCCCATTTTATTACTATTATTATTATTGTTCTTATTATGACTACTATTCTTCTCTTACTATTAGCCTATTGTTGTTCTGCTCTATTTGCATGACGTTTCATTACAATGAAACATTTTGGGGCTTATTTGTGTTTCCTTCTCTCATGATGATGATGATGATGATGATGTGGGTTTCGGGGGCGGGGGGAGGGAGTGTTTGGCAGGGTAGGTTTAAGGGAAATTTTACATCGTCTCAGTCAAATCAAAACCAGTTTTCAAACGGACTTTTCTTTAATAAAATGCTCTAATTTATACAGAACTGTTTTCAAATTTTCATTAAAATTTAAAAGATGTTATTTGTCACCTGATGAATGTGTGAAGTGATGTAAATCAATGGACGACCTCTTCTGAACTGGCCTTACTGGACTGGATTGGAAACCCTTTATCTGCTGTTTTTATTTTTTATTTTTGAGAGGGTGGGGAGGATGGGGTGATGTGGGTGGGGTAATCTATTCTGAATGTTATGGAGTGGCCTGCTCAGTGTGAGAGGCTGAACACATCACACGCCTTTTCCTGCTCCATCAACACAGAATGACATCAGAGCGCACAGTGTTATTTCTTTGCGATGACAAATTGTGCCGACGCTTTGACCGCAGCCAATCAGAAACACATTTCATACACACACTCCAAACCTCCTCCTCCGTTTTGTAAGAAAACTTGCGTGAGTACGAGTGTGAGAGGCAGCGAGCGGTGAGGTGATGTTTGCTCTACTGATGCTTTGTAACCTTTCTTGGTGCATTACACGTGTGCAATTGGAGCGGTTTTGAAAAATGTTAATTTATTTTTTAGAAAGTTTTTGCCTCCAAGGAAGAGCAAATAAAACAAAATGTAGCATTATGTAACCAGAACCTAAAAAAAAATGGTGCTTGGGCTACAGAACCTCTTTTACACAGAACTAGCAAAACAAGATGATACATTTTATTAAAAATACAGAACGTCTTTTTTGTTTTGTTTGTTTTCAAAGTGCCATAGTTAATGGAGTAAAAGGATTGGCAGAGAGAGGCTAAGATGCTTTACTGTGCGAGTTTACATGAAAAATAAAAAGGGGGAACTATAAGGAAAAATGTGCAACTGATTCCACTGAAAAAAACTGTTGAACATTTTATGCTTTTTTTATTTAGTGGGGAGACTTATGGACTCTGAACTCTTGACTCATCTTCACATCCACTGTAGCATTTTGATTTTCATGCGAGGAGAAAGGAGCATGTATACACGTGCATTTGTGATGAACAGAGTCAAAAAGCATCCAGAGCTGAAGAATCAGACTGGGCTGATGTTCAGAGCGAGTCCTCGGCCAGCCCTCCTTTGACTTGTACATACAATGTGAAGGTCTGAAGTGATTTTTTTTTTTTGTTTGTTTGTTGTTGAATTCTATATTTTATTGCTTTTGTAGACATTTTGTTGTGGGAAGGAAAAAAATAAAATAAATTTTATGGGTGCATTTCTGTCTCATTTTTTCTGAATCACAAACAAATATATCCTTGTTTGATCTGTATGCACAGTAGTCCCTAGCTACTTTACAGTTCATTTATCGCAGATTCGATGTATCACGATTTTTCAAAATAAGATTGGACATGACAAAATTGGCTGATTGATGGGTGAGCCATGGATATTTTTTATTATTTAAAAAAAAAAAAAAAAAAAAAAAATAATGATTTTGCGCCATGTGTGCAGCCCACAAGTGCAGGGGAAGCTCCCTCCTGCAACTGATCAGCTGATCTCCTTCTCTGCCATGCACACATTTCTCCTGCGTGGGCTTTGTTAACTCTTTGCTGTCCAGATGCACCGATTGACTTTGTCTTCCAACTTAAAATTCAAAGTACGTCACATTGTAAAATCATCATAATCACAAAATGCAAAAGTGTTAAAGTGATTTTAAATTATTTTAGGACGTCTATGTTCAGTTGTTTCAGTGTAATTGATCAAGAAGTACATTTCTGCTCCGTGCTGCAGAGCTGAAGCTGTGTGATGTCCCTTTGATGTCCTGCAGCACTTCTCTTCTCTACAATTTAAATTTAAATACTGTAACATTTTAAATTAACAATCCATGTTGTATGGCTTGTTAATTTAAAATGTTACCGTATTTAAATGTAAATTATTTATTTAAGGAGGGAGATTGGGGGTAACAGATGTGTGTAATTGCAGCCTGGCACGTCATGACAAAGTTTACTGAACTTGAACTGAACTTGAACTTGGGACTGCTGTATCCCTACTTTGTGGTTTTTCACTTATTGCGAGTGGCCATGGTCCCAAACACCTGCGATAAACAAAGGACCACTGTACACAATAATTCTCTAAACATAAAAGACAACAAAAAAAATGTAATTTAGATTTCTTTAAAGTCTTTAAATAACCAAATACTCCAACTTTATTCAATTTAAGAATTTATTAGAAACTTCAGTAATTATAAAAACCTTTTAAAGTCAGTTTTCTGATGACAAAGATATCTTATCTCCCTGTTTACACTGTAAATGAATAAGAATTTGGAGTATATTACAAAAACATCTTTGTCTGAAAAAACATTTTTCCCTACTTCCCTGGTCAAAGGGTACATCCTGGTTTAAACGTCCTCTTGTTCTTCTTTCTCCGACATCGGCTCTTCCTCACTGCTGCTCTCACAAGTGCCCAAACGCCTCCTTAAATCTAAACAACAGAAACATCCGTTAGCAAAGTGTCACTCCAATAACACAGTCATTATCACAAGAAAGAGAATACTGACAGGCCTGGGAGGAAGTCTGTGCATCCTGCATGAATAATTTGGTTTGATTTGTTAGAGGAATCTTGGAGAGGACACAAGGAAAAAGAAGAGAAAACACAACGCACCTTTGAAATATCAAAACAACTGTGTCTGAATGTTTGTGCTCGTGTGTTTGTTTGCTGGGGCTTGTTTGTTTTGAGCACAGTTTCTTTCCGCACGGTTATCCTCTAGATGCCGGTATCGTGTCTACCCAGAGACATTAATTAATAGCTAATCAAAGCTAATGTCTCAGCAGCACATTGCCAGCACAAAGACATGATTAATACGTAATCAAAGGCCGTGCAGCACAACGCACAAAGCAGGGCCCACCCCCATGCCTCAAACACTACTGTTGTTACAGAAATAAACGAAGATTCATTGCTTAATTAGCCGGCTGTTGGTGTGTGCTGTCTTCATTTGAAGTTGTCGGGGATTTCTCTCAGAGCCAAGTTGGCCTCCTGAGTGATGACACAGAGGTGACATACAAATACTTGCTTTATGCTTTAATTCCATGGCAAGAAAACCATAAAATTAATTAGATGAAGATATTTCTCCCAAAATAAATAAATTTCAATAATAAACACGTTTCACGGCTCGTGACTCTCTTGTACAAACACTGATTTTGTACCTTTTAGGCCCAGTCTGTGACAGCAGAAGTTGCAGGAGTGTTTCTGCAGGAACCCACTGATGGCAGCGTCTCCGAGGTTATCGGGACCAAAAAGCATATCATTTCTGCCTCCGCTGGACGAAGGTAAAAAAAATAAAAATGTGAGTGTAAAGTCTACAAACTGTCTTTAGCCAATATAAAAAAATGGTAGTCTTGAAAAGACAAAATGATGGAGCTTTTGAAACCAGATGAGAGCAAACATTGCTACTATACCTTTGGTCGTCTGCCATAATGACTGTTGGATCAGTCAGTTCCTCCCCAACTCCTGACAAATGCAAAATAAATAAATATACAGAGAAAAACAAAGTACACTACAAATACACAAAAGGTAAACAGGTTTGCCTTGGATATCGAGCAGCAGCAGCTCTCTGCAGGAGTACTCGTAGGTCCAGTGGGAGAACGCCAGCAGCATGTCCTCCAGTGAACAGCAGGGGGTGATCTCTTCTCCTGTGTTGTTGTTGTATTTCCTGAACACGCCTGTTAAGTTTCTCTCAATAGTCAACCACTGGCCGTTAGAGTGCCAAAGAACCAGCGATACATCCAGAAATCTGGTAGAAAGAAAAGAAAGCGATAACATGCACAGATATGCACAAGTGTATACACATACAGTGAACACAGTACAGAATCACACACACACACACACACCTTGGAGAATGCTGCAGATCATCGGGTTTAATCTGGTTAAACACTTGCATCATCCTCTGAGCTGCTCTTTGCTGCTGGATCTCCTTTAAGATGTCAAACAGGTCAAAGTGAGAAGGCAATAAAAAAACTCATGCTTAAGAACATTTACAAAGAGAACTCAGTGTTTTTAAGTCCTATCAGTCTGAGTAAAGATTATGGTAAATTGCACTCAATGCTTCCTTTCTCTAATCAGTGGTAACTATCGTTTAATTATCGGACATCAACAAGACTGAAAATGAGTGACATAAAAAGTGGATATTAAATATATTTATATCTATAGCTATGTTCACATGCGCAAAAATCTTTTACTGGATTAAAATGTTTTCAGATTACCGTAAATACGGTAATTGAAATGTATCGTTTACATGGGCACAATCGGTTCACGATGATCATTTACATGCAGCGGGCTTTTATTCTGAAAAGTAATACTGACATGAACAGAGTGGTAAACTGTTCTTAAAAAAACACGAAGAAGACGTTCTACTTCCGTTTTATGCTGGTGAAGATTCTCAGTCGTCCAGGACATGATAAAGTCAAAAAAAGGTTCAATACAGAAGCAACTGAATTGAAAAAGCTCCTCGGATGAGGATCGAAACGTTTTCATGCTACAAATAAAGTCCAGTTGCTTCTGTATTGAACCTTTTTTGACTACTTCCGTTTTACTTCCTGGATGAATGTAAACAAACCTGAGCACCCAAAATGGACCTGCGACAGGTTTTAATGACGGTGAAGACGTTACTGCAATCCATGATTGAGCTACAGGTAATACAGATCATGTGAGTTCTTTCAAAGTTTCTAGTAGAAATGTTGTATCGCTCACCGACCAGTTTCGCTTGCCCGACATGCTAATATTATTAGCATTAGCCAGGTGGAAATGACATAAGGCGCACATGCGCAGTCGGTTCAGTTTTTCACGATCGGGAAAAAAATAAACAGATTGTTTACATGCGCACCGTTTGGGTTATGGATCGGCGTAAACCTCCCGTCTCCTTCTGATTACAAATTATTTCATATGGAGCTGAATAAACTAAAAATAATCCAAATGGAGCGTTTACAGGACACATTTTTATTCAGAATTGCTGTTTAATCCGATTACAGTACTTATGTCCATGTAAACATAGCTAGCTAATGATTCTTTGCTTAAATACACTTTGAACTGTTTTGGAAGTCTCACCCTTAAACAAAGCTGCAGAGCTGTGCTCCCATGAAAGTGTCTCTGCCAAGCACGAACCACCTCCGGCTTAAAAGCTTTGACCACGTACATCATTCCAGGCTTTAGCACGTCCTGTTCTGCCCAGGTGCATAACGTCCTGCAGCCTTGCCGGAGACCCCCATCCAGAGAACCCTCCTCACTGGGGAGCAGCTGCAGTATGGCAGAGTGGCCTCGGGAGGACCAGGACGAGACAGAACTAGGTTCAGGATCTGTGTCAGAGGTTACATCCTCCAGAGTGTAGACGGTCACTTCTTCACCTCCTAAAGACAAAGAAAAAACTGAATGAAGTGCATGAACAGAGAACAAAGAAAATCAAGCACACATTAAAAATAGAAATACAGCATATAAAATGAACAACACAAGAAATAAAGTGAATATAATACAAATTAAAATTACCAAACATGGAAACAGGAGTGAAGGGGATCGTGTGAGCCAGTCTCATCAGGTTGTTTCTCTCCATAGCTTAAAATGAAACAAATAGACTATCAAAACTACAAGAATACTGAGCAGCTTTTAACGATAAAGTATTTTAGGACTGAGTGTACCCAGTACTCAATGTGGACTGCTATTCGCAAGTAGGCAGTACCACCACTTCTCATATACCAGTGGGTATGAATGATTGGTTAACTGTAGCATCAATATGGCCGATTAATAAAAAATTACAACACCCAGAGAAAAGCGGTACAAGACATATGTATAGTAAATAGACTGTATGTACTTACCAGTATATAGCGCCTTTCTATCTTATGAAAATACACAAAGCACTTTACACTACAATCTGTGCCCTCATTTACCCATTCACACAGCACTCTACTATACAGGTAGTCCTCGGGTTACGACGGTCTCAAGTTACGACGTTTCGTACTTATGACACACCTCCCATTGACTTTGAATAGCCTTTTTTCGAGTTACACAGCACCATTTCTTTTGTGTGTGGGGTGTTAATACCTTTCCCTTTAAGATCATGTGGGCTCCTCCCACTCTCTGGCGTCCATTTTGTTGTTTACCCGCTGGAGGAGCTCATTCGTAGTGACGTGGGGGAAGTTGCTGTGTTTGTTTGTGCTCTCTGTGCTCTAAGGCGGTGCAGCCTGTAAAAATAGCAACTCTTGTTCTAATAAACTTCGTTGGTTGGACTTACCTGTAAACACTACTGACCGAGGTAGATTGGATTTTAAAGAAAAAAGAGAGAGAACTAGCGGTGCACGAGTGAGGAGGGATACAGGTACAGTTTTTTTTTTTACTGTTTTATTTCATTATGAAACGTACTGTGCAGTATTTTGTTTTTTGATAATTATGTGGGGTACTGTGTTAGCTAACTGCTTGGAAATACAGTACTGTACATGTTATGGTACAGAATGTACGCTGGTTTTGTCTACATTGAAAAAAACGTGTTTACAATGCCGTGTACCATGCATGTTCTGACTTACGTCAAATTCGGTTTACGACGCCACGTGAGAATGGATCTCCGTTGTAAGTCGAGGACTACTTGTACAACAAAATCAGTATCGGCTGGAACTGGCAGGTCAGGCTTTACAGAGATCGTGATCAGCCAGAAAAGTGCAATTGGTGCACTCCTATTTCACACCTCCGTGGGGGGTTCCCCAGAAAATGACATGAATTCAGAAGCATTGTTTCCCAGCGAATGAGGCTGTTGTCTGTAAAAGAACGGCTGAACCGCAGAAGAAAGGCTGACCGGATGCCATTTGTGTCAATCAACAGACACATTTCATCATGAGGATGGATGATAGAATGACGTCTGTTTTTTAAATGCCATGCAATCTGCCCGTAATATCTTAGCGATTTACCGCAAACAATGCATTGGGCGCCCTGGTTTGAAAAGTTTGTTTAAACTTTTTTAGACATTTCATGCAAGTGTTTGAGACATTAACTGTCGACTGATTTATCAGAGCAAAATTCTCCCAAAGTCATAAAACTTTAACATGTTTTTGTGTTAAAAAATAAAATAAAATAAAAAAACAAGCATGAAAGACATCTTAGTGCCAGTTCAGACATGTGACGTCCAACTTTCTGTGGCCTGTTCAGATTTCAAAAGTTTCTAGAGTGAAGCATGCTGGCATTGTGGCGCTCCAGAGAGGGTCGGGCTTTCTCCCTCTCACTGATCGTCATTGTTTCTTGTGTGCAAGCATTTGAGAATGTTGTCTACACTTGACAACACACTGCGACCAACGCCATAACACACTCTTCCAGTGTGTGTGTGCACGTTTAGACAACATCTCATGCGACGTCTCTACTCCACCGTCTGAGTCAATTGCACCCCACATAAACTGCGTGGGTTTGACTGGATCGACATGTGAGAGGACCGACAACACCTGGCCCACAGGTGTGTGTCTGTGTGTGAGCTGCAGAGTAACTTTAGGAGAGGTGAACGCATGATTGGCCAAACAGACCAAAACAAATGTTTCATCTCACACCTGTGCAGCTCGCACAGTGAGAGTGTGCGTCTGATTCCTCCTGTGAAAACACGTGCTGAGCAACAAGACTGGAGCGCAAAGGTTCTCTCGGGGCGCTGCGATGAATTAGGGCGCAGAGGGGCTGTGTCTTTCCTGAAATCCACCATCATCTCCACTGTCTTCTAGGCATTAAGCTCCAGGTTGTCGTCGTTGCACCAGGTCACCAGCCGGTCCACCTCCCTCCTGTAGGCAGACTCATCACCATCCGAGATGAGCCTGATGAGGGTGGTTATTAAATAAAAGTATATTGAGACATATATTGATATTGAATTATTGTCCAGCCCTATGATGAATGTGTGGTTAGCACTGTTGTCTCACAGCAAGAAGGTCCTGGGTTTAAGCTTCAGCTTGGACCCAGGGTCTTTCTGGGTGGTGTTTCTTCTTGACTGATTATTTTCTCCATTTTCCTCCAACAGTTCAAACCTGTCAGGCCCAGTCCTTCCTTGAAAATGAGATCTGTTATATCTATGGGATTTTCCTTAAATGTTAGAAACACCTTTTTACTACAGACAATGGTGCTAATTTAAATTTACATATTTAACGTTTTATTTGTGGGGTTTGATTGTGCAATGTTCTGAAGTCGGCACTCATGATCACCTACCACCATCTAAAGTAATCAAGCATGTTATTTTGGCTATCTGTTAGCAAAATATCCACTATGGTAATCATTGGATGCACATCTAAGACAGTTAAACGCTTGAAGTCAGCCTGATTCAAGATGGTCCCCACGGCTAATCAACCTTAGTAAACACAAAAAAGACAGTTTTACAGATATTGAGCTAAAATGTGGCCATGGCAGGTTCTCTTTGTAGAAGGTAAGCATTTTTACAAGAAATGCTGTTTTTTGATTTGAGGTCTGTCAGTTCATCATTTTTTAAATGCATAGCAACGTTCAATTCTTTTTCGAGGATACAGATTATTATTATTAACCTTTATTTAAACCAGGCGGATCCCATTAACATCACAGAAGTTTTCACAAAGGAGGTCTGGGCCTGATGGCAGCCTAACGTGCATGTGGGGGGAAAGTGGAGTACCCGGAGAAAGCCCATGCAAACACAAGGAAAACATACAAACTCTACACAGAATGACCCGAACAGGGGACTGAACCGAGGGATTGCTGTGAGGCAAAAGTACTGACCACGAAGTTGTTGTGGCCGTTCACTTCCTGAAACTGTGAAATGTGTAACTGGTGTAGAAAATGACTAAATAAACCTACAAGGGGCAGCAATAATAAGGATGTAACCACTAAATATAAATATTTTAGCTGTACTTCATCTTTTATGAGTCACAGTGAAAATCAGAAGGAAAACTGCAGCCTGAGGTGCCAGCAGGTCGTCCAACCGTTAGACCAAGGCTCGTCGCAGAACGGTTCCTAATGCATGAGCACAATAATGGTTTCCCTGATCCCAGGCAGGTCAGTGATGAAGAGATAAACAAACAAAAAGAAACATCTCACAACAAAACAGAACTGATGTTTTTTTGTTAAAAAAAAAAAAGACTCAAAAAAACTGAATGTGCATAAAAGATACGTCTGAGGTAACCAGATCCTTCCAAATCCACCCTTATGCACTAGTGCATGTGTGTGTGTGTGTTTGTGTGTGTATGTGTGTGTGTGTGTGTGTGCATGTGAAACTAAGGGAAAGATGTGGTGAAAAGAGCCTTTGTCCCTGAGAGGTGAGGCTTAAACAAGGACACCGCTAGCCACAGGACTGATATACACCAATAAAAGAAACACACACACGCACACACACACACACGTGAAAACCCCCGAGATGAAAATCTGATCTCATATTTCAATAAAACAACAATCAACAGTGATACCTGGTGAAAGACACGCAGTCCTCGGTTTGTCTGGAGTCCAGCTCTGAATCCTCTGAAGCTCATGAGCACAGAGGAAACAGCCTTTGATCCCCGCATGTTGTTCTGGATCAAAAACATGACAGTGAACTGGGTTTACTGGACACTATGTGTTCAGTATTTACAGCTTGTTCAAGACCTCAAAAGAAAACCAATATTTCTGTTTGCATTGTTTCCTCATGGTCTAATAAACCACCTCAGCCTCACTTTACAACACGAAACAGCTGTTTGTCTGCAGAACAACAGTCCTGTCAAACACAAACGCTGCACTTAAACTTCTTACATCTAATCATGTTGTTTTGATACTTACACCAAGTTACAGTAACGCAGGGCTGGGCGGTATCTCGATATTTTAAAAATATCGAGATAATTTCATTCGCGATATAAGATGAGACTACAGGTAGTCCTCGACTTACGGCGCCATCGACTTACGGCACCGCCCCCAGTGACGTCATCGCGCCGTTCGTTGCCTTTTTTATGCAGCATTTTATTTTTTTATTTTTTTTTTTGTTGAGTATTTTGTTAGCTAACAGCTTGGAAACACATTAAAACAGTGTTCTAAGTGCGCAGCTGTTTTTACATTGAAAAAACGTGTTTAAAAAGACGTAGCGGCTGCCATGTGCTTTCGGT
>JARVLU010001462.1:24889392-24905578 GCA_031762415.1 Simpsonichthys santanae
ACATAGTTGAATGAGACAACATATATATGTTGTCTCATTTTATGCATAGTTCCAACATCATGTCACACACACTTTAAGGCCTACTGCACTCCCATGTATACCGCTCACCTGTGGAGACATTATAAAAGGAGCAGCATGTATAGACTAAATGTGGCATATAATGAAGGCATGTGGATGCTGTTGAGGGTACCTCGATGGAGCAGTGCGAGCCAAATGTATGTTACACAGGTGTGCATACCTGCACTGCGGTGCTGTGTAAACTCATGTGTAGGTTGTCTGGAGCTGAAACCTTTATCATCCCTACACTGACCAACCCTGGACTAAGCTCTGTGCGATACTTTTCTACTTTATGGACTCAGTGTTTGAGCCTCTATAGAAAAGCTTTTTATCTTTGTGTTCTTGTTATTCATTATTTTTTATATGGATCATATATTGTGTCTGAAATAAAATAAATGATGATGATGATAAGGATTAGTTGTTTGTAAGTGAGCTTATGTTGAATATTTTTGAATATCTTGCCACCTTTTTTTTTAACTTGTGATTAGCTTTTTTTCTAACTGTCATCAAAGACAGAAAGGCAAAAATCAAAATCTGAACATCTGTGTTTCCAATAATTATACAGCTACAAGGAATTGGCTTTGATGCTTGGTGCAAAAGAAAAAACAAGTTGATACAAGGAAATTAGCTGCACTGGATAACGTGATAAAGATACCTTGTCTTCTGCTGCAATGCAGAGATGTATCATCCCTAAAGGCCCTCCTGTTATACAAACAGTCTTCGTTTATTGGTTCATCAAGAGATGAAAATGAATCCTTCTTTGGACTGAGGGGTGCTCCAGAGAAAGCCATATTCTCCATGCTGGACGACAATGAGCGGCAGAAGCCAAAACGACGGTCTCTAGCCATATACGTCCACCTTGGAGAGAACGTGGGTCTTCTCCAATGGCTCGAATATCTAGACCGAAAACCGGATTGGATGTCATCCTGAGAGAACAGAAGATTGATCAAAACATCACACGTCAGGAAACGAAAGAGCAAAACACTGTCAAAAGCTTCACATACTTCAACATCAGAAAGCTGTTCCAGTGACATTTCCTTTTCATTCTCTTCTTTTTCAGCATCCTCTTCTTCTCTTTCCTCCATGGACAACTCCTTCTGACTTGCGTATAAATATGGGTCATATGTCCAGGGTCTATTATGTGGAAATCCAAACCCTTTGGGGGAAAGAGGAGACCCACAGAGGGATGATTCACAGGACTCAGAGAGCATCTGATTCCTCACAGCGGGGTTATGAACATCGCCGCCACAAAACTGAGAAAAGAAAACGTGAGATGCACGTCTGGAGCCGTCCAACCAATTCTCACTGGAATGTTCAAGAGCAGAACATGACGAGTCCTACAAAAAGAAAAAATAAAAACATGTTCACCAACTGAAATAACTGTTGAAATCATAATGGGGCACTTTATAATTTTAGCTCATTTTCCCTCAAATATTATAATTTATATTTAAATAATAGGTTAAAATCACAGCAGTTTTTATGAAATTACAGAAAAAAGCACCTCATTTGCAGTTCCCTGTCCAGCCTCTGACTGTTCATGCTTTTCTTCCTTGCCTCCTCTCCTCACCGTCAGAGCAGAGCACTTCAGCAATGAAGGTGGAGTACTTTTACAAGTTTTCATCACCATGCGCCGCAAATTAGACCCCTCAGAGTCTGTCCCACTTCTGTGAAGGTAGGTCCAGCTATGAGGGAGGGTACGATGAAACGCTGTCACAAGCCGACACTGAGCCAGACGGGCATCTTCCTGACAAAGGTTGTCTGAAGCAGAAAGCAAAGTCAAAGTGTCCACAGCCAGCGCAGAAAGGTCCTGGAGTTGACCCAACTGAGAGTCTAACTCGGTCAGGCTGTGCTGAATAAAGTTGACCTTCTCTGAGACATCTTCCACCATCCCACACATCTCCTCTGCTCTGGTGAAACAAAAAAAAATGTACGCTGCTGAAACATGTTTATGTTCCCTTTAGCAATGTTACATACGTTAGAAAAAAGGTGTGACTGATATTTTAAGTCACAGAATATCTAATTGATTCTGATCTTTTACAGTTCTTTGTGACATACATAAAAAAGAAATGGCTCCGTCAAGAAAAAAAACAACAAAAAAGAACTGTGTTAGTAGGACAGTGATGTAGCCTTGATGCTATAGTATGCTGTAGAGCAATAGCACACTTCCTCACCAAAGTAAGAGTCATAAGAGTTATTTTAAAAATTTTCACTAATCTGCAATTTATTTCAAAAAGTCTGATTTTTGAGTGTATTTTTTTTTCCCCAATAACTGGTAGTGTTGCCACCTTCCAGGCTTTGTCATCCATTTTGTTCATTATCAAATAATCAAAACAAAGGAAAGCATAAAAGAAAGTCATTTTGGATATTAAATTTAAAAATTATGTACTGCATTTAAAATTGTAAATAAACTTTTGGTCCATTCACTAACTGCTACAGTTCTGTGTTAAATCAGTTCCCAGACACCTTCGTTCAGACTAAAATATGATCTTTAGCTTTTAGCAGATTTTTTGTATCTGCAATACATGAGCTACCAGTATTTTCTGTCCATTTATAAAATCAACTGAAACAAAAGTGAAAAAAAAAAAAGCTAACAAGTGAGATTTTGCAGGGCGTGATGCAATAATCAAGCAAACCTCTCAGCCGTGGCTCTGATCCTGTTCAGCTGACTGCTGTGGACGTCTTTATTCTTCTCGTGAAAGTAGACCTCCACACATTTCTCCTCAAACTCGTACAACTTCTTTCGATCCTCATGGCCCAGATAGAGCTCTGGTGAAACAGACGTAGTAGCATTAAAGGGTTGTCAGATGAGAACGAATAACAACTGCTTCATCTTTTCCACTGTGGTACCCACTGAGGCCAGAGCCTGTTTCCTCCCTCTCAGCATCTTGTCTGAATCTCCCATAGATGCCTCCCACAGCAAGAGCCACGTGACTGAAAAGAATCAGAGGAGGGGGCAGCCACGGCCTTTCTTGGTACGTCATTATGTAGCGATAACGGTTGTACCTCCACAGCTTGTTAGATATCGATGCCATATCAAAGTAAATGTTGCTGTCAAGAAGAAGGTAACATTAGTTTAAATAGCCTTCCTTTTACAAAATAAATCTGTACAATTGTTTTTGTATAAACAAGCTTACTTGAAGAATGCAATGAGAATGTTGACCATGATGATATACTGGACAAACATATAGACAGCCTGAAGAAATGGTGTGATAAAAGACGCAGGAGGACATGAAGCACCACTGTCACATGCTGTTAACACACAAAAGCTCAACTGGTAGTTCTTCACGACTTTAAGTTAGAACATACACAGCGAAAAGACTCAAAGATTGCTTCTGAGTTAAAAAATTTACCTCATCTACAAAAGTTATTGTTGCTGTAATATCAAACTGAAGAATACAATTTATTGTAGAAAACTTTTCAAGATGTTTTTAGAACTGTGGATGTTTAGATTCTCATTCATCACGAGGCCATCAGAGATGACTTGATTAATAAAAATGACAGAAGAGTTCTGCAGCATGCTATCTGGTGTGATATAACAAAATAAATACAGGTACTAAGATCTGGGGAAATAAAACCATTATTTTCTATAATAAAGAATTCTATAATAAAAATATGAGACCAATTGTCTATAAAATGACTAAATTATGCAAAAGAATATGCAAAATTACCTTCAATTTTGGATGCTAAAGGTTGTTGTAAATAAAATAAAAAAATAAAAGGGTCTACTTTTTTTTTTTTACCAAGATTGCTGCATTTTTAGTAAATCACCTACTATATATCTCTCCTGCATAGACTTCTCCAAAGATCATCCAGTAGGGCTGGAAGACTATATCTCGAGCTAGGCTCCATGATGGCTCCTCATCTGGTGACAAGATGGCTTTTCTGGACACGCCAAAGCTTAGCAACACAATCACCATCATCACCACGATGAAGAACATATTGCTGGTCTGGACACAGAGGACAGAGGCATGACTGAGTGCACACTTCTCCACCATGTTGAAGAGTCTCTACTCACCATCTTAGTGATCATAGTGAGGTAAGGACCTGCATGCTGATTGACAGCCAGAAGATCCAGCACCTTGACAAACCAGAAAATGATGTCCAGACAGTAAATGATGCGTCCTGCAGTTCGGTAGGGATCAGCGAACGAACGCATCAAGACCCCAAACAGGAAAAGTGTGATGGCGATGAAGTCTGATACGTTCCAGTACTCTGAGAACCAAATCTTCAGCTTCTGACTCAGTTTCCTTGGCTCAGACATTAATACCTAAGAAAGTTTAAAAAAATAATCATAATAATTTATAGAATTATATCCAACATGAAATCATTACCTTCTATATTCTCTACCGGTTTGTATATTTAATTATTTTTTATCTTAACATGTATTTTTTGTCTTTCCTCCTATAGAAAGTACACCTGGACCTGTCATTCTGTGTCCGTTCCTCCTTCTTGTCCTCTCAAACCCAGCCAATTGAAGCAGATGGCTCCTCGTCATGAGCCTGGATCTGCTGGAAGTTTCTTACTGTTAAAATGGAGTTTTTCCTTTCCACTGTTGCCTTTGTGCTTGCTCAGGAAGGGAGACTGCAACGAAGTGAAGATTCAACACCTACAGTATCTGCTGGCTTCCTTCTTTTACTAATTGGCCTTTTTATGTATGTGAATGTTTTTGTTCAGTGTCCTGAGAAAACTTGTGTTGTAACTTGGCGATATATAAATAAACTGAATTGAATTAGTCACTTACATACAGGGGCGGGCTGAAGTTGAAATTCAGCCCGGGAGATTGCTTTGGAGAAGCCTTTTATCTGATCGCATGACAGATGCATGGGGAACCATAATTTTAACACAAGTACTTTATTTGCAGCATAAAAAACACCGTTTGTTTTTGTTGTTGTTTTTTTTCCCCTCCGACAATCAAAACTACTGTTTATGTTTGTATGTATTCAGTGATGCAAATAAAAATACATATCAGTTTATAAAAGTTTATTAAACAAGCAGCTTATCATAAAAATCAAAGCAAATATTAAGGAACAAAAACCAACCTCCAAAGGTTTACAGACCTCTAACATCATAACTTCACCCCCAAACAAAGGGAAACTGATAACTTTCATCATCAACAAGTGCCGAGCAGTACACTGGTCTCTGCAACTCTGTAACTGCATTGTTGTCTAAAGTCATCAGGGCCTCTTTCTCCATCTCCTTCTCCTCTATGTCCTCATCTGTCCCTTCCTCCTCCTCCTCCTCTTCCTCACTCCTATGGCTGGCATTATCCTGTCCCTCTGCATCAACTCCTCCACTAACACTGGCCTTTTCAGCTACTAATAACAATAGCAGCAACAATGATACATTTTAGAGCACTTTTGCAAATAATTCAGTTTTGTAACACAAATACAACAAAAGAAAAGTGTTACAGAAACACACAAACGCACGCACGCACACACACAGTAAATGAATTACAGACTGCAATGCATTTTTCTTGAGCTTGTAAAAATAGCTCTATATTAATGTACGGTAGTAACAACAGGAAAACAGACTCTTTCCTGAATAGGTTTTCTTTTGCAATAAAGAAATGTGCCTTTTCTGGTCAGTCAGTGTGGATTGATTTTAATTTTAGTTGATAAAGCACATTAAAGATTTATGTACCCTACATATGGACTTGGCACACAGTGTGTTTGGGTTTCTGGATGTGTTCAGGACTCACAGAACATTAAAGGAAGCCTATCAGTATTGTTACACCAGTCTGGTGTGGATGATAGGTCCATGTAGGAGGCACTGCTTGCTAACCTGCTGTCTCCATGCTGCTCAGTCCTGTTATCACCGTCCTGCTGACTTTAGTCACGCTCACTTTGCAAAACCACCACTCCCCAGCCCCGCCAAATGTCTGGTATTTTAGCGCATTTGGCTGCATCTTGCACTAACTTTTCCTTTTCTTTTTCCTTAGTTTTCTGCTGCACCCATCTCTTTAGTCTTTCTTTTTAGCATGTTTGCTTCCCGCGCTCCTTTCTTTCTTTTTCAAATTGGGAGGGGCTGCTCGCATGTGACGTTTGACTCCCACCTGCGGCCACAAGGGCTGCTGCTTGAAGACGAAACTGTTTTAAAAGAAAAACGTACCGATCACTACTGGTTGGTTCGGCCTGGAACTGACTGGCCATTCGGGAATCCTCCCAAACCTCCCTATGGCCAGCCCACCACTGCTTACATGTATCACTTAAACCCATATGCCAATTTGCCAAAATAACTAAATAATAAAAATGAGAAAATAAAATAAAACCTCTCACCTCTCTGGTTTTCTCAAGTGCAGTGGATCCAATGTAAACAATGACCAGCCACTCCTGAACACTTGGCTGATCTACCATCTTCACCAAGACAACATAAGAGAATAACATCAAAAAGGCCAAGTAGGACATCTAAAATGGAGAGAGAAAAAAAAAATAGAGAAACAGCAATGTACACCTTAAGTAAAATGTATCTTGTTTAACTGAAGAAAACACTTTTCTTTAACTATAAAAGATGCATGCCACCTACTGTGTGAAACCAGAACTTGACAACAGGGGCAGAGTAAAACTCATAAACTCTTGTGATCAGGGACAGCCAGTGCATAGACATGGAGGACAAAGTTTCTGAAACAGGACCACGGTGTTTATCCTGGAAAGAGAGACCTTGCTCTGTATCTGGAAGATCCTGTGGCAGAAAGTAAAGAAAATAAAACAGAAGGCCAGAAGTGAGAAGTGCAACATAAAACTAAGAAGGGCACTTTACAACGTGGTCAAATCCCTCAGTAGCTGGTGCAGGTTTAACAGGCTCGAGTCCAAACAGCATCGCCTCATGGTTCTGTGGTACATGGCACATTTCAGCTTTGCTTTTAAACTCCAGCAGCAAGATGGCAGGAGGCAGAAGAAGGCTCAAAATTATCTGAAGCATAAAAAATAAAAAATAAAAAAAATCACAAAATCATTTTCTGTTCCACTCTTTAACAACAACAAAAAAACACAATCTGTCATCAGTTGTTGAACAGACAATGGTCAATTAAACAATCCCAGCTGGTCTCATAACTATTCTGTAGGCTATACTTGGTTAAAAATTATTTTGTACACGATTTTGAAAAAAGTTTTGCATATGAGACAACATTTTACATTTGTTCAAATTGAGTGCTTGGTTTTGAAGTCAACCAGTTACAGAAAAGTTAAAAGCCATAATTATTAAGTGTACAGTAGTCCCTGGGGGTTCTGTTCCCAGCCCCTCCAGCAATAAGTGAAAAATCGCAAAGTAGTAATAGTAGTACAAATAGTAGTAAGTAGCAGTTTATTTTAGTATTCATTTATATTAAGGCGTTTTAAGCCCTTCCCACACTCTTGCAATGTTCTAAACAATATTTCTAAACTCTAAATGCTCTAGAAGAGCACAGCATGTCATGATCTCCGCTCTCTGCCACATGCCAGCGCTCTCGGCCACGCCCACTTCTCTGCTGCAATCGTTGGCAGGCAGCAGAGATCATGAGATGCTGCGGGAGGGAGCTTCTCCCTGCACCTGTGGGCTGCACATAGGTGCAGCATGTGCTAAATGATTTAAAATAATTTATTTTAAATAAATAATCCATGCCGCTCATATGACTCATCCCATCAATCAGCCAGTTGTGTGTCATGTCCAATCTTACTTTGAAAAACCGCTAAAGAGCGAGTCTGCGAAAGTCAAACCGCAAAGAAGTGAGGGACTACTGTAAATGCTCTTTATCACTCCAACATAATTGTTACAGGTAAATAAATTAAAATTAAAAAAACAATAAAAAAATAAATAAAATAAAATAAAAAATACTAAATCCAAGTATTTTTGGTTGTACCAAAAACCAGGTTAAAGCTCGAAGGAGATCAGGCTTTTTCAGTCATTGGCCCTAAACTCTGGAATAATCTGCCCCCAACATTAGACAGGCCACTTCACTTCCTGTTTTTAAATCTCTCCTAAAAACACATCTGTTTTCACTGACTAGTTTTTGTTACTATTTTTTCTTTATTTACTGCTATTATTTTTTTATTGTTAAGCACTTTGGTAACTGCTGCTGTTTTTAAATGTGCTTTATAGATACATTTGACTTGACTTGTTTTTAAGGAAGTACTTACTGAATAACAGGTTAAAACATATAAAAATCCCTCAAACCGGCTCACATTTCACCATTTATCTATTTTATTTTCTTCCAAAAAAGATTTCTAGGTTAGCATACCGCTGAACCCTTTAGCATGCACCTGAACGTTGATTGGGTTTAACAGTGCACACCCACTGTTCATATTTCTGGCTAACACACCAATCATATTTTGTCCCATGTGGGGGGTGCAACAAGTACTGAGGCGGGTAATATTTATAGCCTGTGTCGATCTAAAACCTTTCTATCACATAATCAAGATGAGTGCAACATATACATTAGATATTTTCTGTATTACTGACCTTTAAAAATGAGTTTTTTCTCATGTTGAGAGGACCAGTCCAGAGATCTGTGAGCAGAGTCTGCGTGCAGGAGTGTGAGACAAACGGTCTGTGGCACGAGGAGACTGCCAGCTGCAGACAGGTGAAGTGGCTCCAAGCTTCCATCTCGGAGGTTAACAGTTTCATTGCCATTTGCTCGTTCTGCTGAAATGCACAATCCAATACATCCACTGCCAGCTGACCAAATTCACTGACACACGACACACAGAGAAAGAAATGAAGAGGATTTTTACAGGAACGATCCATCAAGTCAAGATTATTTTGGAAATTAAAAAATGTTGAATTAAAAAAGAAATACTTTACAAAAACTAGCCACAAATAAAAAGGCAAAAAATAGACTAAAATGTATAATACAAAATGATCATTTCAAATAATAATACTGTATAAAATATTTGCTAATTACATGGACAGTTTGCTTTTTGACATATAAATGGGTTTAAAATTAAAAAGGATGAAGTGATTGCTTTTACAAAAAGTAATGAGACACTTGTACAAACACCCTGTGAATCCCTTGTTTTTATGGCAGTAAAGAAAGCCTAAACATAACACTGTCACCACCGTGTGCAGTGGCTGTGTCAGGTGTTTTACCTGATGATGTGTCTGTATTCTACTCAAATCATATCTAATGCCATTGCTGCTAAGTAAAAGTTTGATTCTTTTGTTCAGTTCAGAATGAATACATGCCTCATCTACAGGCCAACTGCAACTTCTTTACTTGTAGACATGTAGTGAAGTGTTTCTTGCTGCTATTTTCAGGCTCACACTGGATGGTGATCAAAGCTGGATAAATTGGCGACTTTTGAAAATCTTTGCAATATAATTTTTTTATTACAGTAGAATATTTTATTTCAAATATCAGCCTTACTTCTTAGGAAGTGGTAATCAAAAACCAAAAACTTAAAGACTACAGAGGAGATTAAAATTAGGCAGGTCCACCGATTAATCTAGAGCTTCAAGTCACTGAGGCCTATTTTGTAAGCCATCCTTCCATTTTCTTTCACTTGTTCCAGAGTTGGGTCACATGGGCAGCAGCTTGAGCAGGGAGGCCCAGACATCTCTTTCCAGTCAGCTCTTCTGGGAGGACTCCAAGGCGTTTCCATTTTGTAAGCACTGCGTTTTATTTCATGAAACTAAAGATTAACTTAATATAGTGCTGTACATGCATTTGCCATCTAACCAACTTTATTGCTTATCCTAATTATGTAACAGATTTCCTGCCATTTGTTTAGTACTTAAATATTATTAAAGGTCAGTTTCAAAGACAAATAATGTTTTGTCAAATGCAATGCAAAAAGAAAATTATTTTACGGAAAGTGTTTTTCCAAGTTACTCACAGAGAAAAGGCCTTGAATCGTTCTGCCATGATGTCATCCATGTTGCTCTGGCGTGCCTCAAAGGCCATGGAGCGATAAAGCTTACAGGCCACAACAGCCCGTGCCAAAGCTTCCTCTCCGTGTTGCCACAGGAAGAGCGCCATCTGCTGACGTTGTTGAAGAACTGCCCACACAAACAGGTCGTTGAAGTTGAAAGCACAGGGCAGCAGAGGACCACCAAAGTCTGAACTCTGTGCCATCTTGTGACTGTTCACAGCCGGCACACTCTGCTCCTGAATGCACAATCAGAGTGAAAAAAAAAAAAAAAAAACGTAAAAATTAAGGATTAGAGAAGTCTGCTAATCTTTTTTCTTCTTCTTCCAGCTGCTCCCTTCTTCAGGGACCACAGCGAACTAAGTTGCACAGACTTGGCAATTGTTTTTACGCTGGATGCCGTTCCTGACACAACCACAGCCCTCTGTGTGGAGCAAGGAGAAGCCATCTAGGGTGCACAGGGGAGTAGATGGTGGGAGTTAAGGGCTTTGCTCAAGGGCCCAGAGTGGGGTAAATGAGGGTGGTGGCTTCACCTTTCCAACCCACATTTTGATAATGTAGGTCCAGGAAGTCGAACCAACGACCTTCCGATTACAGGCACACCTTCTTCAACCTCTGCACCACCACTCCCCCCATTCAAATAAAACAATTAATACTTTAAAAATTAAATAAATTTTCAATACTTTTTTTCAAATATAAAAATGACGACATCTACAACCTTAGATTTGTAGGGCTGAGCTGTTCTAAAGAAATGTAGATCTTGGAGGCTTCTGCTCTTCATTGTGCTCAGTCCTCGTCTTTGTCTGGAAAAAAAGCTCGAGCTCTCCCACCGACCCTCCTACAAACGAAAAGGAAACATTTTAGAAAACACTTCACAGCCAAGCATTTAACAGGATGTCAAAACAAAGAGTCAAAAACTCAGCTAGTTCTAAATGTTTGAGCTCACTTTGTTCTGCAGGCGGCTGTAGGCAGCTCTGAAGTTTTTCCGTGTGTAGGTGCTTCGATAAGCTCCGCCTATAAGGTATTCGATCACCATACCCATGTCAATGAGCGAAACACGGTATCCAAGGGGAAGAGAAGTCTACATGCACACATACAGTAAATACACATGTAAATATGGCCATTAATAACAAATATACTGTATATATCTTGTTTTAGCTTCTCTCCATAGGCTCCATGTCAAATTCAGAAAATAATTCAAAATCTTACATCTAACCTACAAAGCACTCAACAACCTAGCTCCATCTTATAATACAGATCTTATTGTTCCATATTTTCCTAACAGAGCACTTTGCTCTCAGACTGCAGGTTTACTTGTGGTTTCTAGAGTTTCCAAAAGCAGAATGGAAGGAAGATCTTTCAGTTATCAGTGGAACAAAGAGTCTGTATCTCGTCTGAAATTATGACCCGGTTCAGACTGGTTTAAACAGGGCCAGCAATTCTAAAAAGAGCCTCCCAGGAATTCAATATCCGTCAAGGAATAGAGTTTTTATTTATTTGTTATTTTCTTTATTGGCTCGCTGCACCATATCATTATTCCTGACACGCCAGACCACTTAAGATCCATGAGGTCACAGCTCGCCCTCCAGCCCCTTATACACGTGATAGGCTGTGCTCCCCTCTGCGAAGGAGGAGTCTAGGTCCTGTATACTGTATATGTAATGCCACGTGACATCAGGCCCTTCTGGTCCAGGATCTCACGTCGTGTATCAGAGGCCAGCGCTGTAACTGTGTCCTTTTCCTGCATCGAGTTAATATAATTGGTAAAACTGAATTCACATTTTCCTTGATTTATTGAGATAGTGTGAGTAACTACTTCAGAGGGAGGTCTGAACCAGGTGCCTCCAGAGCTGGAGGTGGGCCTGGGATCCGGGATAAGACCCGCAGGACACACACTGACCAGCAACAATGCTAATACAATGTGAAATCCACTTACCTGTTTAACATCCTCGACAAGGTGGTGCAGAAACCGTTGAGTCTGACCCTGGTGCTGCAGAAAAATATTTGCATTGTTTTACTCAAAAAAGACAGGTAAAAGGGAGAAAAAAAGATAAAATGAAATAAAACAAAAATCAACTGCACATTTCACACTAGCAAGTGCACATTGTACAGACAGCAGAAGCTCTGTGGGCATTAACATGTTTCTGGAAGGCACTTAAAATCTGAGCGCTGTGAATTATTCAGACTGTAAGACATAAAAAGATAAAAGCAGTGTGGAGAAAGCCCAGTGTGAATTTTTGACAAAAAGCTTTTTGATTTCAAAAACATACAAAAAAAATCAACAGGGAAAACGTTCTGGATGCAGATGACCACAAAACACATCTTGATGCAAAACACTTACAGAGCATTACTCTGATATAAATCAAAGTTAATATTTTAAAATGTGTACTTTAAGAGAACCAAATAAAAAGACTGAATTTCCTCTATTTGTTTACCACTGAGGGAGCTATGGGCAAAAAAAAGTGTTGTGCATAAATAGAATAAACAAATCAAAGTTATGTGAATATAATTACTGTGTTGTAGAGCTCCTCAAGGCGATCTACGGTGAGAAAGCAGCTCATCGTCAGGCCGTTATCGATCAGCAGTTTGACAAAACTGACACGGTCCATCACCAGAGAATCCAGCATGGCTTGTTCCAGGGACCCCACCTACATAAGGAACATTTTTGTGACTACAGTCAAAACGATGAAGAATAGCAGATAATTGCTGCACAGTTTAGCCAGTCTCACCGGCCAGTGCTGCCCGTACACCAGGACGTCTTTCTGTGCAATGTCAGCCCGGTCCCAAGCCAGAGCCATACTCAGCTGCTCGGCTGGACTCGCCCTCGTTCCTGTTTTTGTTTAATAATAATAATAATAACAATTACTCCATTGCTAGATTAACACACCTTTTTTCTTAACCTAAAATGTTGGTGTTGGTTTCTATTTTACTTTGTTTGTTACACTCAACTGTTTTGTTATGAAGGCAAAAAGACTAAACAAGTACCCTTAAGAGTTGAGGTCAAAATGGCTGCATCTGGTGCCGTCTGGTCCTCTGACTCAGAGTCAAAGATGGTTATCTGTTGGTTGAGAAATGTTGAATAGTGTCTGTCTTCAAGCACAACAAATGCTTCCTCGAACAGGGTTCACTCACAGACGATCTGTGGTCCATACACTGCTGGAGGAGGCTGTAAAGGTTAGAAGCTTCAGTCCGTTCAACTCCCAGCACATCTCCAATTCTAACAAGAAAGTTCTCCTTGATGTCAGCATCCAACTCCCTGAAAGCAGAGTTAGTATTCAAAGTTGAATTTTTTACAAGTTAGGATCCTGCCTTTTTGAAGTACTGTATTTGGTAACTTAGCTTAGTTTGTTATGAAAAACTGAATCAGTTTCTTCCTCCTGTAAAAACAAACTACTAAATACTCTTGGGTAAGATTGCAAACTCCTCCATCAATTCAATCTGGGGTCATAAATTAGTAGAATAGTGTGACAGTGTATGTGAGGAATTTAAAAAAAATATAATCAAGATACTTTCTTCATTTATAACTGTACTCTGTAAACTTTTGTTGAAAAAAATATATATACATATATACTGTATATATACACAACTCTGCCTCCATTTTTCACTTTACTCAACAAAAGTGCTGCATACGGCATGTTATACACCCATCTACAAACTATTAAATGGCAATACAGCAATCAACAGCAATGACCCAGAGAAGTAAAGACCTTTTATAACATTTGACCTTTATTTGTGACTTTGACCTTAAAGCTAGGGTGATGAAAAGTGTATGTGAGACTCCGGCTAGTGATGATGCATACCATATTTTCCGCCACACACGTCACACTGCCATATAAGTCTCATCAGTCCATATTTGTCTAATAAAGTGGATGTCGCTTCGCCATTTACGTCGCATCTATTATGTATCTCTGCTGACGCCAAACCGAACCCAGAAATGTGGGCCGGTGTTGTGCCAAAAACCGATGGGCCACCAAATGGCAGCCACGGGAGCGTGCACGGGAGGACTTTAACAAGATAAACACTTAAAAACAATAATATGTTTGCTTGAAAGTATAATAAAGTGTGTATCAATCTAATGTTTGCTTGATAAATGTACTTTAATTCATTCAACCTTTATGTAGATGGATAAGTCACATTGAGCATTAAGTCTGGGTACACACAGGCAAGAACCAAGCCATCACAAAGGCAAGCAGCGTGATCAGGTCCCAATTAGCTGCAGACGACTTCCTTAATTGTAGATAAAACCAGCAGCCAGCTGAATCCAAATAGCAGGAACCAGTTATCGTAAATCCAATTTAAAATGCGTCCTTAAAATCCACAGATGACAGCAGAGATAGACATGTCATCAAGTCTTCAAGTCGATGAGATATCCAGCTGCGTGCGTGCCAACAGGGCAAATCGGCTCGCCTAAAGCCTGTCTTCTCTTTGAAAAAATGTTATCAAATTGTGTTGAGGGACCAACTGGCCAAATAAGTCCATAATTATGGTTCAGAAGATATACAAGAGAGGCTCAGAAGCAGTTTCACAGACAAACAGAGCAGCAAAGCAAAGCGGAGTGGGAGAGGACGTGTCTGTCCTCGGCAGAAGCAAGTGGTGAAAAGTCAAATCAGCTGTATTTAAAAAATAGTTTGCTGCCTCGGTGCTCCATGAATGCGCAGAGGAAGAGAAAAGGATGGAGGAACGTGGCTCGTTTCTTAAAAAATTAACAAGAACTGCACCTAAATAATTATTTATTTGCTCAAAATTATAGCAAAACTGTGTCTCAGTCAAACATTTGCCTAAAAAATGCACTTGGTCAAATTAGCTGCATTTTGCCGGGGCAGTGTAGCTAGATTGATGGTCAGTCCAAGCAGCGAGCAGAACGAAGGTGGGGAGTCTGTGGCTGGTCGATTGTATCATTAAAAGCTGGTGAAGATTCTCAGTCATCCAGGACATGGTAAATTCAAAAAAGTTCAAGAAAATAAAGTATAATAAATAAAGTCCAGTTGTTTTTGCCTTGAACTTTTTTGAATTTGTCATTGTAGCCATGTTTTATTATTACATGATACAACAGCACACGGCACTACTATTATTACTCTGCTGCCATCAAGTGGCTGAAAGTGGTACTGCTCATTTTTCCTTTTTTTTTTCCCCCCCCAGTCAGAATTAATGAAAATGGTCATCTCAACCAAAAACTGGTTTATAAATATGGGTGGGGGGGGGTGGGGGGAATCCATAAATACACCGCTTTGGCCTATAAGTCGCAGGGCATGTAAATTGTGCAAAAAAGTGTGACTTATACGAAGAAAAATATGGTATGTGTATGAAGTTTTGTTAAATTATCCTGAGCAAATGAGGAGTTATGGGCGGAAGAGAAAGTTTACAGACGTACAGCCATACAGAGACTACACCATAATTTGTCCCGCCTTCGATAATAAACCTGATCACATCAATGAAGTTAATAACATCTTAACATCCACCTGACCTTAAGTTAAATTTATGACAATTCTTCCCATCCTTTTATACAAACACTATCAACCCACCATGAAATTATTTTTTAACTTCTTTTGCACAAAATGTGAATCCATATGATGTTCTTATGAAGATAAGCACTAATAGATACCTTCATACCTGTTATTAGCAGTTTGCTTGTGTAAGAAGGAGAGCAGGTCTGCAGCTTTGCCTGATCCCTCAAACACAAACACAGGCACAGTGGGCACACTGCTGACATAGTCCAACACTGTTGAGACAACGGCAGGACCTCCCTCTACCACCACACACACCACAGGCACTCCTTGGTTCAGTCCTACAAAGAAGAGAGGAAAGAAAATGAAATGTCAGGTGACAAGCAAAAGTGCCATCTTTCAGTTAATGTATGAAGATGAAGTAACAAAAAAAAAACATTAGAAATTAAATCAATGCAATTTCAAATAAACAAAATGATAAATTATACTGTCATTTTTAGTTACCGGTACCAAAATTAAGACAAGTCATATAATAATTTCCTCCAAATAGATAAAACAAGGATCAATGCATGTTTTTTATATCAAAATTCCAAACATTTCCAGATGTAAAATTGCATATTTTTTCGCGCAATTTTTGTCACTTCCTGTTGCAGCTAATCAGCTGTTCACTGTGCAGAATGGAGAAGTGGGCGTGGCCAAGAGCGATTGCAGGTGGCAAAGAGCAGAGGAGGCAGGGAGCTGAAATTATGACATTTTGTGCTCTTTTAGAGCGTTGAGAGTTTAGAAACAGAGTTTAGAATATTGCAAGAGTGTGGGAAGGATTTAAAACACCTTTATATACTGTAT
>JARVLU010001462.1:25054204-25067050 GCA_031762415.1 Simpsonichthys santanae
ATATACAGTATATATATATATATATATATATACAGTATATATATATATGTACATATATATATGAATAAGAAAACAAAACAGGGCACTTACACACTCCCTGATGCCTCGATGCAATAAACCTTGTAGCCCCAAGATGTATGCACTTAATTATCAAAAAGATACAAAACTTTTGAAATCCTTAAAGAAAACAAAGGACTAAGACAGATCCTGAAAAACTCTTCTCTAACATAAAGAGCACAATAATATGAATCAAAATAACTAAATGTTTTAACTGTTGAGGGCATAATTTAGCCCATAAATATAACTTGCAGATCTAACTTGCACCTCCTGCTGGTGATTCTCTGACCCATCAGGCCACACCACTGTTTGTCAGAGACCTTGAACACGCTCATAAACTCTAAAGGGGTTTCCTTTGATATCTGTCCGTTCCAATAGAATAAAATTTGCACTTATATTTTTGTTTTATTTATTTGGTACTGCATTTAATGTTAAAGTAAAATCTGAGTGAATTGATGGCTGTAATGTATGATATAATCTGTTGATAAATAAATTGTGGCACAGCTTGGAAAGTGATTGTTTCCCCTCGTTTCCTGATAACTTGAATAAAATCCTGTCAAGCTTTCAGTTTGTGGCTCTATTCATTTAAAAACTATATGGCTTTGTGCTGAGGGTATAATGTGTGGGTGGGAGATGTTACATTTATGTGCATCAGCATCATGGAGGACGTTTTAATTTTTCCCATACTAAACTCTGGTGACAAAGGCCTGACAAATAAGCAAAAACAAAACTTGAAACTGAGTGGAAACATTAACCACCATCCATCCACTTCTCCTTTTTCATGGTCAGGTAACTGAAAGAACCGGTCCTGGAGGGGAAACCCAAACATTCTTCTCCACAGCTCCTCTCCAACTCCTCCTGGAAGTGTTCCCTTGCAAAACAGGACATACAGTCTCCCTCCAGCGAGTTCTGGGTCTGCCCTGGGGTCTTCTGCCAGTGGGAGGCACCTGGAAAACCTCCAGAGGGGGAGAGGCTCAGGTGGCATCCTAATCAGAAGCCCAGATCACCTCAGCTGATTTATTTCAAAGCAAAAGAGCAGCTGCTGTACTCTGACCTCCACATGGTTGACTCAGCTCCTCGCCCTGTCTCTAAGACTCAGCCGGGTTATAAGAAACTCCCTTTAGCCACTTGCATCTTGTGCTTTTGGTCATGATTCACATGTCATGACCAAGGATGAAGGTTGGTATGTAGAAAGAACGGTAAACTAAAAGTTTTGCCTTTGGGCTCAGCTCCATCGAGACCATGAAAGCCCAAGGCGACATCCTCATCAGTGGACAAGGCCTCGGTCCACTGGTTCAACTCCCACTATAAGCGAGCATCATTTGCAAACAAGCATTGCAAACAAGACTCTGATACTCAAAATACTTGAACTCCTCCGTCTGACGCAAAGACCTTCAACATAGTGAGGGATTCCACCTTTGTGCCTGAAAAAACATGGTCTCCAGTTTCGAGGAGCTGACGCTCATCCCAGCAGCTCCACGTTCAATGCAAGCTGAAGGTCATAATCTTAAAGATAAAGGGGCGGCTGTGGCTGAGAGGTTAGAGCAGTCATCCTCCAATGCAAAATTTGGAGGTTCGATTCCACCAGCAGTCACATGCTAAAGTGTCCCTTTACTGTAAAGTGAACCCATCATTGTCTATGTGTGTCCCATATGAATGTGATGAAGCATCTTTGTATAGATCTAGAGTGCTGTATGAATGGGTAAATGAGGACACAGGCTGTGTTGTAAAGCACTTTGAGCATCTCGACAAGACAGTAAGGTGCTATATAAGTACAGTACAGTATTTACTGTTTACATTTGAAGATGCCAATAGAACCAAATCTGAACCTCAAACCCTTTTCTCCATGACTGCGCCTTAAGATTTTGTTCATGAAAATCTTAAAATTAGTTTTGGAAAGTCCCATTGCTCCGTCATTTAACGTTAAAAGAAACGCGTGAAGTTCTATTTTTCATTTTTAAACCAGCGATAATGTTGATTGTGAAAAATGTCTTTGTGCTAATGGGTTTTAGACTGTCTGTTTGCCAGACTGAGCAGGTGTTTGGCCTGTCGAGTGTGTGAGGGGTCCAGCAGTACATTCCAGTAACTGTGGGTTTCAGTCCACACAGGAAATCTGTCCTCAATTATTGCCAGTTGTGTAACATTTTACCAGTTTTGTGTAGTTTTGTTTCGTCCAAAATGTTTTGAAACAGCTCATTTTCTTGGATGCGGTGCAGAGTTGAAGCTAGAATCTCTCACAGAGGTTTCTCTTTTTGTCTCCTAGAAGTTATCTGCCGACTACTGCTTCAGCCTGTAGAAGAGTGAACCTGAGCACTGGGGGGAGACATTTAAAAAAAAAAAATCATTAGAAAATTTTGGGCTCAGACAAATGACTAATTTCACTCCTACGTGTTTTATGAGCCACACATTTCAGCACAACAGATCCAAGAACTGACTTATATGATGCTTTTCCTAAAAGAATGTTCCAGAGGCAAATAATTGACATCTGCTTGAAATTTCTCAAATCCTAAGCATAAGCAGATGTGAGCAGAGTTGCTGCCATTCACAGAACTTGTTCCATTATTTGTTCAGAGGAAGAAGGAAAAAAAAAAAACCTGATTGGAAGCGGAAAAGGAAATTATTTCAGTGCACAAGTTGTGTAATAACACAAGAAAGACTAAACAAGCTATCTGGCAGCATATTAAGTCCTTGGCTCTGTTAACAGCCTTGATTATTTTATTGCTTTTTTTTTTCCCCCGCTCAGTGTCTGAATCTCAGCTCCAGCTTTTTTTTTTTTCCTGCCAGGAGGAAAATCTGGACAAATTCAGAAACTTTCTAAAGATCACATGATAGTGAGATCATATTCTTGGTATGAAACGGAAACGAGTTCTGCCATTTTAAACTTTTAACATGGAGCAATAAAGTTGTGGGCAGGCCACCCCTTACAAAGGATGTGAAACAAACAGACTTGTCATGGTCAAGTGGTTGAACTGGATTGTTACCTTTTGCAATCAGTTCAATTCCCCATGGCTGCCACTAACCTTGTGCACAAAATACCTCAAACTGTCAGTTTTACTGATATTGACCTAAGATTTGTAGAAGCTGAGAGCTGGGTCCCCAACACTCATTCTGAGCCCTGAGAGAATGTACATAATCTTTTAAAACAAACTACTTGGAGTAAACGCTGTCTGTCTGTTAGCAGAGTGTCTGACGAACCACTGGATGTATTTTAATCCAGGAAACAATCACTGGTTGCGTCCCCACGACTGATTACTTTTTTTGAGCTAACCCAATTTAAAATGGCCTCCACAGCTAATCCATCCTGACAACAAACAAACAAAAAAGAAGCTAAAATTCTATCATTTTTACAGCTAAAAATTGGATGTGAGAGCAGGGGCGATTCTAGGATCTGACCTTTAGGGGTGCTTAGACCCAGTGTAGTGTGTGATACGTGGGTACATGGAGTATACCACAAGAAAAGCATGAGAATGTCAGTACTGTATAACCACTTAAAAGTGCCCATTGATACATGACATATCATTAGGCACGTGTCACTGGTATGTTAAACAGCAGTTAAACGCTTCCATAACAATCTATCAATATGCAGCGCTTGTTTATTACATTTGCTTTTCCAGCAAATTATTGTAGAATTAATACTTCTGTACTTACTACTTAATACGTGAACACGTTTTGCTGTTATACTGTTTTATAAATTATATAACATGTTTTTAATACAAAGCCAACTGTTGTAGAAAGTTTGTTGTTCGTTTATTCAAATATAAGCATCAGAGAAATTTGGAAATGTTCAATATGCTTAAAAATCAAAATAAATCAATGATTGCATTGTACTAACCAATGTACTTTGCTTTTTACACACAGTACCAGTATATGGACCAACCGTGGTACAGTTAGTTTGAAGTCAGATGCTGGATATTTGTGTTCCGTGGCTTCAGAGGTGTCCAAACGTAAAACTAACTTTACCTCGGTATACCCACTACAAAAATGTAGACTACACCACTGCTTAGACCCCAGTACTGACAAGGGCTCTTGGCTTGAACAACGCAGATGGTGTGGTTTGTGAGAAGTGCAAAATCTTACAGCAAGTAGTCTCCCATCCAAGTACTCCCCAGACCTGAAACTGCTCAGCAGCTGAGACCGATGAGATCGGGCGTGTCCAGGGTGGTATGGCCGTAAACAAGGAGCTCCATCACAAATAGGACTTTAGAAGGATCAGAGCAAACAAAGACTAAACTTATCCAACCAGAAGTTACCACATATATCTACGGTACATACAAAACACACAGAACAAAACACGAGCATTAACCTGAAACCATTGATCATATGATGTGATTATGACAGAAAATGGAGGATTTACTTGCCTTCGTACAGATGAACATGTGGTACTTCCTGTTTATCACTGTTGTATTCAGCTGCTCATGAGGTCAACTTTATCCATCTTTTACATTTTTCCAGACTCAGTTTATGTTTTGGAAATTGAATAAACTGTATTTCACCCTCGCTCAGGGTAACGCTGTTTGAATTACGATCTCCACTGACAACGTTCAACCATTTTTCTGATGATTTTTCCTGAAAGCTCTCTGACCACAAAGTGTTCGTAATGCAAAACCCCAACAAAGTTGTTGGGGGAAAAGGAGGTGTAGCTCCTGCAGGCAAGGGGTGTTTCATTTCGGGACAAAATGAGGTCGCCATCTGGTCAGTTTGCTGATGAGCATACTTGATTGACAGGTGGTGTTAATGATTCGACTCGTGCAGAAATAAATAAATCAGATTTTACTGGCCCGTTTAAGACTCATCACTTATTCCATATTTATTTCAAATGTATTAAATATTTGACGGAATCTAAGGTTTGAGAACTGAGTTTCCTTACAAAATCGTAATGATGGTTTCTTTATTTTTCAGGGGCGCTAAATTAATATTTAGGGGTGCTTGAGCACCCCCAACAAGAGGCTAAAATTGCCACTGGCTGAGAGTCTCTGAAAACTCAAAACACAGATTGCTTTTTATGTTATTGTCAAGGCCTGATGAAAAGAGCTACAACTCTCTCAAGTTTCAGCAAAACAAAATTATCTTTATCTAAAAAAGCTAAGTCTGGTCATCTGGACATTCAAAAAACAAAACAAAATTATCTTATCCTTAGTTTGTAGCCAGGTCTCTCTTGCAAATGAATCCTCGAGGCTCAATGAGATTAACCTGCCTAAATAAAGGTTGAATGAATGAATGAATGAATCTTTAGTTTAAAAATTGTAACATGAAATGTGCCAGTAAAACCTGTGGAAATAAATGTTTCCTAATAGGACCATTTAAATAACAACCAAAAGTTATGTGTCCGTTTTCTTAAGTTGAAATAGGCAAAATGCATGGTTCTGAATACAAATACTGTACAGCACATATTGAATTAAAGAACACATTCAACTAAATGGTTTTGATCTACCGGTCTCCTTGAACGAAAAGTTCAATGAATCAAACACAAGGTACAAAGAATAAAAACATTCATTAACAATGAGCAAGGTGCAGTGATGTTAAGCAGCAATGAGTACATTAAAGTACACACAAAAACATTACACTATCTGAAATCAACTCATAGGAAAGCACACATGTGCATTCATTTACCTTTACGTTTGCTCTGACACCTAAAATATAAGTTAAATAAAAAAAAAAAATCAAAACTATGAAGTTGATTATTTGAATTAAAGATTCATCCCCACTCTAATATTTAACAGTACTGTCAAAATGCCACTGTTTTTGTCAAAAAAATAGAGGAACTGCTTCTCAATCTTCCACCTTTTCCTCCCAAAAAACAATGACGTAATGAAGACCGCGTCAGACAGGAAACCACAACTCCCATGATGCACCTGGAATTACTGTGACCGCTGGACGGGGGAAGGGAAGCCGAGATTGGAGGGAGAAACAATCAGAAACTGAGGTACTTTTAAAACGGTTCGTGTCTCACATTATCGCTGGACATGTATTAGCGCCGGACATTCACGGGGTTTTTATTAGTCTGAACGGACCGGAGCTGGTTTATTTTGGCGCTGCTGTCGCGTTTGGGACCGACTCCCATCTCCGTTACAGTTCAGCAGAGCTTCAGCTAGCCCCGTTAGTTAGCCTGGCAGCTGGCTTTTACTGCGCGAGCTAAATGGGTGTCGACTCCGTAACTGCACGAGGTTCACATGTCGGAAATTGTTTGGACTTTTGTTAGAGATCTTTGTAGCTCCAGTGGTTGAGTGTGGGGCTGTTACCTTGTGTCTCTGAGGTGGAAGCTGCCTCTTTGAGCTGCTGCTGGTTGTTGGTTGCTACAGATACTGCTGCAGCTGTCAGCTGATGTAGCTCCAGCTCTGTAGCCTTCATCTGAAAACATTTTAATACTTCTATTTATCTCACTGTGCTGGCACGCTACTTCAAGGTGAATATTAGGCAGCTCAGTCGCTTCAGGAAATCCAAAAGTTGCAGATATTTGCTTACAAAATGCCTAAAAACCTGCAAGAAATGAAAATTTTTCCCTTTTAAGTAAACCAGCTACCGGTAATTCAAGAATACAGTATTGGTTTAAAAACAAGAGTTGTGTTTTTTGCAAAAGTTGAATGTTTTTCTATGATAGAGCTGCACAACAACAGAAAAACATTGTGATATAATTGTAGAATATTGCAGTGACAATATGACTTGTGCTAAACTCACATTTTCCATCAACTCCATGTTCCAGCTGGGAGTCCATCTGATAGATTTGTAGTTTTTTGCATGCAGTTTGCTCTCAGACCTTTTGGAATCCTTTGCACTATATCGATAATGCATGCAAAGCAGTGCAATATTGATATACAGTATTTGCATTTATTGTGCAGCCCTTACATTGAGTAACAGTACAGTCGAAAACCTTTTAATGAATTGAGCTGTGACACGGTGCTTGAAATTTTCACACCTCTTCACTTTTGCCAAATTAAGTGTATTCTTTACTGTATGCTTTTGAGAGTAGGTTGCTAGTTTTTATAATCGGGATAAAGATTTACTCCTATGGATAACAAAGAAATCATACAATAAATTGGTAAAGGTTCAAATTAAAGGTACTCATTACAATGTCACGGAATAAGAGGATATCTGCACATTTTTTTCTCATATTAACAGTTAATTAGTCCTTAGATTAAAAAAAAAATTTAAGCAAATTTGTGACCATCTGACAAGTACAATGTGTTGGATTTCCTACCAACACAGCCCAAGTGAATAATAGTTGGTCAACAATAACAGTCCAGTCAGGGGTCGTGCATTTCGGAATTTCATATCAATGTACTGTATTTGGAAATCTACTGGAATAAACTTGTTTAAACTATTGATAAAGTTCAAGAAAACATTTGTGGGTTTTATCTTATACCGGTAGTTTGCAGTGACTACCATCAAGTAAGTGAAAGCTCCTTCACTTCATCCTTAAAATGGTTGCTTATTGCTCAAAATGATGTATTCCCTGTTGCCCTCCAATAGTTTGTCACTGAGTGTGCAAGTGATTTGTTTTTTCAACTAGACTTAAATAGAAAAAAAGTTTAACACCGTAAAATATTATTTAGGCATTCTTCTACCTCAAAGTGTCTTTAAAATAGTTAAACTCTTTACCTTTTGCTGTTGACAGAAATCATGCAGCTCACACACAGATTCCTCATAACTTAAAAAAACACTTATGGCGCATGATCTGATTCTTGCTCAATAATCCAGGTACTGTTGATGAATCGAACATGGTTGAGTCATGTTGTCTGGACAGATTGTTCTTTGTTGAAATGTTTCTTCTTGTCCAAACTGGTTAATCCACTATGAGAAGGTGCTGCTTATAAGACTGGATTTGATCATTTTATTTATTATATATTCAAGTTTAGATCGTCTTTTATAGTTATGACAAAGCTTATCATTGGTGTATTACTCCTGGGGAATAGTTATTCATTTAATATCATACATTCATTGTTTGTTTTTTTTTTTTTGTACTTTTCAGGTATTTTGTGCCTCTTCCTCATTAGTTGGTCCAGACAGAAAGGTTTCTACATGACCCACATCTATCAAGACATCTGCCTTTGTCACTTTGAGCGCATGCTGTCCTGGCAGTAAATTGATCTGTGTACCTGGAGCTGTGAGTTGCATTCTGGATTTGTCTTTTGTGCCAAAATAATGAAGTGTCTCGGACAAGGAGAGCCCAGCCCGGAGGAGCTTTGTCATCATGCAGCTTCTGTTTCCCTCTGGTGGGGTTGAGGAGTGGGCCCGGTCTGAGAAGGAAAGGAAGTAAACTTGTGAACTGATGAAGACAAATCCACTGCGGTCACTTCATCTAGACTGACATGTTCCTATACGTCCACCGTTGAAGCTGATGATTATTACTAAAAATAAAAGGGTAACACAGTGTGCACAATATGGATTTCTATAACAGCTCCGTGAAATCTATCTGTTCTTAGTGACATTTCTATGTATGTGAGGAGAAGAGCACAGATAAGTTAAGTACCCACAAGTGTGCACTACAGAAACCATGTTGGTCCTGGCTTTGGCTCCTCAGCTCATCAAACTTCATGACATCAGACGCTCTTAAAGGCCAGCACCAGGAACATCCTCAACAGGAAACACAGTCACATGCAATGGAAGAAGATACTGATGTCCCGTCACACACGCAGGTACCTTTTCATTTTATTTTTTTTACTTTCCTTTAATCTCATTCTCGTGTTTGGGCTTTCAGCAACTTAACACCATTAGGAACACTTGCCATGTTTGCCAACACAACAGAGGAAAGTTCAGCGTGCTCATTTTTGTCATATTGTTTGTTGCTTCCAGAGGTAATCGCCCTCTCTCTCCTTCACAGTCAAACAATTAAGAACTCGTTTGTTTTAAGCAGTTTGTCACATGTATTTAATTCAAGGCCAGGAGGGTCAGCTCTTGTCCTTTCGCCTTAGCTCTAATCTCTGACCTGGCTTCTTCAGCGTGTTGCTGCTGTGGCAGCTGATAGGGCATTCCCCTTATCCCTAACCTGCTTCTGTAGCCATAACATTACCTCCAGCTCCTTGGCCTTGCGTACAGCTGCATTAGTAAACAATGGGATAACCGTGTGCTCCATCCTCTTTGAATGCATTGTCATTTTAATTTTTAGGAACGTTTTCCTAAAAGCACACACAAATATCTGATTTACCTTTGAATTTCTGCTTTTGTTATTTAAAAAATGGAAGGTCAAACAGAAATGATAGCAAATGTGTAATTTCTACATTTTTTAAAAATTCAGTTAGCCTGTTTGATGTATTGTTTTTCCAGAAATACTATGAATAAAACAAATAAAATAAGACCTGCAGTTACGACTTACCTTTCCTAAATGAGTTAAAGTTTTACTGTTTGTAAATTGTTTTAAAGCTACTGCTCTGTGATTTTGTCTTCCTGTCAGGGTCTGAATGGTTTGTCGCTTGAGCATAAACCTTTAGAAGAGATCACCAATGGACACTCAACCCATAAGCCTGTGAGCTAAGAATTACTTCTAGTTGATCTGTTGTAATTATTTGTTGCTAGGAAGACTTTTTTTTAAGGTAGACATTGCCTGTTTGAACATTTTTTGCAGGTCATGAATGGAGTAATTGTAGGTCAAAATGGCAAAGACCACACCATCGGCGGTGCTCCCCTCAGATCCCTGCCGGTAATGACATTTTTATTTAGTAACTTCCTTTAAACAACTGGGCTCACCTTCCATGTCATGTCATCTGTGTTGAACGTTCAGATCTCAGCGCTGAAGCAGAACGGTCTTCTGCAGACTCTGGCAGCAGGTGGAGACGGGCTCCAGCCTGCAGGTAATGTACAACCTCTCCTTTGTTTCATCCTCTTTCCATATGAATTCACGCATTTCCTAGAAACCAAGTGGGTGCTGAAAGAAGTTCACACAGAAGTGATAAAAACTTGTCTCGAGGAAGCACAGACGTCTGAAGGGCTCAGCTCTAACAACAAATGTGTAAAATAGGCTACTTTTTGTTAAGTTTACAGGACAATGTGACAGAATGGAGAAACTAGGGAGGTACTTTTTAATTTTACCTGATGTGTGATTTTCTCCACAGAGGAAAAAGACGATGCAGAGCTGAAAAAGGCCAGACAGGAGTGGGAGGCTCTGGAGAATATTCAACCAGGTGCTCTGTTTTACCTGTTTGCACTCAGATGAGGATGCTTTGTAGAAAAACATTTAGTTTTTCTGGCATTTCATGTAGAAAATTGTTCAATACCCCCTGATTAAAATTTCTGTCACTAGTAATAAATTGATAAACTGATCTCCTAAATGTATCAAGTGAAAAATAATGTTTTTTTAAACAAGTTAATCAAGAACGATGCACTGATTTTCACAAAAATATTATTTGAGATAAGCTTTGGCACATGAATTGGCTTTTGAAGTTTAAAGTCACTTTCAAACCATCACTTGGCCAAGTGATGGTTTTATAAATGTTCTGACTCATTAAATCTTGTGTTAAAACAGGCTTTGCAGCTGCTTTCACCTTTTAAAATAAAATAATAAAGGCTGGAAAAAAAATCCTGAAAATGTGTAGAAAATGTATTTTCAGTTCATAACGCTGAAAACAAAGGAGGTTTAACTTTGGATTGATGCAAAATAGGGCTGGGAAATATCTCTACTTTAAAAATATCGAGATAATTTCATATGCAATATAAAATAAGTCTATATCGATATAAAACAATATAGTCTCATACTCTACATAGTCATAATTATACAGTACTTGAAAATCTGCCAGTTTTTTCTCCCAGTCTGCACCTTCACCCTGCCCCTCCTCTCTCTCACTAAATACAAACCCAGCCCCTCACCCATTACCCCCACCTCCTGCTGTGTAAAATGTGTGCTGCTGCAGCTCCCACTGCGAACAAGGTAGATGCCTATGCAGATATCAGTCGATAGGTGTGAAAATGACTGGGTAGCTACTACAAAGGAGAGGTTTGATGTTCTGCAGGAAATGAACTGGTTTAGAGTGTGGCAAGGTATGAAGTTGTCTTCTCATTAAAAAACACGGAAACAAATATTCAGTTTAGGGTGATTTATTTGCTGTGTTTCTTCTGGTATTTACACACAGCAGTAACCAGTAAAGCACAAACAGAAACTCAAACAGCAAGGCTCCATCGGTGTTGGGAGAGAAAAATCTCCAACGCATCATGGCACGCAGCACGGTGTTATGCTGAGAAGTGCACCCCTGCCGAGATATGCACCCCCTCGTATAACAGGCAGCGTGTGACGTGGGCGTCGGCTTACTGAACCCGTTTCCTAGACACAACCTTACACCTGACCTGGACCACCAAACCTTAACTTAACCCCCTTACCATGGTGCCTAAACCTAACCAAGAGGGGGTGCATATCTCGGCAGGCATACACTTCTCGGCATTACACCAGCACAGTACACAGAGCGGTGCGTTCACTAGCGTCGGAACAGCCACGGTGCATTCAAGAGCATAGGAACCATGAAGTTCAGAAAGAAACAAGCCATAAACAAACGGAGGCAAGCTCTGTAAACTAGTCGACTACACAACGATGTGGGCTTTCTGACAGCTTTGTTAATAAAGGATGAATGAATATACAGTACTTCATTAGAATCAGACTTTTTAAAGAGCAAGTCAGCCTTTTGTTATGTTTGCTCTGTATGTTTTCTGTTTAAATTTCAAGTGCACAGCTGTGTTTTTGGTTTTTTTATGCAGAGGGGGAAAAAATTCAATACATTTACTGTATTTTGTACAGTATACACGCTGTTTGTTAATAAAGGTGCCTGTGTGACAAGTGGAACTAAGCTTTGACTCAGAAATATATTTTTGTTATCACTATATGGAAATAAATAAAATATTGATATACTGTACAGTACGTATCACCATTCATCTTAAAATATTGAGATATTAATTTTGGTCCATATCGCCCAGCCCTAACGCAAAACTAATTTTAGAATTCAACAACACAATACATGTACAGTATTCTGTTTCTGAAGTCTGCAAATAATCAAATAAAAAGTTGTAAGTTCTGTTGATTGACCAAGATAATATAAATATTTCCTGTCAAAGATGTGCTTGAAATGAAAACGATGACCGATTTAATCACCCAAACGCTTCTGTTGCGTTTGAGGTTGGATCAGTAGAGCTTTTCATTAGTTGTTGGTGAGAAATTTTCAAAGTAAAAATTAGAATTAAATAAATACCATCAGGATTTGAAAGGATAATGACATGCAGACAAATCACATCTTGCTTTTTACAGCAGCATAAAGTGAAGGTCTTACCATATTTTACTCCATTACCGTACATTAAAAGGCTTTGTTAAATTTAGATCAAATTATTTATTTGAGTTCTTTATTTTTTAAAAGCTGAAAATGTAAAGAGAAAAATAGAGGAAGCTAAAACATTGTTGTTAGTTTGATTTCACCAAACTAATCTGATTTATGTTCATTCGGTCGCTGCACTGACACCAAATTGTTTTCAATCTGTTGAATGTTGCTGTAAGTTGATGCTCTGAAATAATAACTTTTTAATGCTCAAACAGCTCTGGCTGAGGACTCAAACCCAACGCCTCTCATCTCCTTCAATGAAGCCCTGCAATACTTCCAGACCACAGATCTCGGGGACTTATTGGTAAGAAAAATGGAAATACAGGTGCTGTAAAATTAGAATATAATGAAAAAAGTGTATTTATTTCAGTAATTCTATTCAGAAAGTGAAACTTGTATATTATATTTATTCATTACACACAGAATGATATATTTCAAATGTTTATTTCTTTTAATGTTGATGATTATAACTGACAACTAATGAAAACCCCAAATTCAGTAT
>JARVLU010001462.1:25093426-25105496 GCA_031762415.1 Simpsonichthys santanae
GGTAGTTGGAGTGAGGACAGAGGATTCAGAGGACAGAGTGAGATGGAGGAGGATGACTCGCTGTGGTGACCCCTGAAAAGGGAAAAGCCGAAAGAAGAAGAAAAGCATAAAATAAAAAATAAAAAACATGGAAAAAGCCACCTTGAAACTACCTCCTCATGCTGCTCACCAGCTTGATCACACGCTGCTTTGGGATGGTATTCAATTCCTCAACCAGCATGTCGTAAGTCAGCCAATGTGGCTGTGTTGATCACTTTGGAATGAACAGCACGACCATGCTGCTCCCACAAGTGTTTAATAAGGTTGAGGTGAGGACTGCAGGCAGGCCAAGTCACCTTCTCCCCTTCCAAATTCTGGTGGTTAGTCTCTGATAAACCCCACTCTGTTAGAGTGAGCATTGAAATCTTGGAGGACAGGGTTTGTTCCCAGACTGGTACAAAGGATTGCCACTGGTAAGTAAGTAAGTAAATTTTATTTATGTAGCATTTTTCACAGACACAGCATCATAAAGTGCTTCACAGAAAACAAAATAATAAAAACAATTGAAAAATACATTAAATAAAATTAGGTAAAAGCCTGTCTAAATAAAGTAGCTCACTGGTGCTGTCAACAAGACACCGATTGTCAGCAACTGGGGCACCAGTAGCTCAAACAAGAGTCAGAAGCAGATTGGGCTGTTTTACACTGACAGATGAGATTTGATAAGATTATCATGGGCACAACCCACATACTCAACCTCTCAATCCACAAATGCATTTTTGTAACAAATAGGGCACCAACCAAGGGAAAATAAACAGGATTTCTAAGTTATTTCCAAGAAGCAATTTTACAACAAAGAAACAAAAAAAAAACAACCAAACACTAATTTCTTTGCTTTTGTGTTTTGTTTATAAAATTACCAATCTTTTTCATGCTTTTCCTGCAGAAAGGAAAGAAGATGAAACGGATGATAAGTGGATGGAGAAAGAGAGAGAAAAGGCCAACAAAGAGAGGGAGCAGGAGGAGAGAGGTAAGAGGACCCAGATGTGAACTTTTCTTTTTTTTTTAACAATCTATCTATCTGAACAATCATGCTGCTAAAGCAGGGAATGTGGCCTGTGACCCATGAGCAAAATCACTGACAAAAAGCTGCATTCTAACACATTCACTGTTTGCAGAAAATGCAGATGTGCTTTTTTGTGATTCTGCTTTGAATTGATCTAAAAGAACGGAAATCCATCCAGTCAAAACAAAATGTTGAAAGTTCAAAACTGAAACAAAAGCAAAGAGATCAATGGAGAATGTTGCATGCATCCAATTAAAGTAATAAAGGAAAATGACAACAAGGCATTATTTAGATGGAGAACATTGTGAGTCAAAGTGAAAACCCTGACATTTGCTCATCACTACCACGTGCACGTCTGATGTGTGCAGGAAGTTCTAACTGATGGTTGAGGAATTAAGGTCAGAGCAGATGATAAATAACCTTGTCAAGCCTGGGGTCAAAGGGCATGATCTGTCTCAGTCAGCTCCAAATTGGGTTTCAAGAGAAAATGAGTTTTTCATTAACTGCGAGTGAGTTGCCTTTATTTTCATTCAACTAGAAGAAATATCCTTAAATTGGGAAAAATCATAAGCAACATTTAGTGTTGCTGATTATCTCTAGGAGGGAGTCTGTGATGTGCAGAAGACTATTTCCTAAAATCAGCCATTACAATCAGTACTTTCGTTTAGTTAACTTTCAGGAATAAATAGTTGTCTCTATCTCAGCTCTATCTGTCCAGCTCTGAAAAGAGTTTCATTGTTGAGTCTCATCTCTGACCGGTCGGTCATCAGCAAACACACTGAGGTGGCTCGTACTGACACTGGCAGTAGAGCTATGTGTTTCAGCAGAAAGAAGATTACAGGACTGAGTACACATCCCTGAGGAACCTGTGTTCAGTTTGATGGAATGTGATGTCTCACAATCAACACTTGCAGTCAGTCTGTTGATAGAGACTGACTGCATGACAGGAAGTCCAAACCCCAAATTGGGACTCAATATTGGACAGCACAAGTTTCTGTCAACTGAAAATGCCACCTGTAACAGTGACCCCCATCTCTGCACATATGTCAGTATTTGTCAACTTGTGATTGCATTAAATGAAGATATTTTTATGTCTGAACTTTCAGAAAAACTTCTGGTTGTCATGCTAACAATATTAAACACCATAATGGCAATGTTCCATGCAGTTCAGTGGGTCAGAAAAAACAATAATTATAGTCTTATACAAATTTTTACCGGTAGTTAAGATGAACTGGGTTTTACTTGAGCCAGCTTACTAAAAACTCTTCAGCACTTCAAATCCTTTAGATGAGTTTTTGCAAGTAAAATATACAATACTGTAAGTAGGTTCCTAGATCCTTTTTGGGCAGAGAAACAGAAAAATTATTAAACTAAGTTGCTGCAAAACATTTTGCATTAACCTTTTTGTTTTAACCTTTGACAGAAAGAGCCCAGAAACTGAAAGAGGCAGAGGAGAGAGCCAGGAACAGACCACGCATTTTTAAAGAGCCAAAGAGTAAGTCAGCATGTGTTCAAACCTGAAAATTGTGATCGGACTTTGCAAACATCACGTTTGTCATTTTCATTTAACTGTGTGTGACTTTGTGTGTGACAGAATGTCCTCCTCTGGGGATGGAGTCCCATAAGATCGAGTCAGACCAGCTTTCAGCCTCCTCTATGTCTCATTATAGGTTTGCACCTCAGAGAGCACGCCTCAACATGCAGGTACAGCAGTCAACATCTACATGTATAGCTCTCTCAAATCAATTATTGATAAGCCTATCACTTCTATTAGTCTGAGAATCCTAATGCAACTGGGTTCATAAATCAGAAACGTACATGGCCTCTCCAAGTTAGTGCACCATCTACCTATAAATGTTATGCTATAAAAAATGTCAATCAGCTAGAGGATTTGGGAGCATGACATCTGGCCTCTGTGGTTTTCAGGGTTCTGATGATGAAGACAACATGAAAGGTGGGGCGTGGTGTGCAAACTCTGAGGACAGGATTCACTGGTTTGAGATAGATGCTCGCAGGGAGACGGAGTTCACTGGAGTTGTAACTCAAGGGCGAGATTCCTTAAACGAGTAAGAGACAAACAAAGACATGAATGTTTTCTTTTCATTTCCTTTAGTCAACATGACATCCACATGTCGTATTGTTTCAGGAGTGACTATGTGACGTCCTACTTCCTGGCCTTCAGCAACGACAGTAGAGAATGGACCACAATTCATGATGGCTATGCTGACTGGGTGAGTTCACCTTCTTGGAGAACCTTACAAATCCTCTTTCTCCCTGATTTATTGACCTCCACATGACCCCTTTTTGCCCAGCTGTTTTTTGGAAACAGCGACAAGGACGCTCCTGTCATGAACAGGCTCGCAGAGCCTGTGGTGGCACGCTACATCCGAATCATCCCTCAGAGCTGGAACGGCTCTCTCTGTATGAGGCTGGAGGTCCTGGGCTGCCCTCTGACTGGTGAGCTCGGCACTCCTGAACCCACAAAACATTTCCCAAAGGGACTGAAGTATGATCGTTCCATTTCCCTCTCAGATTCAGGTGATGCTCTGTACAGACTAAATGAAGTGAGCCCGGTGGATTACCTGGAGTTTAAACACCACAGCTACTCAGAGATGGTTGAGGTATCTACTTTAGAAGCCTGCTGAATGTTTGAAACCCACTGAATCACCCTATTCTCCCAAACTGGTTTTACTTTATTCCACTTTAATTAACACATGTTCTTGCAGATTGCTATGTAACATGTAGTGAAGATACTGTTTCCCTGGTGTTGTCTGTTCAGCTCATGAAGTCAGTGAATGCGGAGTGTCCCAACATCACCAGCGTTTACAGTCTGGGCCGCAGCTCGAAGGGACGGGAAATCATGGCCATGATCATCTCTGGCAACCCCACGGAGCACGAAATAGGTAAAATATGAGCATGAAACAGGCCACATGATCTGTTTTGGTGGTAACCAAATACTGATTTAAATTTGCAGGAGTCTCAAATGCTGCTTAGGTTGAATTATTAATGTTTAAATCTTGATAAAACACCAGATGGATGTCTGAAGATTGTGCTGACATATGATAATGATCTTTCCTGGGTGTCTCCTCAGGTGAGCCAGAGTTTCGTTACACAGCAGGTCTCCATGGAAATGAGGCGGTGGGTAGAGAGATGATCCTGCTTCTCATGCAGTACCTGTGCAAAGAGTACAAGGACAGAAACCCCAGAGCCCAGCGCCTGGTTGAGGGGATGCGCATCCACCTGGTGCCCTCACTCAACCCTGACGGACATCAGAGAGCTTTTGAAGTGGTCAGTGGAGGAAGAAAAAAAGAAAAGCAACCATGTGCCACATTAACTCCCAAACAAAACAGCAGAGAAACAAACCGTCTCATGGAGCAGTTTTTGTCAGTGTCCTTGAACTAGTGTTTTCCTCCCTCTCTGCAGGGCTCAGAGCTCAGTAGTTGGACCACTGGACACTTCACAGAGGAGGGCTTTGACATCTACCAGAACTTTCCTGAGCTGAATAATATCTTGTGGGATGCGGAGGATAAGGGCATGGTGCCTAAACTCACCCCCAACCATCATGTGCCCGTACCAGAGAACTTTGAGACTAATAGCTCGGTAATGACATTAGAAAAACAAACAAAACTAATTAGGACCAATTCAAAAGCAAAGTTACAGATTTCCAAATACAAAGGTTTCCCTCCAAAACCCTCTCTTTGTATAAAGCTGTTCTTTAACACGCAAAGAATCCTTTAGCCTCATCCAGTGTAAACATTATCTTCAAAAATGAAGATAGATTGTGCTTACACACATTTTCCTGTGTTTATATAGTTTTTATCTTTCTGTTTTTGCTCCAGATCGCTACAGAAACCAGAGCCATAATCTCCTGGATGAAAAGCCATCCATTTGTGTTGGGTGCAAACTTGCAAGGAGGGGAGACGATCGTAGCTTATCCTTATGACAACTTACGTCTCAACAAGCCTGCCGAGAGCCAGAAACCACACAGCCGCTGGAAGAGACAGTATGACATTTCCTTCACATTTTTCACTGTTGTTCCCTCTTTTTCTAAAATCCTACTTTTTAGGCTTTTCAGATTTTGTTTTCCTTTTGGATTTTTTTTTTCTTTAATGCTTCTTCATTAACCATAGTTATGTCAAAAAATAACTTATTCTTACTTCCAGATAGAGCTGTGACTTTTGCTAATGATCTGAAATGTTGAACGACTCTTTAAAACAAATGATGGGAACTGAGTCTGACATTGGAGAGCCATTCTTTTTTATAAATTTCCTCGTCAGATGCAGAGACACCTTGCTTTTGAAGTGATAGTAAAGATAATGGGCAAAGGAGAGAAGTGCATCAGATTTAGTAGAAAATGCCCTAATGGGGGGTTGCACACTTGACAAGTCACGTGGTACGTCCCTTACATTGTACAAAGTGATGTCACAACTGTTCAAAATTGAATGGCTCTTCACCCTCATTCTGACTGAGAAATGCTGTAATTCAGTTTAAGGTGGTGCACCGGCTGCACTGGTCCAAAGACAAGTTGTCCAAGATCAAAGCCAACCTGGACCCTGCACGTAATTGTTGTAAACAAACTCCAGCTACACTCCTGCATACATTTTGGACTTGTCCCAAACTGCAGACCTTTTGGCAATCTATTTTTGACACTGTCTCTGGAATATGTAGAAAAACTGTACACTCGTCGTCACCATTCATCTCACTGTTCGGGGTGGCCCTTGTGGATACATTCTACAGCAAGTACAAGAAGGATGTGATCGCTTTTGGCTCTCTTCTGGCCAGGAGGCTCATTATGTGCAATTGGAAGGACCCACCCCCAGCATATGTACTTTGGATAATGTACCATATTCATCTGAAAAATATCTGATATACCTTGAAGGGTTCTGCAGGAAGATTCTGGGGCACCTGGCAGCCTTTTCTGTCATTTGTTGAAAACATGTCAATGCCTGCATGGACTATTTGTGTATCTGTGACTGATCCAGTGTGGGTGGGGTGGGATTTTGTTCAGTGTTTTTTTTTTGTGTTCAAAAACAAAAATTTAATAAACTGTTAAAAAAAATGGCTCTTTGAAACAAATAGATATACAAGATCTGGTTTCCTTCAAAGAGTCATTTATCTCATCTCTATCCAGGTATGAGGAGGAAGAATTTGATGTGACAGAGTGGGGAAGAGGCCATGAGGAGCCTGAAGAAGACTGGAGAAGTCAAGGGTACGCACAGCCAGAGGAGGAGTGGCGAGGCCACGGCTATGACCACGGTTCCGATCATGAGGGTTACGAGCATGGTTACGAACACGGCTACGATCAGGGTTATGAACACAGGGAGGAAGAGGAGGATGACAGAGAAAGGAGTGCCGGGTACCAGTACACTGAGCCTGAAGATGAGCCTCGGGTCACTCCAGATGAGTCCCTGTTCAGGTGGCTGGCTATCTCCTACGCCTCCACACACCTGACCATGACGCACAACTTTCGTGGGTCATGCCACGGAGACCTGCCTGCAGGTGGGCTCGGTATCATCAACCGTGCCAAGTGGAAGCCAGTCACAGGCAGTGAGTAGAAACCAAATGGGTAACTTCAACAGATTGTGCATGCTTTGATCGCCCCCTGCTGGAAATATGTGCACTGCAGGTTCTCAGGACAAAGTGTTGGTTTTCTCTTCAGGTATGAATGACTTCAGCTACCTGCACACCAACTGCTTGGAGCTGTCTGTGTTCTTGGGCTGCGATAAGTTTCCTCATCAGAGCGAGCTGGCATACGAGTGGGAGAAAAACAGAGAAGCCATGCTCATCTTCATGGAGCAGGTAAGTCGCGTTAAAACCTGACTTGCTCTGGCTGCAACATCGTGCCTTTTATCAAGAATGGTGTTTTAATACTGGTAAACGCATTGTCGACATATAAACACAGCTTGCTTTAAGACCAGTTCTTACATCAAATTCCAAATGAACTATTTCTTAAACAATCTTGACATGTGTTGAGAGTAGGGGTGCACCGATAAATCGGCCGGCCGATTTATCGGCCCCGATTTCCTTGATTTTGGGAAATCGGCCAATGCTTGCATGAGAAACCGATTTTACCGATTTTTTTTATTTTAACAACAATTGTCTAAACTTCATTTATATTTCAGAGCACTACCTTGTGACCAGTTAAAACAAGTTTGTATTGTTTCTAGAATATTGTTCAATGGTCTGTTTTTCAACAAAATAAGATTGAAATTTGAAGGCGCATTGTGATCTTACAACATCTAACAGTTCTGCTTATAAAACAAAATCGGTATCGGCAAAAATCGGAATCGGCAAGTAAGACTTTGTAGAAATCGGTGATCGGCCAAAAAACTGCAATCGGTGCACCCCTAGTTGAGAGGTTAAAACTGCTTAAACCTGGAAAAAGCATAAATTACAGTTTTACCAAGTCTCATACAGAATTAAACCTCAACAGAAGTCTCAGTAACGTGTTTTTGCCATGTTTCCTAACTCGTTCTTTTCTTTTAGGTGCATCGTGGCATTAGAGGCGTTGTGAAAGATCAGCAGGGGAATCCAATTGCAAATGCCACAATATCTGTGGAGGAGATAAACCATGATGTTACCACAGGTGAACACTCTGCTCCTGTTTATATCAAGTTACTGTTTTAGCTAAGACACTTTAAACGAAAACCGTCCATCCGTCTTTTGCCATTGTAGCACCTACAGGAGACTACTGGCGGCTGCTCAATCCAGGGGAGTACCGTGTGACAGCTCGAGCTGAAGGCTTCTCGCCCATGACTAAACTCTGCGCGGTGGGCTACGAGTCCGGAGCAACCGCCTGCAGCTTCAACCTCGCCAAGTCCAACTGGGACCGCATTAAACAGGTAACACCCTCCCTGACCCTCAGGAGAACGTGTTGACCTTACAGCAGTTTTTAAGTCTTTGATGGATTCCTTCACAGATCATGGCCCTTCATGGCAACAAGCCAATTAGACTCAGCTACAGTAACAGCCGAACGCACAACCCTTCAGTTGTTAGCAGCAACAGACAGGGTGGAAGCACCCGTGGGTTTTCTACAAATTCCCAACTTAGTCCTGAGCAGCGAAAGAGACGCAAGATCATGCAGATCCGCCGCCTTCGCCAGCAGAGATTACTAAGGTTAAGGTCGACATCAACAACGACAACAACGACGACACCCACAACAACCCCGATTCCTACAACATGGTGGTACGACTCTTGGGCTTTAGGGGAGGGACAGTCTCCAACACCAGTCCTGGATTATAACTACGAGTACAAGATCGATGACTATTAAACCAAAGAGGCTTGTTTCAGTAAGCAGCTCTGTTGTTTTTAAGGTGGTTACAGAATCAAATCTTTACGAGTCTTTGTATGACAAAAGCAGTGAGAATGTACAGAATGACTCCAGTAGAATAAAGTATCTATTACTTAACACCTGAAATATCTTTTTATACAAGTTGATCTGTTGAAATAGTGGAAGTTCAGATTAAAGTTCACCCTCGTTTAGTGCTTTTTTTATTTGAAAAACCATTTGCTTGCTGAAAAAAACAAGTTTATTGTGGACACATTAAAAAAACAGTTGAATTATTTATACTGGCTTCACCTATGGCAGAAATGTTTTATACAGTACGATACGTCACTACCTGTGGGAAATGCAGGTCACAGTTCAGTCAAAGAGAAAATGTTTCCTCTGGTACAGATGAGGTGCAAATAAAGTTTTTAATACAAAACACGACTCTTTAAGCTACTTCTTCTCAGATGTCACTGATGTTTTCTGTTTGTAACAGTAGCTTTAGTGAAACACCAAAAGCTGTGTGTAAAGCTGTTTACCAGCTTTGACCAAAGCTGTCAAACTGTGGACAGCATCAATGAAAACTGAGTTGGACGACTTGCTGCAGAGCTGATCAGAGGGAGCAAGTCCATAATTTATTAAGTGATGGTCATCTCACTTTCCTCATCTTCATCAGCGGAGAAGGCCGAGAAGCAAACTGGTTCACATTGTAGTGTGGATAAGTTGACCAGACATGCTGTCTGAGTGCTGCTGAACGCTGGAATAGTAACCAAAAGAACTTCCTGACCATCAGGACCTGGCAGAAGACAAAAACACAACACAGGTGCATTTCATACATTAGAATATCATGAAAAAAGTTCTGTTTTTCTTGTCAGTGGTTTCAGAAAGTGAAACTCATATTGATGCATTACATATTGAGTGAAATATTTCAACCTTTATTTATTTTCATTTTGATGATTATGGCTTACAAATAATGAAAAAAAAAATATATATATATATATATATACAGTATATATATATACTGTATATACAGTATTCTGTGTCTCATAAAATGAGAATATTCCACAGCCAGCTTCTGGTTCCTTTGTCAGTGTGGGGAGGAACCAAGTCCTGCTGGAAAATGAAACCAGCATCTCCATAAAGCTCATCAGCAGAAAAAAGCATGAAGTCTCTAAAATGTCCAGCTAGATGCTGACTGTGGACTTCAGAAAACACAGTGGACCAGCAGAGGACATGGACCCCAAACCATTACTGACTGTGGAAACTCTGGACTTCAAGCAACGTGGATGCTGGACCTCTTCCTCCAGACTCTGGGAACTTGATTTCTAAATGATGTGCAAAATTAACTTTAATCTTAAAAGAAGATATTGGACCACTGAGCAACAGTTCAGCTCTTTGTCTCCTCAGCAGGTAAGACGCTTCTGATGTTGTCTCTGGTTCAGGAGTGGCTGGACTTGAGGGACGAGACATTTGTAGCTCATGTCTAGGAGTTAATCAGCTGACCAGGGTGTGTTACATCAGCAGTTTACAATATTGAACCTCTTCACAATATTCTCACTTTCTGAGATACTGAATTTTGGTTTTTCATTATAAGCCTTAATCAACAAAATTACAAGAAATAAAGGCTTGAAATATTTCACTCTGTGTGCAATGATAATTCTTCTGTGGAGGGTACCGCAGGGGTCCATCCTCGGTCCTCTTCTCCTTTACCTGCTGCCACTAGGTGCTATTTTCCGTAAACAACATACCCTTTCATTTCTACGCCGATGACTGTCAAATTTACTTCCCCCTGAGACACAGTGGTACACATTCTATTCAAACTTTTCTTGACTGCCTGGCTGGCATCAGAGACTGGATGCCTTTAAATTTCTTAAGCTTTAATGAGAAGAAGTCTGAAGTCATGTTGTTCCCTCCTAATGACACGATCAAGAACCACTGTATCGACCTCTCCTCTCTAGCCCCGTTGGAAAAACAAAGAATCACAAATCTGGGCGTGAAAATGGATCCTTCCATGAAACTAAACAGTCATATAAACATGAGAGTTAAAACGTTTTTCCAGCTGAGGCGACTGTCTAAGCTGAAGCCCATACTGTCCAAAAATAACATGAAGACAATGATACACACATTCATAACATCTAGGCTCTGCAATGCGCTTCTGTTTGGAATCAGACAGACCTCCATTACATAACTACAACTTGTCCAAAATTCTGCAGCCCGACTTTTAACTGGTACAGGCCATAGGGAGCACATTACACCAGTTTGGCCTCTCTGCACTGGCTACTGGTTCATCTTCAAATTCAGTTCAAATCACTGAATAGTTCTGCACCCTCTTACCTTACTGATCTTCTGTAGCCATATGTCCCACCGTGCTCTCTGAGGTTAAAAAGCACACTTTTATTCCCTGGCTTTTTACGGTGTGATCTGTTTTAAACCTGTCTGTATTTTACAATGTTAGCCATTTAGTTATTATCTTCTGCTATTCGTATCTATTTTATTCCACTTTATTTTGTGTTTTGCTGTGTGCTTTGCTGTTTGTTTTCTGCTGTAGAGCACTTTGGTTGGCTTTGTTGCTGTTTTAAGTGCTCTAAAAATAAAGTGGTATGGTACGGTAATTAATTTATATAATTTAAGAGTTTCACTTTCTGAAATGACTGACAAAGAATTGAAGATTTTTTTTTAGCATATTCAAGTTTTGAGATGCACCTGTTATTCTGACATTTGTGTGATTATGTGTACCATGTTTTCTACAGTGGATTGTCCCACACACAGCTCACTGACCTTTGATGAGCTTGGAGTCAAAAGCTGGGGCATTGCCACTGAAGTAAACGTGGGGACAATCTTCCAAGATGAAAGGATCTCTTTGGTAATACGGGTAGCAACCTGAAATAAACAAAAAGTCAGAAATGACCTAACACTGCCTTTAGAACCACAAGTAGCCTTATTTACTTTATTTGCTTCTACCAACCTAGAGTATCAGGTGCAGTGGGGGCCAGGTGTCTGAGCCGAAGTGTTTCCTCCAATATCTCCAGATGACTGTCCATGCTGCTGTAACTCTGAATGTCGCAGACATTCTGGCCTGAAGTGCCCAAGAACCTTTACGGAAAGAAAAAACATCTGTGTCCTGAACAACTTCACCCCAGATTAAATGTTTGACACCTGATCACCTACCTAACTCCATCGATGGTGGCCTCATATGGATTGGAGACCAGATGTAGTGTGGGGTACACAGAGGACAAGGGAAACATGCATCTGTGAAGGGGCTGCTGAGGGAGCGTGTAGTTGGTGGGGTCATACTGCCCCGGCATTACATCCACCGGCACTGAAGCCTTAAGAAAAGCAGAACACCTGCAGCTTTACACAAAACATTATTTGAAATAAGAAAAAGTCTTAAAATAAATAAACCAAGTTGTTTTCTTAACACATCTACATTTTCACCCCTTTTATTTAACCTCACATCTCATCTGGGTGGAAAATCTGTAAAGTTGGTCATGGCATGGATACTTCATTTTGCTAAGATTTTATTAGAGTGAAATGTTTTCTTTTAATTACACACACGAAATTATAACTTGAACCAAGGTTCTCATGAAGCAGATATAGGTTGTCGCCATAGCACATCTAACTTTACATATCTTCATCAATATTTAACAGTTTTGTTGGCTTTTTATATTTAAGACATATATACATATATATACCGTATATATATATATATATATATATATATATATATATAAATATATATATATACCGACTATATATAT
>JARVLU010001462.1:25139225-25150281 GCA_031762415.1 Simpsonichthys santanae
AGTCCCCTGGCAAGAATCTCTGTCTCTGGTTGGGTGAGCTGTCTGTCAGATAAATTCTTCACCCACTTTTCTGTCTCTCTGTCGTGTAACTGTGTACCAGAGTGTTGTGTGTTGTTATTGGAATTGTGATGGTTTTGAGGAGTTGTCAGTAAGTTAAACTTGTTTTGTTGTTGAGTCTTGGACTTGACATGCTGTGGCAGTGGCAAAGTGGCATCGTTCCCAAGAGCCTGGAACTGAAATCTGTCAGCGTGCACCAGGCAAGCAAGCATCCTTCAGAAGGCACAGACACAGCTGCTGAATGAACGAGTGAGACAGACCAACTTTACGATTGAGGCCTTGAAGGCCAAAGAAGAGCACATTAAACAAAAACTAACAATGTGCCTGGATCAGACCACATTTCAGCAAGTGCTGGACTGTACAGATCAGGCACGCTTAGCACAGCATGTCAAGTCCAAGACTCTAAAGACACTAAAACAAAGAACAAACTAACAAGAAGTACTAAAGCATGCAATAAGGGTACAAAAATAAAGGACCAAAAAGTGAAAAAGTAAATATAATATTTACAAGGTCCAAAAGAAAAAATAGTAAACAACATGGTAGAATATAACTGTGCAAGTAGGACGAATTTGTATGAATAAGTATTTCCAATAAATGATAAGAATACAAAATATAAAATGAAAGGTAGCAAAAAGAAGAAAACAATGTTATTATATATGCCCCTTTTTTCAAACAATTATTTCAAACAATAATTATCTTCCAGAACAAAATGAATAACTCGTTCTAATTTTCTAACTCTAATACAATACACATTAAACTACTTCAATATTTTTTTAACAATTCAGTTTTGATCATTTTCTTGAATGTTAACATTGACTTGACATTTTTAACTTCATTCTCCAAACCATTCCAAATCCAATTCCCTGGATTGAGGTAGACCGTCCCTTTAAACTAGTTCTGTATTTTGGTTTAATAAATATCTCTGTCCCCTTAAGATTATAACAACTTTGTCTTTTAACAACATTTATTAGGATATTTAAAGGTAATGTGTTGTTCTGAGCCCTATACATAACTGATAAAATATTATAATCTACCAAATCATGGAATTTCAATAACTTCAGTTGATAAAATAATGTGCTTGATGGATGACAGTAATGTTTTCTAGTGATAATTCTTACAGCTCTTTTATGTAAAATAAAAATAGGCTTTGTCATTGTTTTACACTTTCCCCCCAAACATCAATACAATAGGTTAAGTGTGGAACAATGATTGTGTTATACAACAGATACAGAGCTTTATAAAGTCCTGCTGGGTAACTCAATATAAAACGATTTAGTTTTATACTTGGAAATCCTCCTGCTGTCTCTTTCTCCCACTCGGCCCCCCTCCTTCTCCCTCACTGAACACAAACCCAGCCCCTCAGCCACTCTCCCCGTCTTCCTGCTTCTTCAGGAGATGGGCGGACACGTTTAGTACAACAATTAAACACAAGAGATATGAAGAGCAGCTGCTGTTGAGGAAAAACAAAACAATGACTGTTCTTTCTGAGTTAATTTGTTTAGATTGTCAGATGGGGGGGCAGAAAAATGATTTCTGTAGACTATGCTGAAAATAGTCCAGACGAAAGGTCAGAACTATGATTCTTTTTCACCATTTAAAACAACGGAATGGAGCATTAGCTGTGAAGCTGCAGCTCAGAGTGTTTTTAGTCTGCTTCCTTAAAACAAACCACGTGTCAGAGCTCATTTAGCTGTGCAGAGCCTTATGAGAGGAGCGCAGAGTGGTGGCAACATTAATAAATCAGCAATTTATCGTATCGCTAAAGACACAGTCCTTAGCGGCTAACAATACGGCTAACGCTTTAGCCGTCAAACTGGGAGCGTGTCTTTAGCGATACGATAAGCTGCTGATTGATTGTCTCGGCGCCACCTCTCACTTTTCCTCTCATAAGGATCAGCACGGCTAAATGAATTCTGACCCGTGGTTTGTTTCAGGGAAGGAGGCTGAAGTCTGTTGGAGCTGCAGCTTATAACGTAACTTACTTATAACTTAACTTACTAACTTTAAATGGTGAAAAAAGATTTGTAGTTCCGACCTTTCGTCGGGTCTTGTTTTCAGCATTGTCTACAGAAATCATTTGCGGCTGAGGTGCTGCGTGTTTGTATTCAATGAGGGAGGAGGGGCCGCGTGCAGATGAGCACAGATGGGAGAAAAATAACTAAATGGATTTTCAAGTCTAATTATAACGCAACGTAGAAATATCAATATAGACGATATAGTCCAGTCTTATATAGCGTATGAAATTATCTCAATATTTTTTAAATATCGATATATCGCCCAGCCCTAATTGTGAACCACCTGTTTAAATCACAGTGAAGCCGAAAGTCTACCCATGATGCAGCAAGAGAGTCCTACACAACACCGAACAGGTGGTTTTCCTGTTACGGCTGACTGCTGTGAGGTTAACAGATTGAAAAAGAGAAACTTACGTCAGTAGTCCTGTTTCATGGCCTTTGGTTCCAACAGAAGAGCTGAGATTGATGATGAGGCGGAGAATCTCCTTCCTCAGCAAGACTCGAGAGGCAGGGCCGTCCTCAGATAACGCCTTACCACCTAAAAAAAAGGTTTTACTTTTCTTACAACATAGAGAATAAATTGGATCAGTGCTGTTTTATTATTTGTCACAATAATGTTGTTGGTTCAGTCAAGGTAAATAGTCTGCTGAACTTTTATTCTTTATACAGTATTGTTGGTGCTAGTCTTTAAAAAATATACAGTATAGTAACAGCACAAACACAAACTGAAACTACAAATTGTTGACATGTAAACAATTCTTCCAGCTGGAACATGAATCAGAGGTTGAGACGAAATCTTTTGAAGATATTTCGAATTGTAGATGATGGTGGATGATATTTAAAGTCTTCCCAGCTGAGCAGAGATATTATGAAATTGATCCACTATGTTTATTCACCATTTTTCACAGACTGATAAACTTCTGCCCATCTTTACTTCTAAGAGATTCAACCTCTCCAAAAAGTTATTTTTATACACAATCCTCTTACTGACCTGTTGCTAATTAACTTAATTAGTTGCAAAATGCTCTTCCACTTGTTTTTCATTTTTATTTTACAGCCTGTTGGAAGACCTGTCTCAACCTACTGGTATATAAAGATGTGTTGCTGACATCAAATTCAAAATCACATTATTTGTCATAAAAATGATACAACTTCTCAGCTTCAACATTTGCTGTGTTTACTATGTTTCATCAGGAATAAAATGTGTGTTTATGAGATTTGCAAAATAGTGCATTCTGTTTTTATTTACACGTCGTGGGCGTTGGAGCTCTTACCAATGACAATGTCACCAGGTGTGGGTGTGCTGCAGATCGAGCCTTGTGACACAGCAGCATCACTGCAGCCTGACACCCCGGAGAACTTGGACTGGGGCATCACCTCCAGACGATGACCGCTCTGTCCTCCCCATGACGGGAAGTCAATATAATCTGTGAATAAAATATACAATTATCACTACTCTGTGCTGAGTTTAAAGCATGTGGTATAAATGTGTTGACGATGCATGATATTATCGGCATGGTATCAGTATCAGCCAATATTAGTGATAAAGGTAAATATCGAACATCGGTCACTCTGTCAAAATAACTCACCGAAATAAAAGGCGCTGATTTTTTACATATATTATATATTTATATAGTGTTACATCATTTTCAACCTCTTTTTTGCCATCTGCATTTGGTAGCAGGCCAACTTGATAAAGACCATGCAGAATAATGTATTTTAATTCCACAACAGAGAAAGCTACGTAGTCTCTGGAAGTACGTCTAGGGGAAAAATATTGGTATTGGTATCGATTATTGGCCAAATAAGTTTTAACATATCTGTATATCTGCCAAAAATCTAATATCGTGCATCCCTAGAATGTGTGTTTGTGCGCTCACCTGTGCGAGGGTGTGTGCTATTGATCTGTGGCTTTGAGGGATATCCGAGGATGATAGCTCCCACACAGTACAGGCAGTTTTCTTCAGTGTGATCCTGCAGGCCTGTCTCCTCTGAACCCACCATGTGGTTAGGAGTGTCACCACGGCACACGATCAGCTCAGAGATACTGAACTGCTGCTTTAGCAACGGGACAGCAGGCCGATCCCCTGCAGAGTCAATCGCAAACACATTTGTTTAAAAATCTTTTTCCGCTTGCAGGTTTATCAGTTAATCAGGTAAAAAACAGGTTTTTACCGTCTCCGTCACCAAAAAGGAAGCGTTTCCGCTCCTCTGAAGGTGGGCTGATTCTCTGCTGAAAGTACGTCGAATCCCTAATGTGGAACATGTCGTTGATGTTCATTGGCAGCGCGAGGCCAATGTAGTCATCACTACACCCGAAGGTGACACTAGAGACCATTGAGCGCACTGAAGAGCAGCGGTGCAAGGTGCTTTGGTTGATGGGGCTGAGTAGTTCTTCTTTATCCAGAGAGGCAAAGCTGAGGGCTTTCAGAAACCTAGGGAGGGCAAGAGGAGAGGTGTGTGAGAGGATCCGGGGGGAGAGGCTGGGAGAGGATAGGAACATGTTGGATAAAACCACAGAGACGGCGACTTGTTAAACTCAACCGCTTCATGTAGAACAATCACCAACATGGAGGCAAATATTTAAAAGAGGCAAAATGATTTATTTTTAAATCAAGGTTTGATATCTCCTCACATTTTTCTGAAGAATGCAATTTTAATATTCAGCAGGACTGAGGTTCTGTGATTTGACAACCTGAAAAAATCCCAGCTGTCACTCTTGTCCTCTGCACTACAACCTTCCATAGTGATCGTTTAGTTTTAAATGCAACATTGAACCTAATAAAAAACCTTGTAACAACAGCACAAATCATAAAGCATTCAGTCTACATGGAGCTCACACACGCTACAGGTCAAAGTAACTGCAGACACTGAGCTGGAACTATTCTAGTAAGAGCAGAAAAGACCGGAGCTACAAGGTGCGTCTCTACTGAGGAGGACACTGGGTAGGTCCACCCACCGCGGTACAAATGTTCTGGACAGCCTGCGGTGTGGACGTGGGACCGTAGGTTCTGGACAGGTGCGCCTCCTATCTGATAGCCTGACAAAGTATAAAGTGCACAGACACGCTCACATCTGTTAAAAAAACCTTAATAAATCTGTTATTTAAAGCTACATTACAGCAGGAAAAATGCCATAATGTTGTTTGGTGGTTAGTGAACACTCATCTTCACCTTTACACAAAAACCATCATTAGAAAAAAAGCAGCTCGGACCCACCTGCGAGGAGTTAACCTGGAGTCCAGGCTGCCGGTCTTCATGGTGATGGTGTCTGTAAACAGCACATCTTTGGCAGGTGAAGCCAGCGCCTCACTGTGAGACAAAGACGGGTGTATCCTCTGCTGCTGCAGCCTCTTCAGCGTGGCGTAACCCAGCGCGTCCCTGGGGCTGGTGTACATGAAGCTGCAATCGGCCAGGCTTTTAATGGTGGTCACGGAGGGGGACTTGAGAGACTGAGCTCGGCGGGGCAGAGTGTGCGAGGAGCCCGGTGGTACCAGAGAGACGTTGGAGGACTTAGACATGGACATGTGGTTAGTCTGAGCCTGGGGGCTGAGGGAGGGGAGTGTTTTAACAGTTTTGGCAGACACAACAGTGTTGAGGCTCACACAATCAGAGGAGTCCAGTTCAGGCTGTTCAGGGTTCCCAACGGTCTCCCGGGAGGGGCTGGAGCTCATGGAGCTGATGCCACTGGTCGTAGTATCTGTGTTAAAGCTCTGACTGCGGCTTTTAAACTGAGTACCCCCGCCAACTCCTCCACCCCCTCCCACGTTGCCTCCACTTGAAGAGGAGCCTCCATCTCCTGCTAGACGCTCTCGGCTGCTCTGCTCCCTCTCCCGGCTGTGGTGTTCCATGGCTCCATGTCCACTTAAACCACTGAGTCCAAGGCTTGAGCCTCCTCCTCCCTTCACCAGCCTACCGTCCACCAGCTGCTCCTCAGAGCCCCCCCTGGTCCCAACAAAAGACGTCTCTAGGCTAACCGTTGGGCTCTTTGGCATTCCTCTGCCGTTGAACACAGAGGTGAAGACATCCCCCTGGTTTGGGCTGTAAATAGAGGGCTCCGTCACAGTCCTGTTCCGCCTCAAGCTATCAGTCTTCACTTCAGTAGGGGTGCGAGAGCCTGAAGAGGCTTTAGGATCACTAGTAGAGCGGAGTTTCTTGCTGGGGAGGGACAGCGAGTTAAGAAAGCGGGAGCGAACAAAACGCGAAGAAGCCAAAATTGTGAAGGGGCTGCGGTCTTTGATAGTTTTGGAGTTTATGTAGAATTCTGATGAGTCCAGAACGTCACACTTGTCATCATCCAGGATGTACATGTCTGATGACAAAAACACAAGACTGTTAATGAAGCAAAACTTTATTGTGTAGCAGATTTCATACATAAAGTAGCCCAGTGATGCAGGACTGGTTAACACGTCACTTATTTATTTACTGTGCTGCAAGGCCATTTATGGTTTATATACCGGCAGTAACCTTTTACATTTGATGTGCAGAGATCTTCAAACAGGTGGAACGTGTTTAAATTCCATAGAACTTGTGAGAATGTGAGCAGCAGCGTTTTGAATCTTAGTCTGTGAAGCCTTTAAAAAAACCTGTTAAAGAAGTCCAACCAATTCACAATGAATACAGAATTTAACTTTTCAAAACCAGTTTTCTATTACAAACCTTTTATTTTTCGAATAGTTTTGAAAATGATAAAAGGCCAAATGAGTATTATGATTAATAAGACTAAAGGTCAATGTCTATTTTTAGGGTTTTTGGCTTCATTTTTACAAAATGTGACCATACATAAAAATACCCAATGATGACGGTGATAAGAAATGTATTAGTTTTGTAGTATTAACTATTTTATCTCGCTACTATGTGGTTTGACCTTTGCAGACTCACTCTTTGGCTTTTTTTTCTCTCTTCAAAATAAGATTGGACATGACACAATTGGCTGATTGATGGATGAGCTGCACGAGCGGCATAGATCATTTAAAATAAATTATTTTCAATAATAAACTACTACTTACTACTTGTACTACTAGTCCTACTTGCGGTTTTTCCACTTTTCGTGGGGGGAACGGAACCCCGGCAATAAACGAAACTCAGTCTGGAACGGTGAAAAAGCCAACAACATAATACGCACTTGGTTGAGACTCGCTTTCACTGTTGTGGCGTGAGCTGGTGGACTCTGAGTTCAGACTGAGCGTGCTCGGTACTGAAGAGAGCTCAGAGGTTGGTTGCGTGTCAACCTCGTCGGGAGTGACGGGCCACAGCGTCCGGCGACTGTGTCTGACTGCATCCCAACTGTACTGCTTGAGCACCTCGCAACCCTGCTTGGTCTTGGAAATCACACCCAGGACATAAACGCACGTCCTGTGGACAAGAAATTGAATCATATTACCATCACCTCTGCTAACCCTTCGTCTATGGACACAAAGTATGGCTGAATAAAAGTGACCGCTGAAGCTTACCCACGCACTGACAGCACCTCACAGTGCTGAGCCATTGTGAGGATATCTGGAATGACATTCTCCTCCTGCAGGAGATTCAATCCCCAGTTAGATGAGCCAATGTTGCCCTGAAACAAGACAGCAGAAGACAACACACAATCAGTGACTGACTTCTCATTAGTAAGAACGAGGATGATCTGAGGAGCTTTAAATTAACAGCATTGCAGACCAGAGCCCAGAGAGCAGCCTTCAACTGTTTAATACCCTCCCAGGTGTCCAGCATCGGGAAGCGGACCATGTAGCTGAGGTCTGGAACTAAATTCTTCAGATAAACAATAAACAAACATAAATTAGAAACTTATGGGTGAGAATAAAGAGATGTGGACAAGCTGAGGAATTGTAATAAAACAAACCCTTACCTGAGCCTCCAACAGGTGACAGCCTGTCTTATCATGGACCAGCTGACCATACAAGTGCACAGGCAGGTAGACATTTGGTCTTTGTAACCTGAAGACACAACCCAAAACATAAACAAACAGAAAAAAAAAAATAGTAAAAGATACTCTCACTTCTGCAGACACCTGGATGGAGCTAACTCATTCTTGCCTCACCTTTGGTTGCTGCGTCTGACGTAGTTGTCTCCATCGACGGGTTTGCGGTACGTCGTTAGTGCTTCGTTGAGCTGCTCCTCTATCAGATCTACGTATTTAAGGTTGTACTCCTGCAATCCAGAGGAGTTAAAGAATCAAACACAAACTTCTGTTAGTGTTTGGTTTGACCGGGGCCTTAGTGTCTTGACATCAGGTAAGATTAATGTTTTTCCATCCGCTGTCAGCTTGAAAATACCTTGTGCCATTTATCCAGCTGTTTACTGACATAACCCCTCTCATTGAGGTAGGAGAAGCCTTTAGGAATGGACAGGAACCTGAACAACAACAAAAGAAAGGAGTTTAATGCATGTAGGTAGATTCAATGACCTACACATTTCACACTACAGTATAAGCTTTTGTCTGGTGAGAAAGCACACACCTTAGGAGCAGCAGGAGGCCTTTATCTCCCAGGTGAGACACAGCTGGTTTCAGCTGGATCAGAGCGTGAAGGTTAGCCTGAGAAACAGCAGAGCATAGCGGAGCGTTACGAGACTAATGAAACTGTTTATCCTTTGCAAAAATCTCTGCTCCCGTGGAACTCTTGCATGTCAGCTGCCTACATGTGGGCAGGGTGCTCAGTTCTGTTGACAGGGCGAGGCGCCCTCCTTGGATAATGGTAGGGAGCCAAGTGTATACTGTATGCACATATCATATGTACATTTATTAATAAATCCAAAGAGTTTCTGCTGCACAGTCAGTAACCTAATGTATGCATGTGTCTTCAACTACCTTGTCTTCACAGGCCTCATCTAGTATGTCCAGAGCCTCCATGGACACGGCCTTGTTGTGGTCGTGGAGCTGTGTGACCAGAAGCTCCATCCCCCAGCTGCTGAAGAACTCCACGCCAGCACGCAGCAGCACACGAAGGTGCTTTGTAGCATACAGCCTGCAAACCTGCTCAGCAACACAAGAAGTGATGATTCATCAGGTGATTTAGAATATTTAGCAGAAGTCTGATGATATTTTGAACTGACGTGAATAATTTCTGATAGTAGATGTCATTTATCATTCTGTGACTTGGTCACTTTAAGACCATTGAGGGAATTTTGCAGTCCTATGATTTTACATTTACTGGTGCTGCAGTGGGATATGAAGCATTTTTTTCCAAAGAGTTCACAAAAAACTGCTCCTGAATTACTACTCTATGTATTTTACGTGTGTGTTGAGGTTTTCTGCTCTTACGTCAGTGGCAGCAGTGAGGACCTTCGACAGGATCACTCTAGCCAGACCGTCTCTGCTGTAGTCCAGAGTGGATACAGCAAGTTTCAGCACAGCGTCCTGGTTCTTTACAGAACACAAGTTCAGCAGGCTGCAAACACCGGATCAAAGGCAGATGTTGCATTTACAGGCTTCATTAAGTGGAAAAAAGCATCTGACATTGTGAGACAGCGTTGGCTCAGGAAAGCAGTGGACTCACCACTGAAACAGGCCACATTTCTCTAGCAGTTTGACTCCCTGTGGGTGTGCAGAAAGTGTCCCCAGGAAGAGGAAGTAGTGCTGGCTGAGGGTGGTGAGGAGGCCGTTGCTCTGCAGGCTGCGCTCGGGCTTCAGGCCTGAACACGAGGAGAGCCACAACACCATGTCCCTCACAAGGTCCTCCAGATAGCCCTGACCATCCTGGTGACAAGAAACAGGTGGACATGAAAACAGGGTCAGACCTGGACTCAGACACAAGAACAATGTGCGTGTATCTAATAAGGTTGAGTCAGGTCCTGTGGATGGTTCTTCTTTGTTGAAACGTTTCGTCTTTCATCCAAAAGACTTCAGTTTGAGGAGCTGCAACAAACTCAGTCTTATAAACAGCACCTTCTCGTACTGGTGACAGACAAAAGTTGTTCACATGCAAAATGACCAATCACTTGTGCCCTGATGGCCGCTTGCTCCTCAGACTGAAGAGGTCTTTTGGGTAAAAGAGGAAACGTTTCAACAAGAAGAATCCATCCAGAGGACCTGACTTAACCTTGTCTGATTTATCTACCTGGATGAGTGAGCATGCATCAAGACAATGCATGTTTACACAAACTTTTCATACCTCGTCTGAGTCCATGAGGAACTCCACAAACTGACACCCAACCACAGTGAGTTGCCTGGCCTTAGCGTGATCCAAAGCCAGTCCTGCATACAGTTTACTACTGGGCTTATAGAAGTACAGCAGCCTCCGAACAAACCTGCATTACACAGAAACAAATGTGAATTTGAAAGAAAAAGATGAGGAAAAACTGACTAATTGTTTTAAAATGCTCTGAAGCTGGTCTCACCTGTGCATCTGCTCATCTTTGTTGTTCCTGAGGTTTACATTTGGCCACTGAGAGAAAAACAACAAAAATCTTTAAGATGGAAGAACAAACAAAAATCGGAGTTTGTGTTGCTGCGTGAGAACGGCCTGACCTTAAGGATGGTGGCAATAAGTAACCAGTTCCACTCCAGGTTCTGCTTGTGGTTGAGAATTTGACTGTCTCTCAGATTTATCATTAATGTTTCCTCTGTGTCCTAAAAACAGCAACAACAGAAAAGGACAAAGATCAGAAAGCAACATTATGTACTCCATTGACTACATTATAGACTAGACTCTCGCCATAAGAGATTTTTTTGGGCTGCACAATATTAAATTTTTGGCTAATATCCAATATGATGATATGTTAAAACTTATTTGGCCAATAACCAATACCAATACCATTTTTTTTCCCTAGACCTACTTACAGAGACTGCATAGCTTTCTCTGCTGTGGAATTAAAATACAGTACTACATTATTCTGCATGGTCTTTGTCAATTTTACCTGCCATCAAATGCAGATGTCAAAAAGGAGTTTGAAAATGATGTAACACTACACTACACTACACGACACACATCTATATATACTGTATATATATATATATATATATAAACCCATTTATGTTTTTCT
>JARVLU010001462.1:25150429-25165348 GCA_031762415.1 Simpsonichthys santanae
TATATATATATATACATACACACACCGGTATGTATATAAATCAGCACCTTGGTATCACTAAGTTAATGACATCATGACACATTTCCTGAAATATAAACGTGTCTAAAAGTAGCATCTGTAGAGCTCATTAGTCTCTACCTTTATGATGTAGATGTCTCTCTGGGCACGCGAGTGTGAATCTCTGCGGTTGTGCGACGACACAGACTTGCGAATGATGTGGTCCAAGTAAAGGCTGTGAGGTTTCAAACCTTTCTTCTTCTTCTCATGGAAACGCTTCAAATTGTTCACTGCTGCACTTGCGCGGCTGAAAAATACACAAAAACAAAGAAAGAGAATATTTTCAAGAGTTTAAGGTGAGTTTGGAAGATAAAGTGTGCACAGTACGTAATAGATACTAAAACCTTTTCATCTTATTTAGCTGACTATCAAATTTACTGACACAACATAATGGTTAAAAAAAAGTAACTTGAGAAAGTTATCTGCCTAGTTTTCACTGTGAATTCACTTTTGTTATTTTTTTCCAAATTAATTTTTGCCATTTTTTTAATATAACAAAATTATGAATGGCAGAGTATGTTCAACAAAATATGAACACTAGGAAAACAAAATATGAACACTAGGAAAACAATAATAAAACTTTTCCTTTTCAGTAAAGAATAGCAGCGTTTTTGGTGGAATGGTTGAGATGAATTTGAACTAAAACTGAGACCAGAAGCTGGAAGTTGGAGTCACAAAGGACTAGCGACCCCTAGTGGTTTTGCTGCTGTATATCCATCCTTACATGCATTAAATACCGTACATCTCGTTTCAATTAGTTTTGGAGCCAGAGTATCATCTAACACAACAGCCTGTCAGTGAGTTGGGAGGGCGTGTAGATGGTTTTTGTATCAAGGGTACAATCTTTGGTCCCTAGTGCACAGGCTTAAAAAATAAAACATGGCTATGCACCCAACAAAAAAACTGACATTTCAGCTTAAATTCTGAACATTAAAAGAATACATAGATGCTTCGTCCATCTTTATTAATGTCGAAGAGTGAAACAGACAAACTTTTCTACTGTCAGCTTTTTTGGTAACAAAAAACATGGTTTTAAAAATGTCTCTTCATGTGCCTCACAGGGTATTTAAAGTCACAATCATATAAAAATACATAAATACAACATGTATGTAACTTTGTCTTTGTGCTTTCTGAGCTCCAAAACATCTTATTCTGTCAGAGAATCTTATTTGCAGTTTATAAAATATTAAAACCAGCTTCCTAATCTTCATTTTCACCCAACCTAAGCTTCAACTCCTCCTGCGTTCAATAAATTAAAGTTTGTGAGAAGTTTAAACCTACAGTATTTTGCTCTTGCCTTTGCTATTAACAGCAAGCCAAAAAATAAATAAATAATAATAAAAATAAAAAAAACACCAGAAGTTATCTTATTTATCTTGCCAATAAAGCTTTATCAGCATTATGTCTAGTGATTAGAAAATCAGATATGGACTAAATATATTTCAAGGAAAGTAAAATTTACATTTTCATTATGTCAAAAGAATACATTATTAACACAATCCAAGATAAAAACAACTGAAGTGGTTTAAAATTAACCCATTAAATATGTTGTGAAGAGCAAACACTTAGCTCTCCAAACAAAGAACTGACGCTCAGTTTATAATTTCTAAAACATGCACCCTGCAAGAAAGAAAGAGGGAGCGGCACAAAGTGACATAACATTTCATAAAATACGCTGCAACAAAGAAAGACAGACAAGAAAAATCCTGTAATTCTGTTCTACAATCATAAAAACATCATTTTGCGAAAAACAAGCACAATGTTTTTAATTACATCTATCAAATTCTAATTAACTTGCTACTGATAAAAATAAAAGCGCTAATTTTATGTTTTGTGTCCAAATATTTCTGGACCTAATTCCATCCGTTTGTAGTAATTATCACTTTCCTATTTACTGAGGAAAAAGTGATTGCACTCACAGTCGTTTCTCTTGGGGGATGTCAAACGAGGCTGCCATGTTGATGAGGGTGGGGAGGCAGTGCAGGTGGTGGCTGTGGGAATGAGGGAGAATCGTGTTTGCCTAAATGAGAAAAAAAAAAAGACAACAAATGGAGTCAAACAATACAGTAATTAACATTTATCAACCTGTTCTTGTTTGGAATGAACTTCATAGTTAAATATGAAATTAATTGTATATTACCATGTGTAGAAGCTCCCCTAAGAGTATAGTGGCTCTGACAGCAAGCTGGTCATCACTGCTGGTCACAACTTCAACAAGACCCTTACAGAGGAGAAGAAGCTTCAATAGATGCACCACCACCCTAAAGCTGCTCTCCCACTGCTGCCACAGTATGAAACCATTCACGCCATAGCGTTTCTCAGCTACTTCCAGTTTAGCTTTACGGCTCTGTAAACAGGTCATCAGCTCTAAAAGTAAAAGAAACCATTGAACTCACCTCCAACAACCCACTGGTGATGAAGGCAGAGAGCACAAATGCCAGGTAGTTGTCCATCAGGTCCGGTCTACAGAAACACAAATATTTAATTTGTCGTGTAACCACTGAAGCAACATCAGCCTACTTCTGTTTGGTCTCATTTCTCACCTAGAGCGGGCCCGGTGGGGCAGGATGACTTTAGCTTCAGCAGCAATAAACCCATCAGACAGTCTCCAGGTGTCCTGAAACCTGGCGGGATCTGAAATGGACCACAGCTAAGATTAGCCTTTATGGTGTGTGTGTGTGTATGTGATGCATGGCCTTAATTAGGCTTTGAGATGAGCAAAGACACTCTGAGTACAAAATACACAAAAGTGACTAAATTGTATTTACATATTCTTACTAAAGTGAAACTCAATATACTAGGCACAAAGATACACACAGCACATACACAAATAGATTCAGTTGATATAAAAGTCGGTCCTTACCGACACTTTGAAGAGCTTCTACAAAGTCTTGGGTTATAACTGGAACAGGAAGCCTGAAGATCTCATATAACACTTCCAACAAGCCTTTCTGCAGAGGGAAACACGTCAAAGCAATCACATGTGTGATACAACCAAGGGAAGAGGGAGACCAGCTCCACCAGCAGATCTGTGCTGGACCTTTGAAGCTGTGACAGGATGACTGCATCTCACCCTGTGCTTCAACTCCAACACAATCAGACTTCAACACTAAAGAAAACCTGCTTAGTGGTGATTAATTAAATTCATTTTAATGTTCAGGTTTTCAGTGACATTTTAAAATTGCTCCTACATGTTTTATCCATATGGTTTAGTCGTTTTAATACTCACTCTAACTTCCATGTTTGGTATGCAGAGCAAGCCAATTAAAGATTGGATTCCAGAGTTTCCAGGCTTGCACAGGTTGATAATCCCTGAATAAAAACAAAGACGTTGCATGAGAGAGAGAATAACCTCATGGTGCTTCAACAAATACTGAACTAATTATCTTTAAAACTAGCATTCCTTGAAGAAATCCATATTGCTGGACGCCAGGAATGCAAACGTTTTAACATACATCTAAGGTGATCTGTTAGTATGTGTTGGAGCAGACACTCTGACTAGAACAGATTTTAGCTCAAAAATAGTAAAAACTGACAAAGTAATAGCCATTTTTGAGCTTGTTATGGTTAATTAACTTGTACGTGTATTATTTTGTCTCCAAACACACACATGTTACACTATCACCCGCCTTTTAAAAGAATCACATCACTTACCAGACCAAGAACGGAAGGCAGCAACTATCGCCATTCTACTGGACAAGAAACGGGCTTCTCTGTCTTCTCTGTGAAAACAAAACATGCACGATAAAAGCTGCACTACTTATCACACACAAACACACAAATATCATTCGAGGGATTTTTCAAAAATTATTATTTTGCACTTGAACAAACTATAGGCAAACTAAAGGAAATAACATTTGTTTAAATAAAAGTAAATCTGAAATTCAGCAGCTTCGTATCTCAGTCTGCTTCATGTTGTCTGACGTTCCAGAACCAAACCGCATTGATAACAAGGTCCACATTACACAAACTGTGTACAAACCCACAGAACATGTGCTGTCACCAGTCAGACACTGAGTTTGTTTTCATCACACTAACTCTTCAAACCTTGCCCAAACACACACACACACTTACTTGAGCTGCCCTTCAGCCGTGTCTGCATTGTGACGATAGTGAAAATCAGTGAAAGGTGCGAGGATTTGCTGCAGGACAGAGCACAAAGCACAAAAAGATAAACACAAGACACAACCTACTTGGAGATTTCATAAACTCTTTAACATTTATGGATATCTATGAACTAATATATTACAGTGAGAATGAATCTCTGATTTCATGCGACATGCGTGTGGATGTTATTGAGCGGTTTTGTCTCAACTAGATGTTTACAGACAACGAGGCGTTAGAGAGGTGCTGCAGCTGATTACTGTCAGCTCAGAGAGATGTGGGCAACCTGAGGCGCTAATCCTGAATGAAAGCACTCTCTGTACTCGGGTTCATTTATATACAACAGAACCCTCCGAGTTCATACCTCCAGCTCGACGTCTACACGTACATACTGGCGGGTACACGGGTGGTTGAGTAGATGGAGGACGGTGGTGATCAGAGCTTCGTTGATGCGGCTGAGTTGACAGTCGAGCACGCTCTTTAGAATTGTGCCGAGACCCCCTCGTTTAGCCACCACCTCTGGGTTCTTCAGTGCTGCAGAGCACATAACACAAATCAAAATAATCTTGGGTTATTGGTGACAAAAAAAAATATTTTCAGAAGATCTTTTCAGTCATTGTTCGGCTTCGTGATCTGGGACCTGAGTCCGAATTTCGTAGTGGTGTTCTGTCATTGGACTTCTGTGCTCGTCTTACAATAATTAAGGTCCAAAAGGCAGCTTGTTCAAGCTCTTCACTTAAAGGCAGAGAAACTGAAGACCTGCTTAAGTGATCATGTTATTCAAAAGAAGACCCTTAATTAAGACATTTCTTCAAGCTGTACTTTAATACAAAAAGTGTTCCACCATTGTTGCTGCCACCACTTAGCAGCATTTAACACAAAATATAAAAGTGCAGTGTTTTGAAGAAGAGGGCACATTGCTCACAAATGGTTTCAGAACCACCTTGTATTTGAGCAGCCTGGAGTCACTGAGTCGAGAATGAACTTCTGTTTACCAAAATATTCCAGAGTCAAATGTGAGGCCATCTGTCCGACAGCCGAAGCTTGGCTGCATTTTAGCTTAATTTATGTTAAACAAACGCACGTGTTGTTCTTCACCTGACTCTTCATTTAATATTAAGGTTGAGAAAGAACCAAAAGATTTATTTTGAAATACGCCATACATACGCATCCTTAAAGTAGAAAGAGTGCACCAACTTGCACTTGGCTCATGACCAGAGTCAGCTATGTAGTGACAATATAATGAATGAAACAATGAAGAAAAAAAAAAACAAAACTAAATGATAAAAAAAAATCAGTTTTCTCTCACCTTTAAATGGACACTGCTTCACATGTGTTTACATTTTACATCATGCAGCTAAAACATGTCCAACGACATAGTGCAGTTTTTGTGTGTGCAGAAAATAATAAAAATAAAAATATATCATCTGCTGCCTACTGCAACTTTTTTTTGGTTGGGTTATATTTGTTGTCCATCAACCTGAAGGGTATTATTTATAGATTCCAAGTGGCTCAGACAAAAAAAAGCTCTGTGGCTTAGTGCCATTTTTAGAGAATAATTTTTACTGTACATATTATAGAGGATTACAGAGTACCGGTAGATTTCAATGTTACAACATCAAGAAGGTCATAAGGAATATTTATAACTTAGATATAATTAGCCCATTCAAATCCCAGTCATGGGCTCAAACTGGTTTCTCATGATGTAAGTGTGCAGAGTTAATGATGCTTTACATCTGTGTTGGTGCCGTAGAAGTACTCACCTAGCTCACATACGATGGCGATGGAAGCTCGAACCATGCGGTCTCTCTCCTGCAGCCCATCTGTCCCCACAGCAATAAGAGAATTTGCAACAGCGGTGGGGAACAGCGTTGCATTGACAGTGATTATCTACAGGGGAGAAACAAAAGAAAAGCCCTAAACAGGTCTGAAGAAGCCAAACAAAGCAAAAAAAATGTATTTTTAACTTTTAATTAATAATAATTTAACAATAATAAAACCTCAGGTTTATATTGACAGAGGAAGCACTTTCAGCTCATTATTATTTTTGTTCTCCCCAGAACACCAAGTTAATCAAATGCAACTTCAGACAAAGAACAATACATGACATATAACACAATTCTATTTTTTTAGCTAAACAAAAATGCAGATGCAACACATGAAAAACCAAGTACAGGTTTTCTGCTTCAATGTGTAATAAAAGGGTAAAAACAGTCAGGTGGTGCAACTGGAACACACAGTTTTCACTTTAAAACATTTCAGTATTTGTCAGAGCGTCCAGTTACAACAAGGACTGAACCCTTTAGGTTTCTGTGTCTTAACCAGTCAGAAGCTGTGTTGAATTCCTAGTAAGATTGATTTTTGAGTAGACTGTTAATAAGTACTGTACATTATTGACGTCTGTTGGACTGGACTGTAAAACTTTAGGTTGCTGAATTAAGGCTGTAGCCTAACTAGCCAAAAGTTGTACAAACATGAGCTCATCGACAAGCTTCCATTTCTTTAATATTCCCGAACGATAAACTGAACAAATGCAAATAAAAGCATTTTTCCTGTCTGCTTGTACTCCCAGTCTTTTGGATGCTAGCCTTTGTATGAGAGTTTGGCCATTGAGCGTATGTTGTTGAAACGCAGTTTGCACAGAGAACCACAGTCACAGAGGAACCTGGCGACTCCACGAGAACACTAACAGCACATCACAGGCCTTGGGCATAAACTGCAGGTTATGAACAAAACAATTTAAAATCTGCTTTTGTTTCACTCTTTTGGGGAACGGCATGTAATCTGTTTTAACACAAGTCTAAACCCTGCAAATTAACTAAGAAGTCTAAAAAATTCTGTTATAGCATGAAGAGTGGGGTCATGTTACTGCCTGTGTAGCTAATAGACCATGCTCTAAATCACAGTGCACTGTATGTGTGTAGATGGTTTACAGTAAACTACAGAATGAGCTATAAATAACTTCGCCTGTGAACTCTTGAAACCATCCTCGCTGACACTGCTGCTGACCCAAAGGGCTGTTCTGATCGCACAGTTCTGGCACCAGGCTGTGCAGTGAGGGTAATGTTCTCCATCAACTCTACAAATAGTACAAAAGAACAGAAAAAAATATACTGATATATCTTACCTTTCGGACCAGCCGCAAAGCCTGAGTTCTCTCCCCCTCATTACTTTGCTGGATGTCGATGCATCTGAAACAACCCAAAGACAATCGTTGTATTTTTTAGTAAACAAATCCAGATGTTAATAGCTGAACAAACCTGCTGAAGAAAACCCAAACATTGCACTTCATATCAACTAGAACCTTTTTGAATAAATGGACCTTCCTTAAAAAGAAAAACACCACAGCATGAAGTCCTCTAACACCACGTCTCAATCTCAGAATCTTACCTTGCTATCAGATAATCCACCTGCAGTTTGAGGACCTTCCGCAGGACGCTGGTGTCTCTGATCAGGTAGCGGAGCGCCCGCAAACCTGCAGCTCGCACTTCCTTAGCCTCATTTAACAGAGCTAATCGCAAACTGGAGATTGAAGAAATATTCTTAATGTACTTGGACAGAAAAGCAGCACAAACAATACGACAAATATAAAAAAAAAGAATCTGAATTATTTATGAGCCTAACAACTTTAGCTTTGTCTCAGGCCTAGACTTTGCATATTGTTTCATTTTGATACAGACAAAAAAAAAAAAAAAAAAAGAAAGCATTTTTACAGAGAATATATTGAAAAGATAAGATTAGTTACCAAATGATGATTTCTTCATACGTAAACCCAAAGTTTTCCTCACGGTGTCCAATGCTGCAAAGCAGCTGTAACAATAAAATGATAAAATCCATTATTTGCTTATCAACCAAGACAAATTTTAGCTTAACTCAGGTATTTACACAACTGCTCAGTAAATTATTTTTTGTCTAAATTTTTTTTTATAAATAAATAAATTAATTAATTAAATAAAACTATAGACTAGATTCCAATAGCTAATTAGGAATAAACAAGGCTGCACAGTGGTTTCAGGAAGTGGAGGAGGTGCATTTTACAATTAACACAAGGCAGCAATAATTATATTAGAAGGCATTTGAGCAGGTTGTGATTATTCATGCGTGCCGGTAAAGGTCTTGTTGACTGTTGAGAACAAGATCAGTTTGTTACACAACAATCATATTTGCTAAAAACTTTGACAAAAACCTTCTCAAAACTTTCTAGAACTTTAGTTTTTTTATTTATTATTACCAGTACCTTCTCTGTCAAATTTTGTACAGCATTAAAATACAGATTAAAAAGAAACAACTGTTTATGGAGACACATGCCTGCCAAAGCCATGCAGTGTCTGTTGTAAGATCACTTGGTTGGAGAAGGTGAACAGAAAATGGATACCGTACTTTCCACCATATAAGTCGCATCCCTCCAAATATGTCTAATAAAGTGGGAAAAAACGTAAATACGTTGCTTTGCCGCATCTATTACGCATCACCACTGACAACCTGGAAATGTGAGCCGGTGTTGAGCCAAAAATCGATTGGCTGCCAAATGGTGGACGCGGGAGCATGCACAGGAGGACTTTAACAAGAATTTAACAAGATTAACACTTAAAAACAATTTGTTTGCTTGAAATTATAGTAAATGTGTTTCTCAGTTGAACTTTTCCTTAATAAATGCACTTTAATGGTCAAATCAGCTGCATTTCACCTGGGCAGTGCGGCAAAATTAAGCTGATTTGACGTTTGCTCCAGGAGTTCCGGAGCGAGACGAAGGTGGCTTACTATGGCAAGCCAGGTGTCTCATTAATAGCAACTTTTACCTATTAATAACACTTGGCTTGTCATATTAGTTGACTGCCATCTAGTGGCTGAAAATGGTTGTGTTCAATATTTTCCATCAGAATCAAGGAAATCATCAGATCTCAGCCAAAAATTGGGTTATAAATATGGGAGAAAAACATAAATATGTCACTTCACTGCATAAGTCACAGGGCATGCTAATCTATGCAACAAACACTACAAAAAAAGGCAACTTATATGCCGGAAAATACGGTAACATCAATGCAGTAGATGGAGGCTGTAATTTTGAAAGTGAAAGTAGCGACACGTTCACAGGTTCAGGAGTGAGTGTGGCTGGGGTCACCTCTAAACATTGTGTTTTTATCAGTACATCTGCTTCACACTGACATTTGTTTTGGACACATAAAAACAAACTGCGATGACAGAATGTCTTTAATATGTTAAACAATTGTTTTCAATTCCTCTGGTTGCAGACCAGCTGCTCATGTTCTCAAAACCCTGCCTCACAGTGTGTTTCTCCTTTCAGCGTGAATTTCTGCCTTCAGAAGTTCCATCACAACAAGGCCCCCGTCATTAGCAGGAACCCACACAGTCCTGAGCATGAGCTAAGTCTCAACTACAAACAACATGGTCTGAAGCACACTGTATGAGCAAAACAATGACAATTTTGGAGCAAACACCTCTCACTCCTTCATATACCTCCAGGCAACGGCAAACAAGCAACAAGTCGGTGCTATTCCTGGTTGCACAGCAGCTCAGATTATGGATTCTGATCCTGATGCCAAGGAATTCATCTTTTAGATTTGTATGAATTATCTCTTAAAGTACAATACAGCTGAGCAGGATGGGCAGCAACAAGGGTCTGGGTGGTTAGTGGGTTGTTTGAAACTACTTGTGACATCAGAGCCTGAGCACGTGTGGAGAAGAGATGGGAGTGAGGTGCATGCGACGCTCTCCACACCCCACTGTCTTGGAACCCTTAAAAGGCATCAAAGTGATAGGGCTGTAATAGATGTACATATGTCATGACTAGTAGCCTTGGGTGGGTTGTAAACACAAGGTACACAGACTGCAGTCACACAAACCAGGCTCACATTCAGCCTTCAGTCTGCTCCAATCAGCTACACAACTCTCACTGTGCAGACCCACAAACAATTGTTTACATCTGCGGCAGACAGTCAGAAGCGGTGAAAGGCCTAGAGTTAGTAAAGATTCAGCAAATCTCTAAGCAGTAGCAGATAAAGGAGCTCTGGGTTTGTAAATTGCACAGTCGTGTAAATAACTTGGACATATTTCAGTGACGTGGTGCTGGTCTAAAAAGCACAATGTCACTAAAAACACAAGACACTACAGTACTAGTTTTCTCCTCCTACGCTCAGTTATCCCCTCCTATTACACCAAGAAATCTTTAAAATGTCCCAGTATGTTTTGAATAGAAGACGGAAAACACGCTGGAAAGGTTTATCACAGGGCTGTGACGCCAGATCTTTCCAGACCTACTTAAAAGCAGTGTTCTCAACCTGATTAATGCTACAATCAAATGAGACTTACTTTCAGTATCGACATCAAAGAGAGAATACAGCTTTTTAGTCAGTGTTTTTGGTTCATGATACGTACGACACATTAAACACTCTTGGTTTTCAACTCGAGTGTTCTTGATGCACATTAGACTCGAGTGCTTTCCTACGCCTACAGCTCCTGTTACATTAACTGTCATCATCCCAATGACAGGCACAGCTAGACCTGCTGGCAGCAACACCCAAGGAGAGATAATCAAGTAAGAGCCAATCAGGCCCTACACTAATTCAAAAGAATGAACAAAGTTTGACAGTGCATTATACTCAAAAAGACAAAACAGACTGACGTTTATAGGTACAGAAGATGTTCCCAACAAGTGCCAACTTGGTTTATATGGTTTATTTAAAGTAAATCACCTTCATGTATAGCTGTCACTACATTTCAGTGATGACAACATTAATGAAAAAACACAACTGTGGAGTGGGATTGGAACTGCACAGCGTTACCTTTATGAAGTTGTTCAAGTGGCCCAGTTTTCGCATATTACTGACGCCATGAGGTTTGGCCACATTTTGGAGGATTTCACGGAGGTTTTCTGATGGTTCTGCAGAAACGTGAAGAAAATGCATCGTAACTAAAGAAAGGTCTCAAGTCACGCCGTCATATTAGGTAAGGACCTGTAATTGATTCATTACAGGAAGGAAGTAGGCTCAGCGGCATGAACTAAATTAGTGTACAGTCAAAACAAGACCTAGAGAGTGAAACACAAGACTGGAGCAGATAAGTGTTTTGTTTTCAGTTCCTTACAAATCTCATGCGCTGACTACAATTCTAAATGTTACTCACAAAAAGAAAGTGGATTTAAAACAGAGCACTCCTTGACATTGAAGGAGTGTGAAAAGCAGTTACAGCTCCGGCAGCAGAGAAGATACAGTAAATGCTGCAAACAATAAGAACATGCCTCAGTAATGAACGTGTTTTTATATACAGTATAGCACAAAATCAGTTTATCGGTAGCAGCTTTACGGGTTTAAGGACTTTGTGAACAGTAGATTAATACTTTTTTTAATTTGTAAAACTGTGCAAAAATAAGAAAAACACTGTTTTGGTTATTTAGATTTTGTCATTTGAGTAAAAAAGCACAATCATCTAAAACTAAACCTTAAGTAAGAAATATTTTATACATCTGACAGATTCTCATCAATCCTTCATCATTAATCCTCTACGTACCATTTAATACTGTATGAATTACACTAGAAGTGGACGTGTTAAAGTGTGTGCTTTTGTCTCTTGTGCGGTGAGAATTTAAGATGAGAATCTTTAACTCTTCAGCTCAGACATGGTTCGACGATGGCATTTTTAGACATGCACTACTAGAACTTTGCACACATTAGAAACATTAAGTGTTGTTTTGAATTCTCAACTTAAATTTGCAGCTCATAGTCCGATGGTGTCCAAAACTACTGACTGCTTTAATCTTATAAATTCATGTCTGTCTGTAAAGGCTGTTCAGTCGTAAACGTATTCTGTCACACCTTTTCTTTATTGCACATTTGTAAATGAGTTACTGCATTGAGTTAACGGTTTAGAGCAAAATGATTTTAAAAGCCAGAAATATAGGAGAATAAACTACAACATTTGAACAATCTTGTTGTTTAGAGGTCCTAAAGTTTGCAATAAAAAAAACTACTGATTTATCAAGGCAGCACGGTGGTGCAGTTGGTAGAGCTGCTGCCTCTCAGCAAGAAGGTCGCCGGATTGAATCTTGGCTGAGGGGCCATTCTGGGTGGTGTTTGCATGTTCTCTCCGTGCATGTGTGGATTTTCTCAAAATATCCTGATGCATGCTCAATAATCCTGGTAGAAAAATCTAAAAAAAAGTAAGTCAGGTCCTCTGGACGTTCAAAAAAGGTTTCTCAAGGTACTCGTTTCCTCTCACAGACCAAAAACATGCATGTTTGAGTGATTGGTAACTTAAGCGTGAATGGTTGTTTGTCTCTATGTGTCCCTGTGATGGACTTGCGAACTGTCCAGGGTGTCCCCCACCTCTCACACAGTGACTGCTGGATATGGACACCAGTGACCCAAAATGGAAGAAGCAGGTAAAAAGATAATGGATGAATGATCGAGTTTTTATATTCTGATTTATATTCTTAAGACACAAAGACAAATCTGTGAACATTAACGCACAGAAGGTTATAAATTGGTTAAGTTTTCTCCTTTTGTATTATAGTCTCCTGTTTTTATCTGTATTATATTGTGCATGTTTTATTATTGCTTTATTTTAGTTTTGGTTGATAGAGAAAAACAAATATATTCTGCATTAATTTAACGTTTCTACAATCCTTAGCAGAAACACAAAATGCAAACTGAGCCATTGGCTAGAAGTCAATGCAAGAGTTGCATTATTAGATATTTAACACCACCTATTGCCCCTAATAAAACAGCATTAATAATATTCCACAGATTAATAGCCTTATGGTCAGAATTCCTTCAGCAGTCCATGCTGACATGGTTGCTGCAGCATCATCATGGATGTGTTTATTCAGGACGGTGTACTGTAAACAAACGCGGTGAGCAGTGAATCTGACCCAGCTGTGGATCAGAACCGCCCATATGTGCCGCTCACCAGACCCAGTTTGTCATCATGGAGCCGGCCAGGACCGATGCACGAGCTGCCTGGCTAAATGAGAGGCTCTGTTTCCCACTCACAAGCACCAAAACAACAGCGCGTCGTCATGGCTGGCTAGCTGAGGCAGCTAACTCAGCTCGTTAGTTAGCTAGCTGCCCGCCTGTTATAAACCGTTGGTAATGTTTTTATAGTATTTACACGAAACAGACAGGGGAAGTAACGAAATGAAAACTACAAACAAAACACATCTGCACACAGCGCTTCGTTTCCCTCACTGGGACTAGTGCTCGCAGTAAAGTGCCCTGATCCATTTTGAAGAATAATCGCTGCTTACCTCTGGTCAGATCCAGCGGTACGTTCTCCTCCCCGCTGTCATTCCGACCTGACAAAAACACACGCAGCGCGCACACAGACACATCACTCCGAGCTCAGCAATCGTCTCAGGACATCTGCTTTGCAGAACACCGCTGTTACAGCTGTCACTGAATTCAGTTTGCTCAAGCTTACCTCGCATCCGAAGACTCCGGATAGGACGGCCGCGGAAGCTGGCCGCCATGTCTCCAGGAACATACACAACACCGGAAACTTCGCGGTGTCTCGCGAGAATACAGACAACCCGAGCCCCGCAAGCTGGCTGCGGTGGTCTTACTACAGATCTGAGATCAGCTCAAGCTCACAAATCATCGAGGAGAAGAAAATCCAAATCTGACCTGGAGACTGCTGAACAGAGCTCAGTTTAAAACAGCAGAAGTGACGAATTTCAACGCAGTATGACATGTAGGTTCAAACAAAACAGCTAAATGCCTAATACTTTGGTTAAATGAACTCACACTTTGCTTAATTATTGGTAAAGACACAAAAATAAACTCACAATAATGTAATTATTTAATAATTATTAGTGATTACCATTTTTATGACTACTCAAACACAAAACTGACTTCTTTACATTGTAGGTTAATTTCAATACAGTACTGTATAGTGCAATGCATTTTACTGTGTATGTTAACATTAATGAAACAGAAAACCCTGAACACAATGGGACTAAATGTGTATGAACAATATATTTTTGTGTATTTTGCATAAAATGCACACTCTGTCTCTTCACTGTGTCATGCTTCAAAGATATTTAAGGTTCTTTATTGTCATTCACATCACATGTGGTACATGAAGTAGAATAAAACTGTGTACTCAAGGTCACAGTTACATCGAAAAATATAAAGAAAGAAAGAAAGAGTTTACAAGGATGTAAGATATGCTAAACAATAATAATGTAATATAATATGGTGTATTAAACAGCTGCCTAAACATGAGTCTGTTGGGATCAGGTGGGAATACAGCAGCTTAAAGGCAAGAAATCAGCCACATTGATAATCAGCAGCACAAATTCATTCAACCTTTATTTAATAATAAAGTGTCAAATTTCCAATTAGTGTCATTAGTGATTTTTCTGGATCTGACTCTAACAGCTTCAGAGTAAAGCTGTTCCTCATTTTATACATTTACTGTTAATTTAATAGTTTTAGCATCAGTGTCTATTACAGTTTCTGTAAAAAATTTTGATCTCTGATGTTGTTGTAAAGCACCTTGATGGCAGTTTTACTGTTTTGTGTTCTAGAAATAATGATGACTTGACTTAATGTTCCTCAACCTCCTGCCTGAGGGGAGTGGGGGCAAAAAGAGTGTGTGCAGGATGAGTGGGGTCTTTCATAATGCAGGTGGTCCTCTTTCTGCAACTAGAGGTACAGTATAGATATATGTGATGGTGGGGAGACTGACTCCAACATCTTCTGTGCAGCCTTCACCACTCTCTGCAGAGCTTTTCTTTCTGCA
>JARVLU010001462.1:25177575-25188499 GCA_031762415.1 Simpsonichthys santanae
CAGGATTCATTTTATTGTCCTATGTGTAAAAAAGGAGGAGGTTAAAAGCTTGATAGCCACAGGGAGGAAGAACTTCCTGTGTTGTTCTGTGGAACACCTCAGTGGTCTCAGTCTACGACTGAAGGTGTTGTGGTAAGACTCCAGAGTGTCGTGCAGGGGGTATGATGTGTTGTTCAGGATCTGGAGCAGTTTCCTCAGCATCCCCCACCTCTCACACAGTGACTACTGGATATGGGTATCAGTGACCCCCGTGACCCAAAAAGGAAGAAGTGGGTAAAACTGATTGATGGATTGAATGATTGATTATTTGTTCTTAGATTTTTTTATTTTATTTTAGAAAAAGCCAGGCAACTAAGCTAATCAAATACTGGTAATTTAAGTTATAGAATTTTATGCTCTCCTTGTTCCTGATTTTGTTATAAATATAAAATGATGCAAAATGATTTGATACAGTAAAGAACCTAAAATTATTGCTTTAAATAAATATTCTATTTGCTTGCATTGTTGTTTAATCTTGTCATCTTGTCAGTTATATAACTGAAACAAAATTTATGACTATTTCAAAAATAATTTCTGAATCGAAAATCTATTTTATGTCAAATCAAATTGCCAAACACAGAGAGATTCACACCCCTAATCAGAATCAGAATCAGAATAAGCTTTATTGTCATTGCACCAAGACACAATGAGAACATGTATGCACAGCCGCCCAAACGATGGACGTAGTGCATGAAGCTGCTACCGTAAAAGCGAAGTCCTCTTGTTCAGAATAATATTTTTGCTTGGATGAGAAAAGAGGAGAAAACACGAGGAGAGACGGTATAAAAAAAGAACTCTCACACCTTGTCCTAGACAGGGCACGATTTGAGGCATTTTCTGGCGACTACTTGTCACAGTTTAAGTTATTTTGTATTAATAAACTACAATGTTATTTCAGTTGCAAGGTTACGCAAATGTTTATGTCTTTATATTAAAAAAATGACTTTACTGGGCCCCCTCAAAATATTCCTCAACTCCCCCAGCTAAATTCTTCTGGGGCTGATTCTGCTCCCATAGTGGAAAAAAAAAAAAAAATGCTGGTGATGGCCTCTGGGGCCTGCCCACTCCCCGTCAACTCCTCTGAGGCAGCCTTGGCATCTCATCACCAGCAAACTGTTTTTCCCCCCCACTGAGAGTGTGCTGTTTGTGGTGGGATTCAGTTTGTTGGTGGCTCATCAGATCAAAGATGTCCTTTGGTTGAAGGACACAACGTCTCAGAAAAAAAAAAAAAAAAAAAAAAAGAAACCGTTCAGATGGCCTGACTGAACATTGTAGGATTTATACCTGAATTACTGAGCATGAACTTTGACGTATATTCTCTATTTTTTATTTATTTTTTATAAATTGTGTGGTTCTTTGTGTATGTTCCTTTGTATTAAAAAACAACTGGCACAACAATTTCTTGCAGGATCAATAAACTTATATTATATCCTTAAAACATCCTTGCATTTATTTGAAGGAATATATAAGATAAAAATGAAACAATCCACTGCACTTTATCAGTTTTCCACAATACAGCAGTATTTCCACCCATTGAAATTAATACGTATTAACCTATTTTTCCACCCCACCAAAAAATGGTGGTAATGCATCACGTGACGAATTACGTCAAAACCGACTTTGAGAAGGGCTTCTGACAACAAATCAGCTCTTTAAGAAAAATGTTCTGATGAACAGGTTTGAAAAAGGTGGAACTGAAGCCCTCGACTTCACATCTTTAAGCAATTCTTTCAAAATTAAATACTGTATTTGACGAACCTCCTAAAAAATCCCAACTCTATATAGAATGCTATATATAACTTTGACAAGGTGGGAGGATTACTCTTTCTTCTTACAATGTAGATGCAACCATAGTATACCCAAAATATCCTTAAAGTAATCTATGTTCCATAAACACATGTTGTTAAGCTGGTCACTTATGTACAAACACAATTTTTCTCTTCATAAATATTATATCTGGAATAATGAAGATATATAAAAAAATACAATTTTTTTAATAGGAAATGGTTTGATAAAATAATATTACTTGTAAGCCAGTTGTTAAATCCAAACGGTCACTTGTTATTGTACTGTATTCTGAATTTATGTCACATTTTCAATTTCCTGTTACACCTCAAGAATATGCTGTGGTGTTTGATGCAATCCCCAGTGGGGCTTTAAAACTTCTATCATCTACACCTCCAGGTCAAAATCATTCAATGTCTTGTTTTGATCCAGGTTCCATTTATATTGACTATGATTGTCCTTTGATAAGTAAGAAAACAACAAAACATTAAGAAATATTATTTTAAGAAATATTGTGTGTTTTAAACCTGAAATGAATAAATGAAAAAAAAAAAAAAAAACATTTAATAGAATCCGTAAAATGAAGCTCAAATGCTAAAGCCATTCAAATTACTGTATAACTGCCCTTGAAGAACTCGAGCACTGATTTGATTTCAACATTGTAAAATACTGTTTTATGTTATGCAATACCCTTGATTGCTGTATTTGTATTTATTATGATTTCTTTGTGGTTCTATTTTGTTCATTCATGTTCCATATTTTCAATTAAAAAAAGACAACAAATCAGGCCTGTGTGGAGGGTTTCCACCGGCAGGGGGCAGTAATGCTCCCCTGCATTACACAGCAGCAGCATCCAGGAGCAGCAGCATCTAGTAGTAACCTGAAACACCATTGTTGGTCTCACAGCAAGACGCAAACAGCGCTGGTTTATTCAGATAAAATAGTAACGCTGCACTTTGCCATGATCTCACCGTCTGCCGTCTCTTCGCCAGGAGCCACGCCGGAGCTGCAATGAAGGTGCGTTAAAAACAACCACCAAGATTTAAGACGTTTTGTAAATGTGTCGCTAGCAGCAGCGAGCTAACAGTAGCTAAAAGCTACACCGGCATCAGCCCAGCTAATGGTCCAAGTCTGACGCAGCCACCACGCTAACGTTTGCAGCATCACGTCATTTAGGTGATTTTAGTTTGTTTTGTTGCATTTCACTGTTTAGTTGATAATTCAGCTTTAGGCTATCTATTGCTTATGGCCGAGGTGGTTACAAGCTCAAGTCCACGCTTTTAATTATTATTACTTTGTCACAGATGTTGTTTTTGTGGTTGAATTCATCTCAGGCAGGGGCCTCATCTGTGTGGGCTTCATGCTGTGGTCTGCTGAATGAAGTCATGGGTACTGGGGCCGTCAGAGGCCAGCAGCCAGGGTTCGGAGCCGGGGCTGGACCCTTCAGATTCGCCCCCAGTGCGGGGTACTCCACATACCCGCCCTCCAGCTCAGGGAGTCCCAACCCGGTGTGCAGGACCTGTGGCCAGGCCTTCTCAGTCTTCAGGAGGAAGGTAGGTGTCTAGATGAACTAGATGCAGATGTAGATGCACTACACACACAAAACTACAAATACCATGAGATCAAAACAAAATATTTATGAACAACCAACACAGTTAATCCAAACAGACAAAAATCTATAAACAATCTGCACAATTTACACAATTCATTTAAAATAATTCACAGTCCGTTACACCCTGGATGACTCGACTGCAGCACGATGGATCAGTGGCTAACACTGTTGCCTCACAGCAAGAAGGTCCTGGGTTCAATCTCCGGTTGGACCTGGGGTCTTTCTGTGTGAAGTTTGCATGTTCTTCTCATGCTTGCGTGGGTTTTCTCCGGGTACTCCGGTTCCCTCCCACAGACCAAAAACATGTACCGGTATGTTAGTCTGATTTCAGGCCCAGGCCTCACTTACAAAGAGCTCTGTGATCTCAATGGGATTTGCCTGGTTCAATAAAGGTTAATAAATAATACTTAATGTTGATGTCTTCATTTAAACCTCATTATTTTTACTAGTTGGGCTGAATTGATTTCATATTATTGCTCTTGTTCTCCTCCACGTTGCTTCTCTGTTCTAGCCTTATTTGCATGTGAGTGTCACTAAAACGCTAATACGTACAGTACTGTATATGGAAGCCTTTAAATTGGACTCATTATTTTATGTCAGGCAGTTATTTTGGGTCGTTCAGGGAAAACGACTGCTGCTGAGGTTTGCTTTTTTCATATTAAGCAGCAGGACGTGCAGTTTGTCAATCCAATACTGCACATTCTGCAACATTTGTATTAGAGCTTCATTTTTTAAATATAAAATACAAAATTAGTTAAGTCTATATGAGCATAAACTCCACACTATTCATATTTTTAAGTTAAAAAAAAATTGATACTGTGAATGTTTTTTACAAAACATGCATTATTACCAGCAGAAGACGGTTCTGGTCAGTAGACAGATGGACCTGCGTACTGGTGCTGTAATATGCAATGATCATGTTCATGTATGGACTACAGGCTGACATTCTGCCTGAGCCTTCTGCTGCACATGCTCAGCATGCCAGTCGAATCCCCGTGATGAAGAACAGCTGTGTGATTGAAAAATGCAGGAAAAGGTCTGATGAAGTTAGTCAACACGTCAGCGAGTACGACACGTGTGTAAGATTACATAACAGCACGTCATGGGCTAACGGCTCCATTTTGTTTTTGTTTTCTTGCAGTACGTTTGTTCTGACTGTAAGAAGAGCTTCTGCTCGGTGTGCAGCGTGCTTCAGGAGAACCTGCGCACCTGCGCCACTTGCCATTTGCTGAAGGCCACGGCCTTTCAGCGACCGCGGCTCATGCGCCTGCGAGTGAAGGACCTGCGCCAGTACTTGTTGCTGCACAGCGTCAACACGGACACCTGCAGGGAGAAGGAAGACCTGGTAGAGTTGGTGCTCCGCCACCGGAGCGTTGAGGAAGAGGAGGAGGAGGAGGAGGAGGAGTGTGAACCTGACACAACCAGCCTCTTCTCACGCTCCATGTTCACACCAACACCTTCCACCACGCAGTCGGCCACAGAGCTGTCTGTTTACGACGCCTCCCCTCCTCCCGAGGAGGAATCGCTCAGCAGGAGCGACAGCTCAGACACCAACCAGGTAAGGAGGAACTTTGAAACATTGGAGAACCTCCCCTATCTCCTAGATTAGTTTACTGACTCGCAAAACTAGCAAACCATGTTCTTGGTTTCTTGTCATAACATGGATTACCTTGTTTCCTCCAAATAAACCACCACACAGAAACTGAAAGTGTTCATCCCTTCATCCTGCTATTGCTACCATTGTAAATCTGCAGAAAACATAAACCTGAACAAAAGGAGCTTCCACTGGCACTGCAAAGATTAGTTTCACTTGGCCTAGCCTGCTATAAATCCCTGTTCTTGGCCTGTGCTCGACTGTAAGATGTTCCATGACTGGAAGGTACAAGGCATTGTTGTTCACAGCAAAGCAATGGATGTGTTAATGCGTGTGTAATCCTAATCTGCAGCGCATTCTTGACTCACCCTTGTGTGTGTTTCCTGTTGTCGTCATGCAGGATATAGGCCTCGTCACATCAGAGTCTCTCCTCAATTTGGACTCCAGTGAACGAACTCCAGAGGTGTTTTGTGTTTTCTTATATTTCTTCTTAATCTTTATGAAGGTCTTTTTTATGATTGATGAACATATTTCAGCCCTTAATATAAACTTGAGAAATTGAATTTCCTGCGAAAATTCATTCGATCTTTAGTTATACTGTTTAATTCCATTGAGCCTCTGGGACTCATTTACAAGAGAGACCAGAATTTTTAACAAAGAGTGATGACAACAGTGGATAACAACGACAACAATAGACAATCATAAAAGAGGCGTACAATAGTTTTTTTTAAGACAATTTAAAATAAAATGGCAACCAAAAGGACAGTCAAAAGGAAAAGTTGCAAAAACAAAACAAAAAACAGCTAGATTATAAGGCGGTGTAGAAAAGTAAAACAGGAACATGTCTGCATTGGTTTTTTTCCAGGAACTTGCAGAAAATGCAGTGTGAATGCTTGTTGCTGAAGAACTTGTAAAAAAAAAAAAAGCAGCTGAAAATAGCTAAAAACATGCTGAAATTGAAGAACAAGCCTAAGTTAGCAGAAGAAAGCAGAAAACATGTTTGCCAAATTAAATTTAAATAAGCAGACATCACAGAAATTTGGAAATTTCTTAAAGAAACTGAAATTAGCAAAAGTATAGCTTAGTAGTAGTTAAAAAGGCACAAATAAGTTAAACTACCAAGAGGAAGTGGATAGAGCTGAAATGAGCTTTAAAAAGTGGAATTAGTTGAACAAAACTAAATTTAACACAAAACAGCAAAAAAAATAAAAAAATAGCTGAAATGGCAGAAAAAGCTGAAACTAGCTAAAAAAAAAGAAAGAAAGAAGTTGATTAGGCTGAAAGTGGCAGAAATTACCAAAAATAATTTTAATTTATCCAAAAATGGCTTAAATTAGCTGAAAAATGCTAAAATGCTAACAAAGGTAGCTGAAAAAGTAGAACAGGCTTAAATTAGCAGAAAGAAAACTGAAAGAAGCAGAAATGAGCACTAAAAAGTGGATATTATGTGAAAAAAGCTGAATTTAGCAAATAACGGCTAAATAGTAGCTAAAAAAAAGTAGAAAGAAGCTTAAATTACCAGAAGGATGTGTAGAGCACATTTTTGCTGAATTAGGCCGAAAAAAGTTGAAATGAGTGCAAAGAAATGTGAAATTAGCTGAAAAGGCTAAAATTAGCATAAAAACAGCTAAATAGCTAAAATAGCAGAACAAGCTGAAAGTTACAAAAATAAGATGAAAGGGACATAACAAGTTGAAACCAGCAGAAAGAAGTTAGAAGAAGCTCAAAAATGTTGTAGTTAGCAGAATGAATTGAAGCACAAAACAGCTGGAAAAAAGCTGAAAAAAGTTTAAATTTGCACAAGGAAGCTGAAAGAAGCTGAACCAGAACAAAATGCGAAAGGAGCAGTAAAAGGTTGTAAACAGAGCTAAAGAGCTGAAGAATAGAAAATAATCTCAATTCATTTTCTATAAGGAAAAAATGGCATAAAAGGCTAAATAATTAAAAAAGCCAAAGTTGCTACAACACCAAAGGTCTTAAAGCTGAACATTTTGACATGAGATGTTGAAACAGCACAAAAATTCTGCAACGAGAAAGATGCTGAAAAAAAAAAAACGTACAGAAGAAATGGATCACAACAGTGTAAATTGTTTCATAAACATTCACACTATAACTGCATAAAGCTGCATCACCGTTAGGTACTAATGCTTGTTTAGATACAAAAAGTTTTTTTTTTGTTGACAAAATCACAAGAGAACTGGATGATGAAAGTCAAATAGAAAAATATGTTTGTGTAGAAAAAGCATCATTTATATATTTTCTCTTTCTAGGCAAGTCCTCAAATGCGCCGCCGAGCCAGAGGCTCCCTCTCTGACATCTCCAGTCTGAGGGACATTGAAGGCCTGTCTGTCCGGCAGCTGAAGGAAATCCTGGCCAGGAATTTTGTCAACTATTCGGGGTGCTGTGAGAAGTGGGAGCTGGTGGAGCGAGTCAGCAGGCTGTACAGAGAGACCGAGGAGAACAGGAAATCATGTGAGTATTAACACTGCAAGAAAACACACCGTGCTACAAAAATGCCCTTGATCATTACCGTATTTTCTGCCGTACATGTTGCTCCGCCCTATAAGTGCATCAGTCCGTATCTGTCTAATAAAGTGGAAAAATCCATAAATGTGTTGCTTCACCGTATACGTCACATTTATTATGTGCCGCATTTGTTATGTGTCACTGCTAACAACCCAGAAATGTGGACCAAACCTAGAAATGTGGACCGGTGTTGTGGCAAAAGCAGAAACGTGCACGGGAGGACTTTAGCAAGAATTTAACAAGATTCATACTTAAAAACAATAATTTATTTGTTCAAAATTATAGTAAATGTGTGTATCAGTCTAACGTTTGTTTAATAAATGCACTTTGATGGTCAAATCAGCTGCATTTCAAAAATAGTTTTGCTGCCTCAGTGCTCCCAGCAGCGCGCAGAGGGAGGAAAAAAGGATGAACATGGCTCATTTCTTGGAAATTTCACAAGAAAAGCACCTGAAATTAGAGCAAAGGTGTGTCTCAGTTTAATGTTTGCTTAAAAAATGCACTTTAATGGTCAAATTAGCTGCATTTTGCAGGGTGGTACAGCTGGTTTGACAGTTGGTCCAAGCAGCGAACAGAATGAAGGTGGGGAACTATGGCAAGCCGATTGTCACTAATAGCTGGTGAAGATTTTCAGTCATCCAGGACATGGCAAATTCAAAATGTTCAAGGCAAAAACAATTAAGTATAAAGTATAATCAATAAAGTCCTGTTGTTTTTGTCTTGTTGAACTTTTTTGAATTTATCATTATAGCCACGTTTACCGTACCTATTATGTGATGCAACGGCATGCCATACAGCTACTATTACTCTGCAACTATCAAGAGGCTGAATGTGGTACTGCTTTTTTTTTTTTTTTTTTTTTCAGCCAGAATGAATGAAAACGGTCATATCTCAGCCAAAAACTGGTTTAGAAATATGGAAAAAAAATCTATAAATATGTCACTTCGGCGTATAAATCACAGGGCATGTAAATTGTACAAAAAAAGTGTGACTTGTAAGGCGGAAAATATGGTATTTAAAGAAAGTAAAGCAGTAGATGCACTGTAAGGTGGTGTTGTGAGTTGACTTTCTCTTTGTTGCAGTGGAAAATGTGAGCAGGACTGTAACCACAGGTAAGATGTCTTGTTGCTTCTTCACAGTCACAGATGTTAGTAAAGGGCACCACATCCTGTTTTTAACCATAGAAACCCAATTTCTCTCTCACTTCTCACAATATTATACTGTAGGTAATAAAAGTAATTTGCAATATTTACTAAAAAGCTTGTTTCAAATGAGCTTCTCATTTGGCATGAGGATGATGTCTCTCATGCTTGCTTTACTCCTCCCACAATAAAGTGATGGCCTTCCCCACTCCTATCTGCAATGGTGCCGTCAGAGGTAAGGCTGATAAAATCCTTGACTGCATAGCTGTGTCCTTTATCCCCCATCAAATGAAAAAAGAATCGCACCATCATCACATCTGCCTTCATTGTACGCCTCTTTTCATCGAGCTTCATCAGATCCCTGTGTATGTGAAATGATACAGAGATGACTTCTTATTGTTTTATTGATTCTGAGGGAAAAAAGGTAATTTGTTTAAAGCTGCAGTACAGTTGTAGATGTTTTACTTTGACGCGCTACTGTAAGATCAGGCTCCCTGTTATCTGCTCGTGTGCTGATTGTGTAAAGGTCATCATACTCTAAGCAGCATGCTTCCACTGATGAATGTAAATGTGGTTGTCATAGAAAAGCATGTGGATGCACATCTTTCTCAGAGATTGTGACATCTGGGATGAGATTGTGAGCATGACCCTTTGCAGATAAAGTGCAACCGCATCCGATGAGGTGTTTTATTTAACTGTTGAGTAAAATGTGGAACTTGTGCGTCTCTCCTCTGTCTTTTGTTTTGCAGACGGCGAGAAGTGTCCGCTGACTGTTCAAGATGACAACCTCTGCAGGATCTGCATGGACGCCGTGATCGACTGCGTCCTCCTGGAGTGTGGTCACATGGTCACCTGCACCAAATGTGGCAAGAGGATGAACGAGTGTCCGATCTGCAGGCAGTACGTCGTGAGGGCCGTGCACGTCTTCAAGTCCTAACACACCGCTGCACCTGCTCCAGGCTGCGACTCTACCTTAAACTCTATAACGCAGCTCACAAACTCTGAATTTCTAAAAACAAAAAAAACAAAAAACTTGTGAACGTTTGTATTCCTTGAAATTTAATATTCTTTGCACAGTAAATTATAATTTTTTTAATGTCTGATTTCATCAGTGAGCTGATTAGGACTGTGCATTATATCGAGTATTCTCTTTCTGTCCGTTCTTTCCTTTAAACAAACTAAAGATTGTGTGGACAGTCTGATTTAACACATTCTCCTCGTTTCTGCATATAAATCGTAGCTGGTACTCGGTTCAGCGGGGTGTCAGTAGGAGCACCTCTACAGCTTATGCAAGTGATGTGATTAGTAACATCCACTAACTTCATACACAACCTCAGAACAGGGAAAAGGAGGCGAGTCCATTTATTGGCCTTCTGCCCATGTTTCACTTATTTTTAATGTTTTCTCCAGTCTGTTACTGTTCTCTGTTAATGCACCGTCATTACTCACAACACAACGCTGGTTGAGAACCACACAACTGTGTTGTACTTCCCAAAGGCTTAACTGAACGTAGCAAAGCTAAATAGAAACCCATGATCTTCTGTTGGCTTGTTCACAGCCTGCAACAGAGTAGGCGCTCTTCAGGTAACATTTACTGATACCGGCGACTGATTATGGTAATTTATGGTTGATCTGCATTGTGCTTTTTAAAAATTATTATTTAAACGTACAAAGTCTGTCGTCACAGCAATAGCTAACCTCTGCGGTCACCTCTGTCTTACTGGGGACAAAAGACAAAATCTGGTGCTAACTCATCCAACATTCTTCCCCGTTTCCTTATTTTGAATGTGAAACTGAACGTTTTAAGTTTTTGTTTTACTGCTGGTCATGGAACAAAGTGTCTTAAGGCTTTTAATGTTTCTTCTGTCGTGACTGAAGAAACATGAATTCGGAGACGTATGGCTTCACTAACACGTGGTATAGAAAGTATATCAAGGTAACTTGTTAATGTACATATATTGATGCGTATCAGATGTATATATATATCTATATTTTTTAATTTAATTTGTGTGGTTCAGATTACTAAAGTAAACAGGGGCGTGGGCTCTTATTTTTATAGGGTTGTTTTTTCTTGTAAGTGGCTAAAAATGTGTTTTAATCTGCACCGATTTGCTTGAGCACGCTGTTTAGTTTGAACCACAGCATGACGAGCCGTCCATTTCTTCTCTTTATACAGACTCCTCCGCGGGGGGGGGGGGCGGGGGGGCGGGGGGGGGGGGGGGGCGG
>JARVLU010001462.1:25255960-25274453 GCA_031762415.1 Simpsonichthys santanae
TGCGTGCGTGCGTGCGTGCGTGCGTGCGTGTGTGTGTGTGTGTGTGTGTGTGTGTGTGTGTGTGTGTGTGTGTGTTAGTCTTTGCGCTGCAGAAACAGATTTTAGATACATGTTGAAGAATGTAAAGAATTGCTTGTAGCTGCAGTTTTTGGTGATGGTTTTATTCCAACATCAGGTTTGTGTCTACTGTGCCAAAACTTTAAACCCACGCTACAAACTTCACATTGGAGAAAACATTTAAAGTGTGTTTCAGATTAGCCGCTACTTTTTTCCACACGCTTTGAACACTGCGGCTAAGTTATGGATTATTTAAATTTATTTATTTTTGATGGGCGAACGAGCTTCATGCCACCAAAACATTTAGCTTCGTCACACCCACGCGTTCACATAGCTGCCCAGAACACGTCTCTCTTGGGGGGGGTAGCCATCAATGACTTCTTGGTAAATTACTGTATTTATTTTTTAATCAGCCGTGTTACATGCACTGTTCAGAAAAAAAAAAAATTACTGTATTTGTGCATGTTACCGTTACATAATTAATTAAAAGTTTAAAAATATCTCTCTATGTAAATATCTCATGTCACAATGTGAAAACCCGTAGCTGACGGACAAGTGCGGCCTAATTGTGTGAACTTTTAATTTTCTTTTTAAATTTAGCCGGCACGGCTCATAATCAGGTGCACTCAATACTCCAGAAATTACAGTGTTTAAAATTACTACTAATTACTATAATTATAATTATTAATTTAAACTACAGTACATACTAATTTCTTTTCCCATCTTAATAAGAGTCCCTCCAGTTAACTGAGTCAATAAATCTTTGAGGAAACAAAATGCTGCCCACCATGATTTTGAATTTTTCAGAAATGTCCAGCTTGGAGACATTTGCTCACACTTTGCAAGAGTTCTGGAGAAACGGGCAGCAACAAGCCTCAGGTATCACACATGAGCATAATACTTAAGATGTTGTCTTTGGGGCACAATGCCTAAAGCAAATACTGCAGATCCCCAGAGAGATGAAGCAACAGGAGCTAGGCATTCAAAAGGCGGGGTGGGGTGGGGGTGGGGGTCTCTGCAGGCAATTATTCTGGCATGCATGTACACACACATGAGGAGCAGCTACACACATCCAGCCTGGCGGTGAACGGCTGGACTCCTCGAGCTCTGGCTCTTCAAACACACCTCTTCCTGTTTTCACAAGGAGAAAACAGGAGTAGAAACTGAAAGGAGAAGAGGAGACGCAGCGGGGTGAAGGTGAGACCGAAGCATCATCACTCAGTATCAGGAAAAGGGCAAAAACTTGCGTAGGTGATTGTGTTCAAATGAACGGGTGCTGACAGGATTATTGGATGGACAGAAAATGAACAGCTAGAACCCTCATGAAGAAAATCTGAGCTGCATTTCACCTGGAGAAACAAAAGGAGTCGTGAATTACAGATACAGCTGAGGAACAACGAAGACTTCTCAGGTTTATTAGAAGGAAAAAAAGAATCAGTTGAAATGAAAGACTTCTTGATTTACAGGACTCATCATGTTCTGCCTTAATGTGTGAACCCATAATGGAAGACTCCAGGTAAAAATAAATGACAGGACACAAGGACGCAGAGTAAATAGAGACATGATGACAAACACCTGAGGTGATTAGAGACGGAGACAGGTGTGACAGGAGTTGAACACAAGGAAGAGAAACTCAGGGGAGTGCAGGAGAACAGACCCCCCATCCACCCAACAACACCATGAGAAATGAAACCACCAAATATTTTTCATTTGACATTTTGATTAATGTCTGAAATGTTAAAGAAGGACTTCCCAACACTACCAGAGGAGAAATTATCACAAAAGCCTTAATGTGCCATGAGTTTTATGCCCATCAAACCATTTTCTGAACATTCTGATATGGATCTGATCTTACTGATCTGAAAAGAAGTCTCTTCCGTCAGGACAAAATGTGATGAAGAGGATCATTCTAACTTTGTGTTGATTTTCAGTGATGTAACTCTTCCATCTCGGGCGCCTAAATTAAACTCATCCGTTTTTCTTTTGGTCTTCTTTTGTGCCTCACGTGCAATCCTGACGCATATTGTAAAGCCTTGTATGGTTTCACGTCTCAACACACCAGTGTTACAGATGTTTGCATCAAAAAAACGGACAAACCTTTCAAGTGTTTCCAGCTCGCAGTGATTCCTCCTCTGTTGAACCACACAGACTGTCCTGGATGAAAATGTAAAGAAAACTCATTAACGTCCCACATTTTCTTGAACACAATCCTGAAAAATAAACAGAATACATATAATTTTGATGAAGACGAGAAACTTATTTCAGCCCAGTGGATTGACACATCAGTCATTGGATTCAAACTCCAACCTGTTGAGTTGTCGTTGTTGCTGATGTTGTGCCTCTCCTGATGAACAAACCATTAGAACACTGCTTAAATCCAACAAATATATATATATATATATACAGTATATATTGTGCATGTTTCAGATAATAACTGTTATTGAGCTTTGCACCCATTAGACCCCCCCTCACATTGAATCTATCAATCAAATATGAAAGTGCAGAGTAGAAGTGGCTCGCTGAGCTGAGGACAAGCTTTTAGTGTTTAATCGTAACTATGACTGAATCGTATTAAAAAACTTAAAGTTTCATAAGATAAATCCAACATGACCGTCAACAGATATTAAACAGATGTTAGAATACCTTTGAAGTTGAATAAAAAAAAAAGAAATGTCAAGGAGAAGGGAGAAGAAAATGCATCGATATGGACAAAATGCAGAACAACATTTGAGTAATGGTCACAATTAACACTCAAGCCAAAGTTTGGGTGTTAACACCTGCGTTTTCTATATAAAAGCTGAAAAAGAAAGAAAAAGAAAAAACCACAGCTGACTTTAACCAAGCGCTTTTATCCAGAGACAGGAAGTGTGCAGAGGGCACATCCACAGCGTCATTTCACCAAGCGAGGGAAGTACGGGCAGATAATTGCATCAACATGAAGAGCTGTGTGTAACGTAGGACCTAATGTTCCACAGGTTGGAAAGAAAGGAGGGGAACACTTGGGAACCTTTAGCTGTGCTGCGTCTTCGTCCATCGCAAATCAGACGAGTCGTTTGGAAAAGCCACTGCTGTTTTCCCAGCTGTGTGTTGCTGGTGTAAATGAATGTTTTGCTGTGGGGAGAGCCTGTTGGTAAAACTGCAAAGCGAAGCTTCAAACAGGAGAGTAATCAGTAAAATCAAGTGTTGGCCTGTGTGAGTACTCGCCGCTCAGGCTGCTCCTGTCGACACACAAGCAAATTCCTCGTTAATATGACTTCTCCTTGGGGCCCCAGGATCTACGGCTCCCAGTCATAATTTCACCAGTGAACTCAACACTAAACTCAAAGCACATGCTGGTACCAGCTCACATGGTGTGGTTTCCACTCAGCTCAGAGTCTGAGGAAAAGTAGCCAAATTATTCAAAAGGGGGAAATCCAGGTCCTCTTGATTTTTATGAACCGTGCTGAGTGAACGGGTTTGTGTTGATCCATTTTCTTCGCCACGCTGACATTTTCACCTCCGCTCAGGGGTGCATGAGGAGGGCCTCCAGGGCTGACCGCAGCAGCCTCTCCATGACATCAGAGCCAGATCTGAGGCCTGCAGGGCCACAGGAGGAGAAACCTGGACCACTTCCACCTCAACATCTGGCTCCACGGGCACATGGCAGCTACTCATAGATCCATCCAACCAACACTTGAGTGTTTACACCTGAATAAGCTACTGTATTTCACATATGCTGACCCACATTAGTACAAAAAAAAAGAAAAAGGTGAAACTAAAAAGAGAAACAATGTTTAAAGAGGCAGAGTCCAAAAGAGATCTGAAGAAAAGGTTACACAGAATAAATATCAAAAGTGAAAGACAAAGTTATAAACACAGGTCTGAAGTGATCTGTTAGGGCTTGTAGTATATTTTGGGAATGACTCTCAGCGACTACCTCACCAAACTGCAGCCCCAAATCATTACAGCTGGTTGAGCCATAACCATTTTTGTGTTTGATAAGTCTGATTAGCTGTCTTCCATCTTGAAAAGTTCTTGCTCCAAAACAATTAATCAGGCACTGAGGTGCATCCAATGATCATTTCTTTATTAGAACAGCGCCGCTCGGGGTGGCTGCATGTTGGAGCAGCGCTGTTTCATTCTGAGTTATTGCTTTTGAAAACTCTAATTCCTCTGTTTTCTGGATGTGAATCACTTTTTTCTGGATCATTATTTCCTCTGGTATCAGATGCTGTGCAGCTGGAAGTGTTTTTACTGAAACCTTTTCACTTTTGGGCATTTGTTATGATGCGTAACCATGGCAACAATGTTTTTTTTTTTTTACAACCAGGAGCAACTGATTAACATCTCAAAAGCTCAATAATAGCTCAACTACGGCCTCAAATCACAAATGAGTTAAAAACGAGGCGCCGTGGATGAATTCCCGTCAACCTGGCGGCGGTGCTCGAGCATCTGGACGCCGAGACCCTGGAACTGGCGAGCAACTTGTGACAACAGGAGGACTGGGATCATCCCCCGGCACCTTCCGCGGTATGTCCGTGGCGCCGAGGAGCTCGGCTACGACAACACTTGATTTCTCTTTGGGATTAATAAAGTATTTTTGAATTGAATTGAATTTTCCAAGAGTTTCATGAAAATCTGTGTAGTCTTTTGTGAGATATTTTGCTAACAGACAGACAAACAAACCCATGTGCACATGGCGACACAGAGGCAATTACATGGTTAACAGTGGTGGATGATAATAAGCGTGAAACCTCTCAGACTCTAAAGTTCACCCATCAAGCTCGATCCCATCATTGTCTTTAATATCTTCTAACCTCTGCTGCTGGCAGCAGTATGGAAGTGGTTATGTCATACAGCAGTACCTCTACTTTATTAAAGTAATGACCTCTTGAGCATCCAGCACATGGCTCCTCCTGGGTGGCAGTCCCTCTGCAAGATCTAATTATTCACTGCAGGCACAGTTAGCTTCATGGTTCAGGACGTACGTCGCCTGTTGTTCACATCTATGCCATGCCTGCTGCCCCCCCCCCCCTTCCTGTTCCCACGTCTTTGATCAATAATTCTGTGGTCATCAATATGTGCACCAGAGAGGGGCTCATTGTCGTCTAATTACAGGCCTGCTGCTCCCGGAGCCGGCGGCTGGGCGAGCGCGATTAAAAGTCAGCCGGGGTCCTGCTTGGGTTCCAGTTCTTTCAGCTGGAACCAGCTGTTTGGGAACGCAGCGCCCCCAAACAAAGCGGCCTTCATCTCTCTCCCGGCGGGGACCTTGCTGCGAGCGACCACCTAATTTGGGGTGAAATTGAGAGCACCTGTGACATCTGCAGAGTGGAAACTTGGTTTGCACGAGCGGGCCTGCAGCCTCGCAGAAGAGAAGAGCCAAACGTTGGGACAGTAGCTGAGAGTTTGATGAGAAGCAGAAAAAGCAGCTTTCAGACGAGTGTTGGGAGCCAAGACAAGTATTTGTCTTGAACGAGAGGCAAAAACATCCAACACATGGATAGGAGAGTGTGTGTTTGTGTGTGTGTGTGTGTGTGTTGACTGCAGGCCTCGCCCTTCCAGGGATAGTGCTGACAGCTTCTCGAAGCAGCCCAGTGATCCCAGATTCTGCTTCTGCTTCACGTGACAACATTTTTCCAGAAAGCAAATTAGAAACAAAACAAAACAAAAAAAAAAAAAGAGGTCAGAGATGAAAAACAGTCAAAATCAGAAAAATAATCAAATGATATAAAAAAAAATCTGCAGAAATAAATGAAATAGCGTTCCTTTCAGCATGCCCTTTCACTCAAGTTTTAAATAAAAGATGTTTGTAACACTCACAGTGTGTGGTGGGGAAGACTCTCAGCTACTACCACGTCCCATTTGAGCTTGATTTCAATCAGATCGACTGAACTTGTTTCTTTTTCTGTTGATTAGCTGTGACGACCAGTTGACGTTAGTTGACCCCAAACAGTATTCAGTTGTACAGACACATTTATTAATTACTTTTTGAAAGTCTGGCGTGAATCTGTCCACTGGCTCGCGAGATATTTTGCTTACACACTGACAAAGTTGACTTTAACAGTTAAAAGTGTAAACAGAGATTTTGCAGTTCGGGATACAAGCGTCTGACGATGACTCAACTACTAAATGTTAGCACACAGTGTGTCAGACTGACAGGGTTGCAGCCATGTTTGTGCAATCCATTCACTGCTTCATGAAATATTTTGCTAACAGACACATGCAGGCACATTTGGGATAATTTAGAGTTAACAGTCAGTCTAACATTTATGTTTTTGGTCTGTGGGAGGAAACTGGAGTGCCCGGAGAAAACCCACGCATGCACAAAGAGATCATGCAAACTCCACCCAAAAAGACCCCCGGACCGGGATTTGAACCAAGGACCTGCTCGCTGAGAGGCAGCAGCTCTACTAGTTGTGACACTGTGCAAAAAGATACAAATATCCATCGATCTACTGCAACATTCTGACAACCAGATGTGTCGTTTCTTTGGGTCTGATTAAGACAAGTCCTCCATGTTTCTGTGTCCTCTCCAGAAGAAACTAAAGACTTAAAGGTGCAGCAACAAACAGTAAACCTGCGGTGCATCATAAGAGGAGCTTTCCTGAGGGATCTTACAGGAACCTCTCCGTTCTTCATCATCTTTCCTGCCGTTATCACAGGCAGTGCCAGCTTTCCCTCCATCTCCACGACCCGAGCTGCCTGCATGTCCTCCTGGTATGATTCCTCACTCCTCGGGCCCCATTTTCTCCTACATCCACCACCCTCCAAGGACATTCTCTTCTTATTAAACTGTAATTCACTCAAAAAGCATCAGATAGCACCAAACGCTGCACTGTATATTTAGAGAGTGAACTCACTTTTACCACTTTAGGTTAACTGCTGTTAAATAAAAAGAGGGAAAGCTCTGCGTCATCCATGTGTTTGTGTGTTTCTCTGTGATGGAGAATTAATGCTCCCCTCTCATCTGCAGCGCCCCACGTTCTTCCATCTTCCAGGGACTCGAGGCCTGGAGCAGACAGAGGTTTTGGGGGTTGATTTTGGGTGACAGCGGTGAACACGTGCAATCATGGCCGCAGGAAGATTTATGGCACAGAGTAATGAGTTCATATTAGTGCGTGAGCAGAACTGTATCTGAACACATGTGTTCCTGTGTCACTTCATAGATTCCAGCTACACAAAAATTATTGTTCCTTAGAGGGGGTTTATTTTGATTACAGCAAAGTTCAACAGTCACTAATGGAGGTCATTAAAGTGAAATTGATAAAAGAGCAAACCGTGATTTCTACTTAGCAATTACTGTTCCGACAGCCCAAAGGCTCTCTAAATGAATAGTCATAATCAACAAATAAGATGTGTGTTTTGTTCCCTGAACTGTGTCACAATGCAGCATCCCAACATGCACACGCTTCAAAGCATGAAGTCCTGCAGATCACCAAGATTTATGTCACTTCAAAAACTCTTTAGTGTTTAAAAATCAGGGATTAATCTAAAGTGAATGATCAAAACTTTGTCAGTGGGGTTCTGAATGATTACGAAGAAATAATATCTTACCTGTTGTTGATAGCTTTTTGAAGAACACTTTGGAGAAACTGGGTATAACTGACATGATGCGACCTGTCAATTGATCCAGTAGCACAACATTGTCAGGGTTTTGCATTATGAACGCTTTACAGTCAGAAGGATTGTGTGAGAAATCATCAGAAAAACAAATGGTTACACGTTGTCAGTGGGGAACATGAAGTTCATACATGTATTACCCTGAGCGTTTAGAGGGTGGAATACAGTTTATTTTATTTCCAAAACCTATGAGTCTGGAGAAATGTAAAAGATGATAAGGCCCTAAGGCCGACCTCATGAACAGCTGAATACAACAGTTATAAACATAATGTGGCACATGTTCATCTGTACGAAGGTAACTGCAGGTAAATCCTCTATTTTCTGTCATAATTACATTGTATGATTAATGGTTAAATCAAAGGTTAATGTGTGCTTTGTTTTGTGTGTTTTAAATGGACCCTATTTTCCACCCTATAAATCACAGTTTTGCATAATTTACATGCCCTGCGACTTATAGGCCGAAGCAACATATTTATGGATTTTTTTCCCATACAGTATTTATAAACCAATGTTTGGCTGAGTTATGACTGTTTTCATTCATTCTGACTGAAAAACAAAAAGAGCAGTACCCATTTCAGCCACTAGATGGCACCAAAGTAGTAGTAGCAGTATGGCATGCCATTGTATCATATAAAATGTAAAGGTGGCTATAATGACAAATTCAAAAAAGTTCAACACAAAAACAACTGAATTTTATTTATTATACTTTATTGTTTTTTTTTTTTCTTGAACTTTGTTGAATTTACCATGTTCTGGATGAGAAGCTTCAACAGCTATTAATGACTCAGTCGGCCTGCCATAATCTCCCCACCTTCGTTCTGCTCGCTGCTTGGAACGTCAAATCAGCTGCACCGCCACGGTGAAATGCAGCTAATGTGACCATCAAAGTGCATTTATTAAGCAAATATTAAACTGAGACACACCTTTGCTATTATTTCAAGCAAACAAATTGTTTCAGGTGCTTTTCTTATTGAGTTTCAAAGAAATGAGCCGCATTCCTCCTTTTTTTTTCCCCTCCCTCTGCGCGCTCCGGGAGCAACAAGGCAGCGAATACGTTTAAACAAATAATTGTTTTTAAGTGCTAATCTTGTTAAATTCTTGTTAAAGTCCTCGCGTGTATGCTCACATGGCCGCCATTTGGCGGCTCATCGATTTTTGGCACAACACAGGCCCACATTTCTGGGTTCGGCCCACATTTCTGGGTTATCAGCAATGACGCATAACAAACGAGACACGTCAACGGTGACGTATAAAAGATGTGACATATACGGCAAAGCAACGTATTTATGGATTTTTCCACTTGATTAGACAAATATGGGCTGATGCAACTTATAGGGCAGAGAGAAGTGTATGGTGGAAAATACGGTATATATATGTTGTCACTTCTGGTTGCATAAGTTTAGTCTTTGTTCAAACTAAACAGATTCTGTACAAAGTGTTTAATGGTTTGTGTAATGTAAAATTGACAGTACATGGGCACTGAATTTCAGTGTAAGGCAGAGAAGCCTCATTAAATGCCTCATCAGGTGCAGTAGCTCTGTGAGCACCACTGCCTCCACCATTATCTTGTTTGCATGTCTGAGGTCAGCTCACCCTGGGATGCATATCCTCGTGCGTGGAACGATCTTATCGTGAGCGTCATGTCAAACCTGACCAGACTGATAGTCAGAGCAGGGCCACGGCCATAGTGGATTGATGCCAACTTCAAAAAACTCCAGAGTCAAAATTTCATAGCAGTTTATGCTATTATTTTTAAAAATAAACCTTTACTTCAGTCATCAGTTTTGACTTACAGAGTTACTGACATAGAATTGTATGGTTATTTGTAAGCTACAAAGCTGTAACACCTGGGGCACCTGTAACTCCCTCTGATCCCTCCACTAATGCCTTTTGAACATGAAGTGTGAGCAGATGTTACTGACAGTCAATCCTTGTGAGTCACAATCTAAAATAAATCAAGAATATTTCCAGTTGGCTAAAAATAATATAGAGCCAAGTATAATGTTCCCAGGTCCCACTGCTGTTCTCTGATCCTCTCAAATCACACTGCGGTTGAGAAATGAAAGGTTTCTATGCAAACAACCTGTGATGCACTTTCATCCAAACTTCTCACTGTAATTTAAATTAAAAACTCAAGTCTATGTCTTTCCATTGAGAACAAAGCTGCCAGTCCTGCTTAATGTTCTACAATAAACCTCGTCTTCACTAAAATCCCTGGTTAGGGTTTTTGGTTCGTCCACAAAAACACAAACGGTGAGTCTGTATCATCCTAGAAATGGATTTTGTCTGATTAAGTTTGATGAAAGAAGAAGCTCCTAAACTAATTTAGTTATTTCATATTGTTTGAAACATATTTTCTGGTTAAACGTTAAAGAGCTGATACAGCACATTGCATTCGCCTGACGACGATACTGCTTTATCACCTGTGGGGGCACTGATTAGTCTGAACTCTGGAAAGGAGGGTTGAGAGAAACACAACGCAGCTCATGAGCACACAACTGTCATCATTATCTTCACAAATGTTCTATAACTATCAAAAACAGCTTCTTGTGTTCACGGCTGTATCCCTAGATAAATAACGTTATTAACCGACGTGTTATGTGTGAATGTTTCTGTTCAGTGCCCTGAGACGACTTCTGCTGTGATGTGGCGCTATATAAATAAACTGAATTCAATTGAATTGAAATGAAATGATCAGCATTGAGAAAGGGGGCCATTTAACTTTAATATATATGTGGTGCCTATGGAAATAAACTCTGATCCTGTTTTTTATTTTATATTACCTGCACGTCACGTCATAATACATGTTAGTGGTCATGTAAAAAATGTTATGCCACAGCTGGATATATAATACAGTATCTGTTGTTTTTGTAGCATATTTTTAGTTTAACATTTTTTTAGTTCATATTTTAGATCTTGTTACTGTTTTCTTTTACATCTGAATACTTTGTTGAATTTAACTGGGACTCACATTTTCATTCCACCACATGTGCCACATGTGGTGGAATGAAAATAAAGAAACTTCGACTTTGACTATGAACCTGAATAAGCAATGACAACACACCATTTGTTGCTACTAATAGAGAACTTCATCCCTGGATAGAAAGCTAGAATTAAATCCTGACCCACAAACAAACACCTGGTCTCATTTAACAGGTTTAAACAGGTTTAACAGGTTTAAAACACATATTTAGTTATTAAAGTCAAATGTAGTTTTTGCCACAGGATGCTGAATAATACAGTTTCTGCATATTTTTTTCCAAAATAAGGTGAATAAATGTTTCAGGTCTGATTTGCAGCTGGGCTCGACCCTCTTTAAATATGCTCATTCATGGGGCAGCAGGGTGCTGAAACAAGAGCGCTTCAATCCCTACGTGTCGATGGAGAACCGTCAGCCTCGCTGAGAGGCGACAGTTTGATTCATCAAAGAGGTCTCTGCTGCCACATCTCACAAAACCCCCCAAACAATGGCAGGAAGGGGCTGCGAGTCTCCAGGAGATGAGCCACATGTAAACATACATTAGACTGGCGCTGATGGCGGCGGGGATCCATCCACTTCCTGTTTTGCAGCGCCCGGTGACGAGGGCCCGCATGTGCCAGCTCTGCTAATGACTCGAGACTCGCCAGCCGTTGCTAAACGCTGTCACTCAATGCGCTATTATGTCCTGAATGGAAGCGGAGCAGACCACACATCCTTGCACTGACACACGTGCACGCTGGCAACAGACTCATCATTAGGAGTGTGCAGAGGTGATGCCAGGGATGGCGTGCCTGCAGCCGTCAGCACAATGCTTAGCTAAGAGCCCCCCCCCCCCGCCCACCCAACCCAGAGGACATCCTCCCCACATGGTTGAGGGAGGCTCCAATACTAATCTGCTCCCACTGTTTGTAAAATAAACAGTGCCCTGAACACTAACCCACAGCCTGACCGGACCCCCACCACCTCTGCACCCTTAACTCAGCATCTGGCTGACCTTTGACCTGGACTGTTTGAACCGCTCTTCCTGTCCAGTGAATGCAGCATAATGCCAAAAAGTGCACTGTAGGCACTTTTAATGCACCAGGGGAGGAGATTACCAACACCTCCTCATGGAGGGGCCACATGCAGCAGCACCAACCCCCACCAGGTGAAGCTGAGACTGTTGTTGTGACTCATATGAAGTCAATGATAGTAAAATGTAGGTGCTTTTGTTCGATGCTTTCCTCTAATTGCAAAGTGTTTGCTGCTCACAGGGTTACTCTTTCAAAACAAGACTGCTCATGCAGACATCAGAACCCCCACCTCCCAACCCCCCACCCCCTCTCTCCGGGAACCCCAAGCCCACTAGGCCCACTGGTGTCGGAATGAGACGAGATAAGCCCATGGTTGGCCTCCATCAACACACGAGGCTTTCCAAAGCGACTAGAGTTACAGACAGCCACTCCTCTGGGGCTCAGGGGGAGTGGGCTGGGACACGGTGTGTGTGTGTGTGTGTGGGGGGGGGGGGGCTGCTCAGACATTGGCAGGCTGCTAATCTGGCCCCAGCCAGCCTGTTGATGCCCACCATCTGTGTCTGTAAGTCTTCACCCGTTAGCCAGAAGCCCCCACATGCACGCACACGCATAAACAAACAACACCTGAGTCTCCACCTGGTCAATTATCGGTGATCAACGCCTCCTAAAAAGAAGATGACCCATCTGAAGGGACAAAGAGGAGCCAACTGTGAATCCAGGTTTTATTGTCCTTACTCAGTGTCAGACATTCCAGAGTAAAGAAAGGCTCAGATGAGACACACGGACGTGGAGCGAGCACCCAGTTTTGACAGCTTTAATTACCAGCAGCAGCCTCAGGTTAACGACGGTGACGAGCCCACAGAACGTGCCTCCTGGTTAGGCTTCATTTACCTGATGAGACTTCACAGCCATCATGGAGCGCACGCCTCTGGCGCTGCTGAGCCGAGGGATGAGGAGGGTGAGGAGGTCAGGAAGATGGGTGCCGAAGGGATAAAGAAGGGGTTTGGACAAGTGACAGGGATTAAATTAAAATGACCGAGACTTTTTGGAGGAGGGTGACAGCTGCACAGGTGTGTTGCACTTACCCTCACATGACCCCCACACGCCCATCGGGAGCAAAAAGACCCTGTGGGCGCAGCAGCAAGCAGGAGGTTAGCTGCTCCCTGAGCTTCACTTGGTTTAAATCACTGAGTCTCCTTCAACAAGATGCAGGTTCAGTGCTTTGTACGAGTTAAAAGCTCTTTTTTGTATTTGCAGTGGGGCTCTGTGAAAATCCTTTGTGTGTGTAGTCAGCTAATGTGCATGCAATTTTCTGAGCAGGGCTGTCTAGAGTTTTTGAAACGATAAAGACTGGAAACATCTTTTGTTTTGCAGGGATCAAGGTCTGAATGTATTTTTATGCCGTTGTGGCTCCTTAAGCTCCAAATTAAATAACAGGAATGAAAAAGATATAGAGACATTGCACTTTCTGCAAAAATATGGAACAAATTCTGAGTACTGAATATCTGCTGAAGAAGAAGCGTAACATTAGCTAAACACTAAAATACCGTATTTTTCAGACTATATGGCACGATATCAATGAGCGGGTCTGTTTTCATACATGAGGCGCACCAGATTATAAAGTGCATTCAGCAAAACTAAAACATTTTGACAGATTTTTGAGCACCGTGTACCACATAGAATTGACTTGAGGTCAGTAAGCACAACCAAAGTTAATTCATAAGGTGCACCTGATTATAAGGCTCACTGTTGATTTTTGAGAAGGATTTTAAGTGTGACTTATAGTCTGAAAAATACGGTAAGCAAACTGTAACATAATACCGGTACTATCTTTTTCTTTATTTACTTATTTATTTTTTCTTTAATTTTTATTAATATTTTCAATCAAATAACACTCCAAGGATATATCACGTTCATTTTCCAGATTATGGTAGACTAAGCAGGCCTCTCCTTACAATAATAATTCCCAAAAACAACAATAAAGGGGTGCACACGCTTATACAACAATAACTATGAAAACAATTTTTTGTATAAAAATAAAAATTAAATACTGGTACTATCTTAAAGAAAGGTCCCTCATGTGATCCCGGATCCAACGGTCCCATCACAGTGCTTGATTCATGTGCACATTTCATGTGAGCGTTTCCAGATTACTATAACTTCAGTAGCAAAAATGTAGCTAAAAGTAGCTAAAGAAGTAGCTCAGAGTGAAAGTAGGAAAATTCTAGCTAAAAAGTAGCAAAGGGCGAGCTAAAAGCAAACTCAGCAAAATATTGTCTAAAAGCTAAAGGTAGAAAAAGGACAGTCAAAAGTTACATGTAGCAAAAGAATAGCTGACAGCTATAAGCAGCAAAAGGTGAGCTAAAAGTAAAAGGCTGCATGAGAAGACAAACACAACAAGTGAGTTGTAGCAGGTTTCAAACAGAAGAAGCTTTTGTTTCTGACGTTATTGGAAACTCAAAGTATTTCCGTGGGTAAAAAAATAAACCAATAAATAAACGTAAGTGAAGTTAAATATGTAGAAAAGTTTCAAAACCAAAGGTCATAGTGTCCATCTTCTTAAATGAGCTGAACTTGTTAAAATTATGAATGGCTAAAAAACAAACAGGAAAACAGTGTTGATGCTGAAACATAATTCTGACGGGTTTGCCTTAAAATTTGCTATAAAGTGCACAAGTAACTTGGTAAATGTTTTCCAACACTTTTCAAAAACTCAAGCACCCCCTCCTCATGTTGATCATTTTCATCCACTCCTTAAATACATTTGTCCACCGGGAGTAGCTACAATGAGAATCGTGATGACATTTAAAGCCCCTAAATGCACCCATGAGAGCTCTTTGGTGTTTTTCTACATTATTTGTACTACCCAAGTGTTATTTATAAGAGAAATTATTTGTAGAAGCCTCTGAATTTCACTTTGGAGACTGAGTCTGTGCCAAAAGTGCATTTCCAAAGCAGGCAGACAGAGTCCTTGTATGTTGAAGTCTGCAAGGCTTGAACCATTAACAAACATTCATAACATTATCCAACAGTAGTCTTTATTTAAAATGATCCAAAATAAGCTCACAGGAGCCAAGGGATGGAAAAACATTTACAAAGCTGCATCTATAAAGGGAAGCTGTCATGTTTCCACCAGGCCAGAGACCAGACAGCAGATAATTACATTACAGAATATTCTGCACCGGCGGGATGAAAAGAAAACAGGTAAGAATGATTTGTTCTAAAAGTTTAAAGGTGTAAGAGAAAGTATCCATATATAATGGTAAAAGAAAGATAAAAGTGATGTTTTTTACTGAGTTATGTGAACATAAGAAGTCCAGGAGGAAAAAAAATAACAAATGGATAATTCAATTATCCACCGTGGCCTTAGAGAGGGATCCTTCACCCTCTTAATGCAGCTTACACAAAGACTAATGTTTTCCTTTGGTGCAATAAATAACTTTTTTATTCTCACTGCTTCGGAAAGTTCACCTGCACAGATGATCCCAGTGTCTGCCCCCATATTTGTTACTGCGGCCTTGTAATCTAAGCTGAGCTGAGCTGTCACGCTCCATCAAACGTGGGAATCGGATACCCCAGGAACACTTTTGCTCCATGTTGCGTTCCCCCGCCGCCTCCCCACCGGTGTCTGAATGCACTAAGCCTGGGAGCAGAGATGGAGGGTCCACCCGCATCACATGAATCAAGCACTGTGACAGGGGTCCGTTGGGTCCGGGATCACATGAGGGACCACAAGTCTCTCTTTCTACTGCCCTGTCCTCCCAGCCCTGTTCGCTGGGGATGAGAGAGGCAGGGTGGCCAAGCGAAGGCAGATATTTCCGTTGATGGGAGAGATAACTCAGATTATTTCTGGAGCAAGGAACTGTGAGCACAGAGAGGGCCTTCTTGGTCGCCCATCTTTGAGATGTAAATGGCACGGTGGCACTGAAAGAGGGCCAGGTGTCCGATGCAAAGAGGGAAAGCGTGACGGTGCATGCATTCCTCGGGGACTAGACTGTTAACTGTTGCCATGCCTCGTGAGAAGAGGTTGTAATGGTAATGGCTCCTGAAGGCCTAGTTGGTGGACTCACATGGAGTGTAAGTACGTCTAACAGCTATCAACAAGATTTTACACACGTCTGCTCATCGACAGCACAGCCAAGGAAACAAAATGTTTTTAAAGTGAGCTCAAGTCGCGCTTTCCAAACCCCATGCAACTTGCTGCCTCTGCTTTTGTTGAGCAGATGTCAACAGCTGCAGCTCACACCTCGCTGGACGATTAGGACTGAGCTCGCAGGCTCACCGGGGTCATCAAAGCAACAATTTGCCATGAACTCTTTGAAGCCGGTGGCAACTCTTTAAAAAAAAAAATCCCTCACCTCAAGCAGGAAGAAAGAAAAAGAAGCATTTGGCCGTTCAAACTGTGAACTGGGGGGAGAACAGCGAGCTGTTATTAGTCTGAATGAGCAGAAGGAGCAGGGCTGGGTGCTGTGTGGGGGTGAGAAGTGTTCAGGCTGAAGAGAAAGGCTTGAAGGTCAAAAATGTTGGGGATGCACTCCTACGTTGGCTTCTGAAATTTCCGTGCGTTTCCAGAATGCTCAGACATGCAGACACCACAGCGTGGACTCCCGCTTGATAAGATGAATCTGGATCACGCAGGCCTGTCTTTAATGACAGATGACATGAGACACATTGGAATGGGAGAGATAATTCAAACTAAGTTGTAATGAAATGGTTCTAAACTTATAGATTTCAACGTCCACTCTGAATTCCCTAATTGAGCTGACAACACGGTGCCAAGTAATATACACATACAAGAAAAGGAGTCTGGTACATCCCAGTGATGGGTGTGTTAATGATTTGATCTGCAAGGAGCTGACACCAGATGGTGTAATGGGGGAGCAATACTGGTGTCTTGCAATAACCAGAGAGCGTTCAGCTGTCAATCAAAACATGGAGGGAAGGTCACCAGAGGATGACTCATTAGAAGCACATAGAGTTTAACAATGGTAGCGTTGTAGGTTTGAACGAGCCCAGGTGGTTGTGTCCTGCAGCTACCTGGCATTTGGGGCATACTGATGTGACGGTGGCTTGGTGTTAGATCCAGTGATCCACACCAGTCATGAAGGTTCTGGTCACCCAAAACAAACCATCCCAAGGGAAGATCATTGTGACGTGTGTCAAGCGTTAAGAGGGAAGCTCCGGCAGTAACTCTGACATCACAGCACTACATCAGTGACATCCTGTGTCTTCGTCTAAACGCCTTCGGAGAACACTGGAACCAACACGCTACAGGTCTATGGAGTGCCCGTGTCATGTTGTAGAAGATACAAGAAGCCAGGCTTGAGAGGACACATACCCGACGTGGGACCAACAGTGTGCTCGTGCTGATCTCACATCGTAATCATTGTAATAGTCACGTGACCTGTCAACACGCTTCATTTCAGTCCACCACTTTGTCTGGGTGCTTCACTTCTATGTTTATCAGTGAAAGTAGTTTCATAAAGTTGAGTTGATGTAGAGCCAGGATAATGATAAACTACAGAAAATAATGGTGCTTAAATTGGCCGAAGAACCAAAACTGAGGTGTTGAAGTTAGAAGAAGCAGAACATTAACTAGAAGCAGAGGAGCAGTAGCTAAAGGTAGCTAAAGGGTGGCAAAAAGATAAAAGAAGCAAAAGCTAGAAGCTAAAAGTAGCAGAACGGTAGCAACAAACTTAAGGTAGTACAGGACAATAAATATAGAGCAAGTGAAGCAGATTCCTGTGGGGAAAATATATAAAGTTCAATATTTTTGATTAGTGTAAAAGTTACAAAAACCAGCTGTCACAGTACTCACCTCCTTAATGAGCTGAACATTTGGACAAAAAAATATATTAAGAAGAAAGTTTGGAAAAATAAAAACACAGGAAAACTGAAGCAGAACCACTCATCGCCTCATCTTCACAGACAAAAACGTTTTGAGTTTTCTAGCGGACACATAAAGTACCTAAAATATACACACATGCAGGGAAAATTAATTTATGGAGATTTATTCTATAGTTGAGCAGCAACATCACTCTCAGCTGTAAAAACATAACGCAAAGATGTTATCAATTTAATCCCATTGTTGGTACATTATAAAAACTATGTACAGTATCAAAAACATCTTGGGACCCAGAAGTCTTATTAGGCAAAATGCTGCCGATCAGTTCAGAAGTGGCTCTTTTCTGCCCTCTGATGGTGAAGATAACACATTACATTTAAAACATGCAACAAATGTTTCAAGCCACATTAAATCAAAATATGTTTTTAACTATAAAACTTTAGTAGTGTAGTGATAAAACACTTCTTTAACAACCTAGTGTAAGTGATAAATACCAATCTGATTTTAGAGTACAGTATAACCAATAATTTGGCTCATGTTCCCTGCAAAATGCAGATAAAACATTTTTTCCAGTGTTCATCTGACATATATGTTATACACTGAGTGATTTAAAGATGCCTGCTCTGCAGTTCCTTTACCTGCTCAGTAAAATGTAACAATATGCAACACAAGACCCACTTCATCAGCAAACAAAATGCTATTTTACATATATCGACACAAAGACCTTCAAATTAAAATAAAGCACAAGCAACATGTGAAAAGTGTAATGATTGCATAAGAACATCTTGATGCATAATCCAGGCAGAAAAAAATCTAAAAAAGTTAAGTCTCTGGACATTGCAGAAGACCAGACTACTTTTGTAGATTGCACAAGAGTGACTTTCATCCTCCTAATCTATACTGCTTTTTCTACCTGAGTTATACTTGTCTGTGTGTGTGTGTGTGTGTGTGTGTGTGTGTGTGTGTGTGTGTGTGTGTGTGTGTGTGTGTGTGTGTGTG
>JARVLU010001462.1:25291955-25307939 GCA_031762415.1 Simpsonichthys santanae
ATAAGTTTGTTTGCAAAAACGAACATAGCTGAATGATACAAGATATATATGGTGTGCCATTTTATGCAAAGTTCAAACATCATGTCAGTGGACCTTTAACTGCATGCCTCTAAATCCAACCTGTTATACCTTCTCATCATCCATCAGGATCCCATGGCTGTAATTTCCATGAATAGACAATTCTTAACAAGTATTTAATGTGACAAAATGTTACAAGCTTGAATGTTTAGCTGCTAGTGAGTCATTATTTTATTCCACTCTTCACTTCTTTTTCAAGCCAGTGCAAACTCTAGTCTCTTAGCACTTTGTTCAAGTCCCTTCATCCATTTTCTTCTCCTGCTTTTTCCCCTTTAGGGTCACTGGGAGCTGGTGTCTATCTCCAGCAGTCATTTTTCATTTATTGATTTATTTGACAGGGACAATGCACACAAACATAGAAGAGAACAAGTCATGTGACTGACGTGTTGCACATAGACTCCAGTCCCTGACACATGGATTTAGTTAGCTTAACATGCATGTTTTTGGTCTGTGGGAGGAAACGGAGTACCCAGAAAAAACCCACATGTGCACAGAGAAGAAAAAAAACTACACACAGAAAGGCTGGGAGGCAAACTTGCGATCAATCCGCATCTCTGCACTATTCATTAACAATGCACTGCACCAGTAAATAATATCAATAAATACTACTTAAATACTGAAACTCCTGTAACCACTGCCTTCTGACTGTTGTGGCATTGCTTTGCTCCAAGTTTTCTTAAAAAAAAAAAAAAAAAAAAAAAAAGTGCATATTTTCTAAAACAGAACATTTACAAGAAAGAAGTAAATTTAAGAACAAATAAAATTACACAACCTGGTGAAATTAACAATTTATAATACAGTTAGAAATACAATTTCATGTACGACCAAAGCAGCTGTACATGCTACTTACAAGAACTCAAGCTTACAAAGCCTTAAATAAACAGAGCAAACCTTGCTGTACTTTTCCAGAAAGCAAGTGGAACAAATGTTTCTCAAACTAACGTCTTACAGCAAATAAATAAATGTTGTGCCTTTGACTTTTCAAATGGAAACAAAATATAGTTTGTGCCTCAAAACATTAAGAAAACTAACCATGCTTCAAAGTCACAGCTTTAGTAACATCTCCGTGTGTTCTTACGCATGTTTGCATCATTTAAATTGCCCCTAAATAATTTTTTTATATCATCCAACTTGAGGTGTATAAGCAGTGACCACGTTCAACACTTTGTGAGCTTCTTACTAATTAGAAACAGTTAGCTGATGCAAGCTGAATCTCAGCAACCATAAGATTGTTTGAACTTAAGTTCTCATTGTCTACAGTGTAATTATTGTTCCTTCTGGCACGACAAGGCCTCTGTTGTATTTCTCATTGTAGTCCAGACTGTGACTCCTTCTGTTGAAGTTTAAGGATCAGTTCAAGGAGGTTCATCTGCATTGTCAGCTCCTGAAACAGTGAAAACAAAAGCGGTCATTTGATAAATATTTGTTTCCATCAAAAAGTGTTATCTTCATTTTGTCTACGCTGAAAGGAAAATGGTTGACCTTTACCTGAGGATTGGTGGTGATATAGAATCCAGGGACTCCTGCTTTCTCCAGGGTGTTCTGCTGGTCTACCACCTTTTGATCCATTTCTGCTACAATCTTTTTATCCATCATCTTCTGCTCCTCTCGCACTCGAACTTCCAAAGCCTGATAACCTCACAGCTGTTAGTAAATCAAAAGCAATTACAGCAGTACCATGATGTTCTGAGTAATAAGTGGTTTTGGACTTTTTTTCTTCTTTTTTTTTTTTTACCTCAAGTTCTCCTTGCTGGTTTGATTTGAGAAGTGCAAGGTTGTGAGACTTGCATGTCTGTAAAGCATCTTTATGTTTTCTCAGAAGTTCTTGTTTAAGTGCTGCAAACACAGGGAGCAAGTCTAATTGCAAACAGGGAACATAAAACATTGAACTAAGTAGCAAAGCTGGCAAACACTTTCATACGATTGTAGATTTGAGAGAATGAGAGGCTTCAGGGCTTTGGTCAGACCTTGGTGTTCACAGTGCAGCTTCTGTCTTTGATTGTACAGATTTTTCTCTGTCAGATGTTGGATGTCCAGGAGGCCCTGCACAATCTCGTACACTGTTCCATCTATGAGGGATAAAGCCAGGTCACCAAGCGTGTTGTAGGACAAGCGCTGCTGGAATGAGCTGACCATGGAAGAAAAAAAAAAAAGAATGAAAATTGAACATACTAATCAGGTTGGACTCAGTATAATGACCTCATTCGCGTTGATTTCAATTAATTCAATCAATGTTGTGAAGGACGTACAGGTAATCATACCTTGGCAAGTCTTTGACTAAAGTTTGCAGTTCAGATAACAAGTAGTAATGTCTTTCTTGTAGTTTAGTAGGATCACTGTCGATAACGTCAGAATAAATATCCATAATTTGAACTAGAAAAATAAAAACAGCGATAGATACTGCTCATCACATTAGCTAGCTATTTCGATTTTTACCTAATTTTTCTGTTCAAAGTTCTTAAGCATAACATTTCAAAACTATTTAAATGAACCTAGTTTGCATGAAATACTTATTTGCATCGACAAAACTAAGCTTAAGATGTAAAATCACTTTTATTCCTCCCAACAATTCAGGCTTATTCGCTGTAGCTACGCTATGGCTTGTTGCCATACAGGCTAAATAGGACCCCAAATTGGTGGCTGTTATAGCGCCTGTCCGAAATTCTGCCTGAAAGAGCCCAAGTAAAAGAGCCTGTTCCACAACATGCTCGACAGATGGCGCGCTGCATCAAAAAAAAAAAAAAAAAAAAAAAAAAAAAAATTACCTCTAATGATCGTTTTCTACGGAGGGTGAAATGCGCCGTACATGTCGAAGATGTATTGTAGATGTTGCCATAGCAACATTTGAAGAAAAACACAGTAATCTGATTAGCTTATAATCGTTTTAGAAAAATGTCATATATCAAAATGATGTTTATGTGAACAGTTTATCATACACAATAATATAGTGATGCTTTATTTAAGCCACACTGAAAGAGAAGAATGAATTGTTGTATTTAACCCTGTAGGCTGTGTCTTTTGGTTTAAGCCGCTGCACGCCGCTGACGCGCGCCTGTGTCGCGCGCGCGCTACTGGTGGGCAGACCGCCGCTGTCACGAGCCGAGAAGGTGTGATGAAACGAAGAAAACTCACTTTCGGAGGAGAAGAACGCTGTTTATAAGGACGCGGATGGCCACAGAGGAGAAACCGAATGAATAAGCGAGTCGTGTGAAGATGGCCAAAAACACATCTCTTTACTTTCGTATTGTCGAAGGCAGGAACCTCCCAGCCAAAGACGTGTAAGTAAATCCTGGATGAATGGCATGCGCCTCTATGCACGTCTTATCTGATTGATTGATTGATTGATTGATAACTGTCATGTTCAGGGAAGCACATTTAGCTTAGGTGTCCCCTGGTTTGAATTGAGTGGAGGAATGACAGGTGGGAACGTGTCAGGTTTTTATTTCTCATTAAAACATGACATAATTAAATGAAACATAAATGAACATAAGGCAAACTGACTGTGCTCATTTTGTGTTTTCTTTGAAGATCTGGAACCAGTGATCCTTACTGCATTGTAAAAGTTGACAATGAAGTTGTGGCCAGGTGAGTTTTCTCTGCAGCCTCCATCAATGGGTTCTCCTCCAAGTTAAAATGTCCACATAAAGAGTCTTGTGCAGTTTGTGTGCTTGCTTTGTTTCTCTCACCACAACATACAACACACAGACGGTGTGTGTTTAGATGCCAACAGCGTGGCCCCTCCAACATAAAGAACCTGATACTGGTCTGGCCTTTAAACACCCTTAGGTAACCATGGAGAGAATGCATTAATTATTGCAGGAGCAGCACCTGTATGAAAGGAGGATGCTGGGAGCTGAGAGCAGAACACACCTGTTCAGGAGCTGGTTTGAATTTGAGTGGTAAAAATCCAGTTCAAAATATAATAAATGCACTACATTCAGTGAGGAGATGTATTCAGCGCTATTGTTCCATCTGGCGTGATGGAAGATGACACAATGATTCACTGCAGGCTTTTGCGCTAGTTATCTCGCACTTTTAGTGTTACTGGCCAACTGACTCTTGAGTGTGATGTTAATGCACGATGAGGCTGGTGATTGTGGGAAGTGAGGGCTACACGACAAACTATTACTGGATTCATTAGGCTGATTCTGTTCACCTTCTGTTCCTGATTTATGACAGATATTTAATTAAAGTGGAGCATCGAAGCTTGTAAACTGTTCAGATTTTTTCTAAAAGCAAATAAAAGTCCCCAAATTTATCAGACTAATTTATTTCTTTTATAAAAACTGGTCCAATTCTATTTTTGGTACATGGCAGCAGATTTCCAACCTTTGCTTTTCATAACTGGTTTAAGACCCTAAAAGTTTCAGTAAATCTTCATCAGTTCTGTTGACAGACCAAAAAAACAGTCACTTCACAAAACTTAAAGTCAGGACTTTGGTGGTCAATCCAAAATATCCGGTTTATTCTTCACCACCGAATCTCTAAAACAATGAATTAATGACTTGGGGTTTTATGATTAATTTTCTCTTGAGATTCAGTTTTAAACAGGTGTTCCGTTTCATAATTCAGAGTTTATTGTTTTATCATTAATAGTGAGCCATCATTAGATAAAGCAAAAAGGTACAAACCATGATTCTCCCATTGTCATGCCTCAGATAGAATATCTGGATTGTCTTTTTTCAAAACCTTATCTCGTTTAAACCAAAAATATCTACACTAACATTTGACCACCAAAGTTGCTTCTTTGCCATGCGATCTTTATTAAAGTGCAGGTGAGCAACAATCATTTTATACGTATTCGTGATCAATGGACTTCTGAACAGATACTTTACTTGTTCATGCCATGTCACTGTTTAAACCATGCAGGACAAATTACACTAAATCTATCTTTCAATAAACTTCTAAGTTGAGTCACTTGTACTTTGAAGCAGACCTGAAATACAAATTTTCAACTTTTATTCTTAGTACTTTCATATTTATACTTAGACATTAGGCTACTATTTAATATGCTTTAAAATTCTGCCTAAGGAACATGTTAACTCTTTCTTTTCAGGACTGCCACAGTGTGGAAGAATCTTAATCCTTTCTGGGGTGAGGAGTACACACTGCACCTCCCGACGGGGTTCCATTCACTCTCGTTTCTTGTCATGGATGAAGATACAATTGGGTAACGCTATCCAATGCTTCTATCCATTTGTTTGTTTTCTATAACTTGGTAATTAATTATAGGGTCTCCGGGGGCCTGTACCTCCAGCAGTAAACCCTTTTTTAAATTCAATCTTTATTTACACAGGTTAGCCTCATGAGTCACGAGAACTTATTTTCAAGAGACCTGTTTTAAACAAAAACACAGAAGAGGTAAACACAACAATAAAACAATCATATGAAAGTATATAAAATGAAAAGTAAATGAAATAAGTGATACAAAACGAGCTAAAAAGCATGCTACATTATAAAATGGAGTAAAATACTAAAACCAGGAACATGTCCGCATTGATTTTTGCATTGAACTCAAGAGTTGTTTAAAAGCACTTAGGGAGGTCAAAGTCGAGAGCTTCAGATTTTTTTGCAAGGCGTTCCAGGTTACAGAAGCAGTGTAGGAGAAGGCCCTTTTGCCAAATTTGGTCCACACTGAGGGGACGCTGCAGGTAATGATGTCTTGAGCATGCATGCTGTAGCTGCACTGATGAAGTGACATGTAGGAGGAGATAGTGTATATGAAGGAAACAGACCAAGAAGTGATTTAAAGATGAAAATGTACCAGTGTTAGAGTCTGCGTGACATTAATGATGACCAATTGGGTGCAGTGATGAGTACGGTAATTACAGCCAGTTACGAATCTTAGCGCACCATGATAGACAGCATCCACCATCTGTGCTTGCAGGAGCATTCAAATAAATAGTGTCACTTTAGTCAATGGACGGAAGGAAAGTAGCAACTACAAGGCATTTCCTAGACTTCAGAGTTAGACAGGATCTATTTCTGAAAAAGAAACCCTGTTTAACTTTCAGTTTCTTTACCAAGTTTTCAACATGAGGTAAAAAAGAGATGTGCAGCGACCAAGATACCCAAGTGTTTGTAAGAATCGACAAACTCAATAGGAACACCATTTGTAGATAAGATAGAAGGAAGGACTGCTGGGACCGACTTCCTCCTAGAAAACAACATCCCTTTGGTTCTATCAGCATTTAGCAGTAGCTTGAGACTGAACAAATCTGACTGAATGATGTCAAATACAGACTGTGAGAGCTGGAAAGCCTTAGCAAATTAGCTCATCAATAAATAACTGTATCGTCGGCATAGAAATGTAAGGATATGATCTATATTACTTATGTAGATTGTGAAGAGGATGGGTCCTAAGACTGAGCCTTGTGGTACACTATTGTTGACAGTTAAATAACTGGAAGAAGTACCATTATGTTGAACACATAATGGGGATGCGGTAGTGGTAGGGCAGCCGACTTGGGACCCGAAAGTCCCAGGTTCGATCCCCATCCATTCCCACATGCCATTGTGTCTCTAAGCAAGACACCTAATCCTTAATTGCTCCTCAGGCACCTACATAGCCACTCACTGCTCCACCTGGGTGTATCCCATGTGCGATAGGTTAAATGCAGAGAACCAAATTCACCACTGTATGGAAACATACAACGGTGACAACACATAGCAGTTATCGACATTGCTTCTGATCTGAGAGGTAATTAGAAAAACAACCGATAGTGTGGTCTGAGAAACCAAATGAGAGCTTAGACCCTGGACAGGTCACAAGGCCATGCAGCACAGTTTTTAAATGAGTCCACACACAGCCATTACTTTTATATGTCAGTGCTTGACTTTAAGTTATAGTCCTCAATGTTTAACTTAGCTCATGAATGGATATATATGAGTTAAAACCTCATGCTCAGCTGAAATGTTCTGGGGGAAAAAGTTTATCCAAGCTTTGAATAAATAAACACGATGGGGCCGAAGGTCAGCCTGGATCAACAAGTCAATCAAAGGTTGTCTTCCCCTTCTCTTCATGACCGCCAGTCCCATCGCTTTACTCAGCAGCTTGGATCGAATCCTTAATAGGTTTGATATAATCCTTTTGCTGTTCTTTTCACAGGCACGATGATGTTATTGGAAAGATTACTCTGAACAAAGAAGCCATTGGAACTCAGGCTAAAGGTATGACTGATACCAGATCAGCGTTTGATTGTATAACCTGAGCTCAGAGGTTAAACATACAGCCGTTCCCACGACAGAGTCAAAAGTCCCTGGTTTTAGTCTGGGAATGTTTATTACTCTTCTCCCACACATTTAATTTAATTTACCCATTTTTATTAATCTGTATTTTCCCGAGCACTGCTTTCCACAGACTCAATGGTGAATGTAATTGTGATGGTGCTCCTGGTGCTCGTCTGAATAAGCCCTGTGATTATTCATTGTGCATCATAAACCATGAGAGCAGCTAATGCATTTCAATCAGCCTTAAACCATAAAACGACCATTTCACCACGGAGAGCTTCGTTTTCAAAGTCACACTGTTTAATCAGCGTCGACCGTAGCGCCTTCTGCAGCGTCTTGGTCAGACATACGGTGGATGCAGTGTGTTTTGATAGTGCAACAGTTTTATTGAAATGCTGCGAGAGTTCATCGTGGCCCGTTTGCTGCATACAGATACGTCTCTGGTAAAGCCACCTGGTGTGGCCTTCACTTCAGTGATTCATGGCGGCAGTGAGTCACTTACTCCCTCGCAGAGTTTCTCTTCTCACAGGCTGGCCTTGACTTTATTTTTCCTTCTTTTTTTTGTCTGGTGTTTTTAGGAAAACTAAAAAACCATTTGAACACAATCACTTTGCTTACGTTTTGCTCAAACTATTTAGGACGATGTTCAGTTTCAGAATTATCCATACAGCTGCAGCTCTTTTTAACACCACAATAGACTGGAAACCAAACTTCAAAATGTGAATTAAGTTCCAGCTTTCACCCTTGAACTAATTTCTGTGCATAAATAAATAGCCTTAACCATTTAGACACCAATGGAATTTTTTTGACCATTCTTTATTTTCACAAGTGTTAAAGAAACTGGACATTTTGAGTGTTCAATTCATGCTCTTAATGTGACAGGTCCAAAGTTGATTCCACATTATTTGTTATGAAGTTTCAAAATTTTGTCCAAGGAAGCATCGATGAAAGTGAAAGCCATCATTGGACTAAAAATAATCTGTACCACTTTACAATAAGGCTCCCCTTATAGATGGCTAATAGTTTATATGTTATTAATTCCTCTATAAGCACTTTATAAATCATTAATAACTGCTTATTATGCATTAATTAAAAGCAGGATAGAGACAAAACTGACCAGCTTCTTGTCAAATAGTGAACTAAATCTCTTCACATAACAACTCTAGATGAAATATATTGGTGAACAGATTTTGTCTCTGTCCTTAATTAATGCATAATAAGCAGTTATTAATGATTTGTAAAGTATTTATAGAGGAAAGGTTTGTAGGCTCAATCATTCAGGTAGATAACAACAAAAAAGGTTAAATCATTTAATCTGGACCAGTTTCTTTAAGGGAGAAACATTTCATCTTCCATCTGAAAGACTTCATCAGTCTGTGGCCTGCCAACCAGATCTGTGCCATAAGTACCTTCACTGCTGTGTTTCAAGCCACCCTCCTGTTGGAATCTCAGGAGAAGACTTTTAACACATGCAAAAGGACCCATCCGTCCAAAACAATTATTCTTCATCTTGTATACCAATCAAATGTTCTAGCCGCATGACTGACTTGCTACTCACAGCCTGAGGACACCAAGGCCAAAATGGTCACTGGCCACATGGTCCTGGTCACATGACCGTCATGTTAAGAAACTGGTCCAGATGAAATTATTGAACCTTTTTGTTGTAGAGGAATTAATAACAAACCTATAAACTATTTATTAGCATTTATAAGGGGAACCTTATTGTAAAGTGGCCCTAATCTTAAAAAGACATATAGCAGCATCAGAAAGTTAAACTGAAGGCATGAACATGTGTGCAACACCACATTGACACAAGAGGCTACAGAAGACAGCCAAGCATAATCATTTTTATCCAAAGGGAAAGTTAGAAATTATATTACTGGAGTGTTTGTTTGTTTCTGTGACTTACTTTGATGTTTTTTATGGCACTGGAGAGATATGACAAACATATTTATTCATTTGTACGATGTGAAGAGAAATTATATGGTGGGCAACTTGTGTTCCATTCTTTTTTTTTTTTTTTTTTTTTTTTAACAACCAGCTAAAGAGATGCCAAGTTAACAAAAAGTCTGTCATTTGAGCATTTAAATCAGATGATCTTGTTATGTGCATTGCAGAGGGAGGAAAATATAAATGTTTCAGGATATGCGCATCAAAACATTTAAATGGCGGGAACAATTTATAATAATGATTGAATTTCTAACTGTACTGTCGATTTTTTTACTGCAAAATAAGGCAAATACTAAACTAAAGACACACAAGAAGAAAACTTTTGAAACACAATAAGTTTAAAACACTCAATAAAACCAACAGATTTAAACAAAAACAGAGAATCACATTACACAGACACAAAATATAAATTCAAAACAAGTAAAGTTTAATATTTAGGAAAGAGTAATGCTAACTCAGTAATGCTGAGCCTGAAGTCACTGCAAGTAGGGCACCCTGTACAGGGGTAAATGTAATTACAGTACTGTATTTACATATGAATACCATTATATGATGTAAAATGAGTTTTTAAGTTAAATGTATGTTTTCAGGGTGTCTTTGATGTGAAAATGAAGTAGAATACCTGGACAATTGACAGTAGTTTGGATAAGTAGCTTGATATCTGAGTTGACAGGTTGTTATTTTTCTTGTCCAAGTGAAAAATTTGTTGAGTCTAAAAAGAAAAGCAATGTTCTGATGTGACTCCAGTTTTAAACATGTGAGACGACGGAGTTTTATCTGCTTGTTATAGGCTTTGTTCTCTCACTGAACAACTGAAAAACTATCTAAAAAAGCTAAGTCTGGTCCTCTGGACATTCAAAAAACAAAACAAAACAAAAAAGTAGAAACATTTTGTCTTTCGTCCGAAAGACTTCCTCAGTATGAGAGGCTGTATTCAGCTCAGTCTTATAAATTGCACCCTCTCACAGTGGATCAACCAGTTTGCTGAAAACTGAAAAACTAGTTTTAAAACAAGTTTTCTATTAGTAAACAAGTTGTGGAGCGAGAATCTTCACATATTTTAAATGTTTATTCAAATCTGTACCAGAAGAGGAAATGAAGTAAGAGGTCATGATCAGACGCACAGAGACAGTTGTCTAAAGTAGCACAAGAACTCTTTAGCTTGTGCATGACTGTCCTGTTTGAGTTTATGTTTATTATGTTTGTTGTTCATTTGTCATATGCAGGTCACTTAACACAAGGTCAGCAATGCTGTTATCACTGTTACTGTTAGCAACATGGTCCTATTAGCAGCATGGTCCTGTTAGCAACATGGTCCTGTTAGCAACATGGTCCTGTTAGCAACATGATCCTGTCAGCAGCATGGTTCTGTTAGCAATATGGTCCCGTTATCAACATGGTCTTGTTAGCAGCATGGTCCTGTTAGCAACATGGTCCCGTTAGCAGCATGGTCCTGTTAGCAACATGGTCCTGTTAGCAGCATGGTCCCGTTAGCAACATGGTCCTGTTAGCAGCATGATCCTGTTAGCAGCATGGTCCTAATAGCAGCATGGTTCTGTTAGCACTATGGTCCTGTTAGCAACATGGTCCTGTTAGCAACATGATCATGTTAGCAGCATGGTCCTGTTAGCAGCATGGTCCTGTTAGCAACATGGTCCTGTTAGCACTATGGTCCTGTTAGCAACATGGTCCTGTTAGCAACATGGTCATGTTAGCAGCATGGTCCTGTAAGCAGCATGATCCTGTTAGCAGCATGGTCCTAATAGCAGCATGGTTCTGTTAGTAGTATGGTCATGTTAGCAACATGGTCCTGTTAGCAACATGGTCATGTTAGCAACATGGTCCTGTTAGCAACATGGTCATGTTAGCAGCATGGTCCTGTTAGCAACATGGTCCTGTTAACAGCATGGTTCTGTTAGCAACATGGTCCTGTTAGCAACATGGTCCTGTTAACAGCATGGTTCTGTTAGCAACATGGTCCTGGTAGCAACATGGTCCTGTTAGCAACATGGTCCTGTTAGCAACATGGTCCTTTTAGCAACATGGTCCTGTTAGCAGCATGGTCTTGTTAGCAGCATGGTCCTTTTAGCAGCATGGTCCTGTTAGCAGCATCATGTTGGACAGAATAGGACCTGCATTTATACACAGGCTTGTTTATTGTTGTTGCTCTTTAAAATAGTAATTTCGATTCAACCTTTATTTATACAGGTTGTCAGTCTCATTGAGCCACATCATTACAAGAGAGTTAATATTGAGTTAATATTTGGTGTGGTAATAACTGATAGTCATCCCCATCACACACTGAGTACAAAGCAGATGGTACAAGAACTTTGTTTGGCATTCAAGGTGGTGAAAGATATGCATTCCTTTAAAAAAAAAAAAAAAGCTATTTTATGAATTATGATGCCTGACTTTGATACTAAAGTCCTTTGACTCCCTCAGCTCGCTTTCGCAAAAACTCCTGCACTTTTATTTTAGTTGTACAATAATAAATGTATCTAAAATCTTTTTTTCATGAAAAAAAAAAACCTCATCATATCAAATTGAATACGACTATCTACAGTTTTTTTCTAGCTGGGATTATTTACAAGTTGTTTTGATTGCTACTTGTTGTTAGTTTTATATAATATTATGTATTTCATATATTTAGTAAATTTTTGCACAAGAGACCTGCTAACATACAAATGAACAATTATTTTGGCCGCTCTTGTGCCTGTTTTCTTTCCTCGGTGCTGTAACGAACAGCCTCTTCCTTTGTGTGCTTTGCTCAGGGATCGACAGTTGGTTGAACCTGACGAAGGTTGACCCTGATGAAGAAGTCCAAGGCGAGATCCACTTGAGTCTGGAGCTTCTGAAAGGCATAAAGAAAAGCACGCTGCGTTGTCAAGTCATCGAAGCCAGGTAAAGTTCAAACTAGCGGAGCGGAGATGTGATCGTAAGCAGAAATACAAGTATCAGTGCATATCTGTTGTGTAAGTTTTGGGGACCGAGCGTTTAGCTTCACCATTCTACTCATCGTCACCCCTCAGGCCCCCACAGCACCTTCTGAGTCATCCTGCCACCATCACACCACTCACTGCCCCATCTGTGAGTCCCAGGCTCTGATCTCTCACTCAGGGCACTAATTAGCTCGTCAATCAGAGCTTCACACTTGGATTTTCAACCGAGCTCAGATATCTGTGAAGAAAGTTTGAAAAAAAAAAAAAGCTGGGTGCTATTGCTTTATTTTCCTATAGCTCCTACACTGACTAGTTGAATTTGCAGAAGTTTAGTTAACGTTTAACTTTATTCTTGGCGCTCTTGTTTATCTGATGATCTCCACAGGGATGTGGCGCCCAGAGACATCTCCGGAACATCGGATCCATTTGCACGACTTCTTTTCAAGAACCACAGTGCAGAAACCTCGGTGAGCTCTGTACATGTAAATGATGTAGTTTTATTTTGTTACAAGTTGCATGAAGATGATATATTTCCTGTTTTGACAACCTTATTACTGTATTATTATCCGTCTACTGTATATTGTATCTCAAACTGGAACGTTTAACAAATCACTGTGGCTGTAAAGCTTTTACTAACTTGTTACCTTGACAGTAGTTTCTAAAATACTTAGAACATTTTTCACTTTAAGGCTACCAATACATGTTGGTTTTTGGCTGCATTGTTTATGTAAATGATGGCTGTGCAACAGTATGAAGTCTATGTTAAGATTATAGTTTCATATTTTTTCACGTTTTCCGTTAACGATGGGACAGTTCTTGCCCACTCTTCTGTCAAACACTTCATTTTTAAACGTGTGCAGGATGTCGTTTCATGTAATCTTCTTGAAAGATGAACAGACATTTCTCCGAACATATTGTCTTGAAGACAAACAAGATTTTTTTCAAAACCGCAGCGCATTCTTTTCATAAATTGTTCTGTCACAGGTGTGTGAATGACATTTGCCAGAGGCACAGGCTCATTTAAAAACAGCTTTAGAGTTTAGATTTGTTGCCCAAAGCAAAAATTTGAATAGGGTGAAAAAGTTCTCACTTGTTTTAGAAAGGGAAACATTTATTACTTAGATTCATAACACATGGAGTGAAATATTTCAATCCTTTATTTCTTGTTGATCATGGTTTATAGATTGTGAAAAAACAAAATTCAGTGTCTCTGAAAATTAGAATATAGTGGAGGTTCAATATTGTAATCTTGTGGTGTCACACTGATTAACTCTAGACATGAACTACAAATGTCTCGTCCCTCAAGTCCAGCCACTCCTGAACCAGAGACAATATCAGAAGTGTCTTACCTGCTGAGGATACAAAGAGCTGGACTGTTGCTCAGTGGTCCCATGTCCTCTTTTCAGATGAAAGTAAATTCTTCATGTCATTTGGAAAATCAAAGTCCCAGAGTCTGGAGGAAGAGTGGAGAGGTCCAGAATCCACGCTGGTTAGACCAGAGTGAAGTTTCAACAGTCGGGGATGGTTTGGGTCCATGTCCTCTGCTGGTGCTGGTCCACCAAGTTTTCTGAAGTCCACAGTCAGCATCTAGCAGGACACATTAGAAAACTTCATGCTTCTTTCTGTTGATGAGCTTTATGGAGATGCTGATTTCATTTTCCAGCAGGACTTTGCTCCTGTCCACACTGACAAAGATACCAGAAGCTGGTTGTGGAATATTCTAATATTTTGAGACACTGACTTTAGGTTTTTCATTATCTGTAAGCCATAATTATCAAAATAACAAGAAATAAAGACTTGAAATATTTCACTCCGTGACGTGTGTAATGAGTCTGTCTTGTGAATTTCACTTTCTGCAATGATTGACCAAAAAAATAAATAAATTAATTAAAAATTGAAAAAAAAAGAAAAGAAAAAAAGAACTTTTTCATTATACTGTATTCTGATTTTTAAGAAGCACCAGACTGTAGCTGAACTTTACAACCAGGTGTTTGGATTTTAATTCTCCATTGCAGATTATAAAGAAGACCCGGTTTCCTCACTGGGGAGAGACGTTAGAGCTGGAGTTGGAAGCAGAAGAGCTACGTGAAGAGGGGGCTGTTCTGGTGGAGGTCTGGGACTGGGACATGGTGGGCAAAAACGACTTTCTGGGAAAGGTCAGGCTTTATGAATTTTCCTCTCATGCCTTATCTCCCAACAAAGAACAACAGTCTTGTGTTTTTGGCTGATGTTGTCCCCTCGCTCTAAATGTCCACAGGTGGAAATCCCTTTTGCTTGTTTGCACAGAACACCTCTGCTAGAGGACTGGTTTCGTTTGCTACCCTTGGGAAACAATGAGGTTGACACTAGGTGAGAATTATGGGTGTGTTCATCTGTGCAGTGCTTGGTCTTTGAACACTTGAGTCTGATTTCTTTTTTTATTATTACCTTAAACATGCAGTCACTGTGTTTTTAGATGCACATAAGAGGGGAGAGTAGTTCACCTTCACACTCTCCTTTATGTATTTAAATGAAGATTCACAGGTGTAGCACCAGGTCACTGACAGCATCTGTTTCTGCAGATAATTTTAGAACAAGCCAAAAAAAAAAAAAAGTCAAAGCAAGGGGAATCTTACAGCTTATTGGGGAAAGAGTTGTGATTTAGAGGGGTTCAGAGAGGAGCACACGGTGAGCAGAATATTAAAGAAGAGACAAATGCCATTGAAAATATATTCTGTCACCAAATAAGGGAGCGTGTCCAAAATCTTTTGACTTTGGTTTAAATGCCTCTAGTATTGGGAACACATAATCTCTTCTGACGGAATAATAAAACACTATTGCAAACTTAGTTTTAGTTTGATGCTTGATTTAAAACAAAAATATCAGTAGTGTTGATCAAATCAGTTCATTAAAAAAATGCAAATGACCTTTTTTTGTTGTTGTTTAGACTATTTTTTAAACGGGTCTAATTTCAGGAAGAATTCAGGAACTCTCTGCTTGCTGCCATATTTTATTTATCTCCAGTGGGAAGCTGGGAGCGCTGCGTCTGAAGGTGCGTTTGGTGGAGGATCGGATTTTGCCGTCCATGTACTACCAGCCCCTCATTGACCTTCTGGTTGAGTCGGTAATCTCCCCCGCAGAGGTCAGCACTGCAGCCCGTCCTCACTACGGATGTCCATTTGTTCACCATCATCATATCAAGAGACCGCTCCACGAGTTACATTTCCTCCATCGGCTTTCCAAAAACACTTCAATTCACAGCCCCGTGACCTGAGTCCTCCTCTCCACAGGTGGAGGACAGCAGCGCGCTGACCATGCTGGAGGACGTGACCACCATAGAGAGCAGGCAGGATGTTGCCATGACTCTGGTGAAGATCTATCTGGGACAGGGCCTCGTGGTGCCATTCCTGGATTATCTTAACACCCGGGAGGTCAACAACACAAGTAAGAGTACGGCACAAACAGGCTGAAGATGCTCGTGTCTATATGTTTGTGTTTATATGATCTGGAACTTGTCATTTGTCTAATTCAGCCAGCGGTTTAGATAAAGATTGTCTTATGTTGAGAAATAACACAGCTGTAGCTGTTTTGGTCAAACTGCGAAAATAACATTCTTCGACTCATCCATCATATCAAACTTTCATCTAATATCTTTAAAACAGACTGAGGTGTAACCATTTTATGTTGGCTAACGCCAATTAGCTGTGGCAGCCATCTTGAACTGGAAGGTCTAACTGTTTTCAAAGATTACTTTCTGAAAGTTTCATTTCAATCTGTACAGAGGTGAGATATTTAGGTAACAGATAAG
>JARVLU010001462.1:25312964-25328510 GCA_031762415.1 Simpsonichthys santanae
TAAAGGACAGGATTGTTGCTTGGCAACTGCTATGAGCCCCCTGAGATGTCTATCCCTGATGTGGAGAAAGATACAGGGTCTAACACCCCCTGCATCTGTAGCAGATATGCCTATTTTAATCTTATGTTTCTTTACCTCTCCCTCTAAATAAATATTTTTTGATTTAGTCACTAGAGAACAAAATAAGGCTCCCCTGGCCTGCAGTGGAGTAATTGGTAGTGAAGAGGCTGTCACTTAGAATAGATAAACAAGTGCTTGGCTTGTTAGCTGGACTGGTTGGTGCATAACTCAGCTGATTTACAAAATGTCTTCCATTGTGTCTCCTTCAGTGGAAAAATGGGTTTAGTGCTTTACCAACTGTGTCTTTGTTCCTGAAGACGCATTTCATTTAAGGGTGCAGTGTCCGAGGCAGAGATTCGGGACAGCAGCGTGGAGATGCTGCAGATTTATTTAACCAGCATCATTGAATCAATCGTGGCCTCGGTCGATCAGTGTCCTGCGGTTATGAGAGTGGCCTTCAAACAGCTGCACAAGAGAGTAGAAGAGCAATTCTCTGAACCCGAGAACGAGGTCAGTCTAGCTCTAACCACCAAAGGAAATTAAAAAAAAAAAAAAAAAGAGCAAGTGAATGTACGTGTAAGGCCTTAAAGAAAATGTCCTTCAGTCACAGATTTTTGTTGCCACCTTGATATTTACAGGATGTAAAGTACCTGGCCATCAGCGGATTCTTCTTCCTGCGTTTTTTTGCTCCTTCTATCCTCACACCTAAACTGTTCCACCTGAGAGACCAGCACGCTGACGCCCGCACAAGCAGAACGCTGTTACTCCTGGCCAAGGTATGACTCGGAGACGCAGACTACCTTTAACCAACAGCACACTTAAGTGAGCATAAAACAAACTGTGAAGTCGTGGATGTTTTTATGAGTCTTATGTTAAATATGTATCATTAGACTCCTGTAGATGTTCACTGTACTGTAGTCAATATACTCTTTCTATTTACTTTAATACATAGTGTTAGCAGAGAGACACAAGGGTCAGGCAATTGTGCAATAAAAAAAGACCATACAAAACATTTCTGCATCTTTGTGTTGTATAAAGTAATCTAAGTATGTAGAGGATAGGGTTATTATTTATGTTTATGATGTAATTAAGATCTTTAGTTTAAAATCAAGGCTCAAAAGAATAATCCAGAGTTCTTTCATGCTGTAATCTTCTTTATATTAAAACTCACAGCACTTGTTTATGTTAAAACATCATGCATGCGACATTTATTGAATACAGTGTAAATATATCAAAACAGCAAAAGCATATGAAATAAGACTAGTAATATTGAAAGAAAAAGGTGATAAAAGAGCTTCTGAAGTTTGAGAAGTTGTAGACTGAGACCTCCGAGGTGCTCCACATAACCCCACAGGAAGTCCTTATCTTATCTTATCATATATTGTCTTATCTTATTGTTAAAACTTCCGACTGTGCTCCACAAACAGATGAAATTATAGCAGACATGAGTCACTAAACAAAACATTTTATGGAAGTGCTCATAATCCCACATACAGTGGTGCTTGAAAGTTTGTGAATTCTTTACAGTTTTCTATATTTCTGCATACATATGATCTAAAAGTAGATAAAGAGAACACAATTAAACAAATGAGACCAAAATATTATACTTTATCATTTATTTATTGAGGAAAATGATACAATATAACATATTTGCGAGAGGCAAAATCTCCCACATGTGGCTTCTGTGGTTGCTGTCCATGGTTCTGAATCTTTCTGCAGAATGAAGCAAGGAGTTATTTTTTACCTCTGTGCATGCAGAGACTGGACAGTGGTTCAAAGCCGAGCATCAGAGAGGGTAGTAGATAGACTTCCTTCTTGCCGTAGGCCAGGTGTGGGCTGGACAAAGGGCCTCGCAGCATGCTTGGCCTCAAGGGACCCTTTTGATCTTTGACTTTGAGTCCTGCTGTCAGTGAGTGGAGATCTGATGTGATGAAAGATGTTAGTGCAGAGCAGAAAAATGTGTGTGTGTTTATGGTCGCCAGGCTCTACAAAGTGTCGGCAACCTGGGCCTTCAGCTGGGTCATGGGAAGGAGCAATGGATGGCGCCTCTTCATCCCATCATCCTTCGCAGCGTGGCCTCTGTCAAAGACTTCCTGGACAAGTTAATCGACATCGATCATGACATCGGTAAGACGACACTGAACACATTTGAGATCAAAAGTCAAGTCCAGAGGTCATGCTGTTTAGCTGAGCAGCTGCTATCAGGATGAAGTGAAACTCTGTGGTGAAATATTAATAACTAGCTGGAAGCCAACAGATGGGGGGACATTATTAATGAGCTGGTGGTGAACTGGAGTGAGATGCCTTGTGGGTTACTCAATGTGTTGGCTGCTTTCTTACTATCATGTTAGTGATCCTCTTGTTGGGAAACATCTGCCCCTCTGTGACATATCACATGTCAATCTTGGTCCACACATCGGACCCTTTTCTTCTATTAAATAGCAGTTTGACATTTAGAGCCCTTCAGGTGGATTTGTAGATTTAATCACTGGTTAATCCTCTTTGGTAAAAGGTTCAGGTCCCACACTCTGGATGTATCGTGATGTAAAAGTAATTAATGTTTTCGGTTTGCTCATCAACAAAGCACCACCTTGTGCCTCTCAGGTTGAACATCTGTTTTCCTCTCCTCTCTGCAGCATCTTCAGTGCCTCAGAGGGCTGTTTTCATGCCTTCAGTGACGGTCAAGGAGGGATACCTCCACAAACACAAAGCAGAGGGACCGCAGCTGCTCTCCCGCTTTGCCTTTAAGAAGCGCTACTTCTGGTTGACTAGTGAGACGTTGTCCTACGCCAAGACGTCTGACTGGCAGGTTGGGACTGAGGTTTTATGTTACATGACATACAGTATTTATATTAATCATCTGCTTTTCATTTTGGAAACCAGACCCGTCTGGTGTGCCAGTTTTTATAGATTCATTAGGAAGCTTTTGTTAATCTGTCACCATATGAAATATTAAAAGGCAAGTTTAAAAAAAAAATGGATGAGTATCAATAAGATTATGAGTAAAGGTTGTTCATTTCAACAAAGTTTTAGCCTTTTAAACTATGAACATCTTATGTTAAGAAATGATAGTTTGATCAAATAATTTTTAATATAACTAGAAAAATTGCATTTCCTGTGAAAATACAGTGTGAATGATTATTGCAGAAGAACTTGCTGAAAAACAGCTGAAATTAGCTTAAAAACATGCTGAAATGTAGTTGAAATGGACGAACAAGCCTAGCAGAATAAAATAGAACCAACACATATTTGCTGAATTAGGTTTATATAAGAACAAATGAGCACTAAATTTTGAAAATTAGCTAAAAAAAAAAAAAAAAAAAAAAAAAGCGGACATTAGAAAAAAACCTGAAAAGTATCCAAAAAATGCAAAAAGAAGGTTAAACTACCAGACAGAAGTGGAAAGAGCTGAAAGAAGCTCCAAAAATGTGGAATTTGCTGCAAAAGCTAAAATTAGCATAAAATGGCTAAATAGTAGCTGAAATAGAAGCAAAAGCTGAAACTTGCAGAAAGAATCAGAAAGGAGTACAAAACAGCTGAAAAAATTTTAGCTGAAATTAGCTGAAAAAAAAAAAGTTTAAATTTGCAGAAGGAGCCAAAAGAAGCTGAACCAGATCTACATGTGAAAGAAGCAGTAAAAGGTTCTAAAGATATGAAGGATGTAAAATGAGCTCAGTTCATTTCCTGTGAGAAAAAAAAAATGGCAGAAAAGTTTACATATTTCAAAAAGCTAAAGTTGTACCAATACCAGAAGTCATAGCAGGAAAGCTGAATGTTTTGATGTATGATTTGGTTGAAATAGCTTGAAAACTGCAGGACGAGAATCACGCTGAAAAATAGAGCACAGCAATGTGAATGTTTCAAAAGCATTCACACAATAAACAAGCAACTAGCGATAGATGCATTTGTATGAGATGTCATTCTCAGAGTGTGAAGACTCATCTACCATCACATCAGATTTTTGTTCAAAAGTTGCACAATTCATTGAGTTTTAACTAATTTTATGTTTCATTATCAGAGGTGGTGGCTATAATATGTTGGATTAATTCCTAAAGTTAATCAGCTGCAGAGGTACAGCTATGGATTACTCTGCAAACTGTATTAAAAAAGTTAAATCATGTCATCTGGACAGTTTCTTTTGTGTTAAAATCTGTTCACGCAAACATTACTTCTCTGCTTTTGTCTTTAGTTAGCAAGTTATAAACTGTGTAAAAGTAAATCATTCCTTCTGAAAGTTGATGCATTCTTTTATAATGAGTAGGTGGTTATACCTTTTGATTGACAGGTATGGCTCAAGCAACCCAAAGATGAAAAACCCTTTCAGCCTTCTTCTGTATTTGTGTTGATCTTCAATGAGGTCATCATTACTTCCTTATAAAAAGAGTTTCCTCTTATTGACCATCTATAAGAGAAAAAGAAGCTGGGAACAGCCTGGTCCTCTCCTCTAGAACGCCTCCTCTTTGAGCGAGGTCCTGCTTTGTGCGACAGGAATAAAAGCGAGGGTTAATTGAAGGCTGTGGATATTCAAACCAACATTGCTAATCAGTTTGCAGACAATGCCCTGGCCCCTTTCCACCACGTTTGGAGCACTCCATTTTCAGTGAGGAGAGCTCCTGATGGAAGTGGCTGATTTACACTTAAAAGTAGCCTTTGCTGCCACGGCAGTCATCTTCACGTCCGGTCTCAGTTTGTCTGTGGAGTATCTCTATATTTATACAGGAAACAGTTTTGGTAATGTTGTTTGTGATCAAATGGCAGCTCAGTCTAACTGAAGCCGTAACATAATTTGCCTCAGGCAGGGGGGGAAGACGCATCATTACTGGCCTGTACTTGTGTTAATTGGTGTTTTGGTTTGTGGCTTAATTGTTGCAGGTGCGCTCCTCAATCCCCATTCAGTGTGTGTGCGCTGTGGAGAGGGTGGATGAAAATGCCTTTCAGCAGCAGAATGTAATGCAGGTCATCACCCAGGACAACGACGGACAGCTGCACACCATGTACATCCAGTGCAAGGTGCGTCCACACCTGCCGCTCAGTGTGTCAGTTTTCAGCATTATGTCTGTTGCATTGATTTTCATTTGATACATTTCACCATCCGCTGACCACATTCTTATTTCCTTACCTGAACAGAATGTGAATGAGCTGAACCAGTGGCTGTCTGCGATAAGGAAAGCCAGCATCTACAACGAGCACATGCTGCCCTCTTTTCATCCGGGTGTTCATCGGAGCGGCAAGTGGACCTGCTGCCTGCAGGTGGACCGGGCTGGTAATCCTGCTAATAAACCCTCTGATGTTCCTGTGAGGGCTCAGCATGTGGCATGATTATTACACTTTAACTAAAGAGTCTTGGACTAGGGAGTGGTGGCGCAGAGGTTAGGGAAGGCAAGCCTGTGATCGGAAGATCGTCAGTTTGATCCCCCGGACCAGTAACATGAAAGTGTGGGTGGGAAAGACACCCACAACTGCCTCCACCCTCTTTTACCTCGAATATGAGGTGCTTGATTGAGGCCAGATTAGTTTAAGCTACAACTGATTAACTTTTAGTGTTAACCCAATTCAAGATGGCTGTAAAAGCCAATTTTACAGATATTGACCTAAAGTTTGGTGTGGTAGTAGTTGAGAGTCATGCCCAACTAGAGCTGTCTTTTCTAACACAAACCCAGAGCCCGGCCCGACCCGGCCCGACCCGACCCGGATGAGGGCCGGGCCAGAATAATGTGCGTAATGTGCGGGCCTGGCCAGCGTGGGGCTTTTGATTGTGTCAGTGGACGTTTGCGGCTGACGATCCAATTATTTGACTATGTGGCTTGCCATACATTCACCAGCCGCATATGGCCATTTGACCGTGCGCTGTCCGGCCTTGAAAGAAGTTAAAAAAAAGTTAAGTTCAGCTTCAGATGGGACTGTACTGCCAGGCAGCGATGCATCAGCCCACACGGACATTCAGCCGCTGCACTCAGTGGATGCGCGTGGCCGACGACCCACACAAGTGAGATCACAAAATATCCAACATGTCAGAGCAGGGTCCGTGTCTGAATAATGCAGAATGCAGGCAGAAGCAGGGTTTTAATGCTCTTTGACAGCCATGAAAGGACAAACACCCCCTCAGCTCCGATCTTCTGCCCTGTTAGCCTTGTGCATCCATATAGTTAATGACTATAAAGAAGTCAAAGCTTAAGACCCGGACTCTTGCATATGTGGATGCCAGGCCCTAGGAGGTTAAAAATATGTGTGTGTGGGGGTGGGGGGTGGTGTCGGACCTGTAATTACTGTTAATTCGTTGGGTTGGGTGGGGTTTGGAAATGATGGCTATGGGCTGGGGCCAGGTGGGGTTGGATTTTTTGGGCTCTATGGCCAACACACACTCCAAGTGCAACCTATTGCAGAAGACCTTTACTTAAAGCACTATCCATAACTGAGTCACCCCAGTTTGTTAGCAAAATATGTCATGAAGCACTGGACAAATTTCAATGAAACTCTCATAGATGAATAATTTATTGTAAATCTACAACTGAGTCACTTATAAAGAATTAGAATCAGCTTTACAGTCATTGCACCCAAGCACAACACAAATACAGCCAAATTAAAGTCCATCCAAGTCAACATGGCTGCCACAGCTAATCACATTAACAAAAAAAAAAAAAAAAAAAAAAAAAAAAAAAAAAAAAAAAGGTTATAATGCAGTTATGTTCAGATACTGAGCTAAATGTATTGATTTGGTAATGGCACAGAGTCACTTCACATACTCTGAGTGCCATTTCTGACCACAGCAGTCATTTCTCATCACAAGATGAGCTCAGTTTAAAACCCTGAAATGAAATTTGTGGTCAAAAATGTATTCGTTCAAGGAATGCTAGGCCTTTAAGTGTAGCTATGTGTTTGCTGCTGCAGTGCAGAATAAACTCTGACCATAAGACAGTTCTCTTACTAATGAATCTCTGAGCCACTGTTTGTGCAGGTGATGACACTGTGATATTTTTAATACATTTAATGGTCATTATCAATGTGAATATTCCCTGTGGTTATGTTTGGAGCAACACTTTTCAATACAAGGCTGTGTTTCAGTAACAGGCTGCAGCAGAACCCACTCTGCTGTCACTCTGGGGGACTGGAGCGATCCTCTGGATCCCGACGTAGAGACCCAAATGATATACAAGCAGCTCCTGCATGGCAAAGACGCCCTCAGGTCAGTACTCTCCATCAGCTTTGGCCCTGCTGTAGATGTGTTTACCGGACACTAGAGGTCTACGTTGCATCGCAGGAACGTGCTGTTGCTGCTGCTTGGCTTCTCAGAAAGCCACACATTTGTCTGTCACTGCATGAAAAGGCAGAAACAGCTGCCAGATAGGAGGCAGTGATGAGATATGGTTCTGAATGGTGCTGCAGGGAGAAGTATCTGGAGATGCCTGAAGCTGACCTGCCATCAAGCACTACGGAAAGGATAAACTCTGATATTCACTCAGGTGAGAATGAATCATAACTGTATTATTTACTTAACAATAAGCGTGTTTTCAGACAGTTTGGATGTTTCACAGCGTTCTGCTGTATTTGAATGAATCTGGGTGTGTGATTCTTTGCGTCTTGCAGATGGTGCAGAGTGTAACGTCCAGCTAATGAAGCCAGGTCAGAGTGTTGCTGCTCGGCTGCTGGCAGTGGTAGAGGATCTGCAGCAGGCCCACGCCGCCTTTCAACAAAAAGAATAAGAGGACGCCGCCTGTGTCATTCTGAATCCCTAGACTGAGCACGCTCTGGGATTTATTTTTGTCTGAGTGGGAGGGAGGTGTTGGAGGAGGCAGAGCATCAAAATGAGCAAAGATCCTCCTATTGATTGTAACAGAAGGGGAAAAACAGTGTCCACATGGTGCAACCTCCTCCAGCTTTTTAATTCTTTTAAAGAAATGTGGGGACTTAGCAGATTTTAATCCATTTTGTTTTTCTCCAAGTGCCACTGATGACAGCGTGGGGATAAGATTAAGATGATAAAGGGGCGCGAGGAACTTTGAAAGATGAAACAACTCCACGTTTTGTTTTTTTTAATCTCCTTGTAGAAAGCGATCCGTTGCATGGCCTGCATGCACTTGTTCAATGCGAAAAGAAGCTTTTATATTTTCAGACATTGTACAGAACTTCAGTCATATTTTATGCAAAACGCTTCTTGTGGTGTGATCTACAGTACCTGAATGTGAGACGCTTTGATATTTGTGTTTTGAGCTTTGGCTGAGGCGATTCATCACCACGACCACAATGTAGCAGCAACAGTGTCATCACAGGTTATTGATTATACTTATTGTATATTGTATTATAAAACGGTGATGCAAACGCCTCGGTTTAACGCTGCCTGTACAGTGAGCAAAACTAGTATTATTTACACGTTGCTTTGTACCCTTTATACAAAACCATGTGCTTTTGTTTGGTGCTAACTTAAGCCTCACATCATTTTATTTTCTTATGTCCGTCCATGACTTGTGGCCATTTTAAGTCAATGTTTAGCTGACTCAAGTGTCAGGATATACTGTATTGTATTTGAAATGCCAATTTTATTTATTTTTTAAATGTAAAACTAGGAAACTAGCATTCTTTGGTACAGAATGAATTGGAATCCTTACTCTAAGATCAAACAGGTCGAATGGTTCAAGAAGAGAAAAGTTCTGTAATGGATCAGATCTTTGATCCACAGTGGGGTCTGCAACCCTGTGGTTCTGGGGCCACATGCAGCTCTTAGGTTTCTCAGCTTTTTTTTATTATTTTTTTTTTAATCATTTGTAGCTTCAATCAAAACTATCATGGAAATAAATAATATTCATTACTATCATAAGACTAGTTTTTTCGATTTTTCTGTCCAAATTGATGCAATAAAAATGCTGAGAGCCTGTTAACAACAAAAGAAACAAAACAAATTGATCATTTTGTTGTAGAGGTTTGTTAGTCTGTTAGCTTCCTCTGAAATTTACCAGGAAATTAAACAGTTTTGACACATCTGATGCAATTTGTTGAGTGGGGGAAAAAAAAGAGGAAGCTTTTTTCCACGTCACAGATAAATCCTATTGAGATGTGTTATAGGTTTCACAGCTCTGGTCTTTTTTATGGAAAAAGGAACATATTTCTTCATGTATTTGTTTGATTGAGATGGTTGCAGACCTCTGATCTGGGGAAACCTGAACAAACCAGTCAGACAGAGCATGAGATGTGCATCATGTGGGAGAACCTTTTTCCACCAAAGGGTTAACACTAGTGAATAAATGCCAGGTGTGAGTTTTACACTGAAGTACAAAATAAGGTCACAGTATCTGAGTAGAATAAGAACTGATAACAATTAAACATGTTTTTTATTCTATGGGCATTAAAAACTGATATTGTGCATTGATTTGATTTGTTCATAGCTGATCATTGGACCACTTTTTAATACATGTTAAAATTTCTTACTTTTTTTTTTTAAGATTACAGCGAACAAGCCATATTCCTCAGGAAGCTAATTTTGATATCAAGAAATTAAAATTCCAAAATTTTTACACAGTGTTTCTTTTTCCCCCCCTGTCACAGTAACACATTTTCCGGTGATTTTGCACTAGTTTTTATTATTTATTTTTTTTAATTATTTTTTTTTTTTATGTGTGTGTGTGTGTGTGATGTGTATTTCCACTTGTGAAAATTTGCTTTTCCCATTTTGGCACTGGACAGAACCTTTTTAGAACCACAGTCATCTTTATAGGTTTGTGAACTTCACGCTCCTGATTACTGAGTTTTTGTATAAAAAAAAAAAAAAAAATGCTTGTCATTCATTCAGTCCCAGCTGTATTACCTGTGAGAAAACTGTTTTATTTATTAAATTATTATATATAGTCAAATTTATCTTGTGCAGAAAAAAAATAAAGTAACAATTTTTATGTTGATTTGTGTTCATGTGAAGTGAAACGTTTAATGAGTGTATAATTTTCTGAACGGTGCTTTATTTCTGCTGATCTCAGAACAGGATCCGTCTTTATATTTATCTTTTTTGATAACCTCACACAAATCAATTAATCAAACAACATCAACCATCACAACTCAGGAGCCAGACATTAAAATGCTAATGAGAGCAGACTCACCTGCAGTGATGCAGCAGAGTCTCCCTGACGGTGGCCGCTGCTGCCGAATGAGGAACGGGATCACCTCCGGCCTCCATAAATCCCACGGCTCGCTTTTGCGTGCACCAACTTACAGCATCCAGAGACAGAAAATGACCATAAAGCAAATTTACTACCAGAGAGAAATGTCCCTGCTGCACTCCACAGCTCCAGCAACACTCATTTATATCCATCTAACAAGGAGCAGAGATATCCTGCATCTAAACACACCAACAGCTGGCAACTTAAAAAAAAATGAATCAGAGGCACATAAACTTTTATTTTATTTTTTTTCCACAGTTAAAACACACAAACATGCAACAAGGTCATCACAATAAAGATCAATTGATTAAGAAGCCCTTTTATAGTTTAAACAGTATCTCTCTACAGCTTTGCTCTTAGCTTACGTCACACTGCTCGAGAGAATGAAAAATAACTATGGAGTTAAATGGCACCTGAACTGGGCACTTAAAATGCAAACCATTCAGATGTTTTATGTCTGGAGTGTGAGGAGAGGAGCCAAACGCTGTACTGACCCCACACCCATCAAACCCACAGAGGGAACCTTTCTAACTAAAGTAAGCTGCAAACCCACAAAGACGCTATGATGTCATACACAGAGCCATGCGTTGTCAGTACACCTACAGCTTGGTTGACATGCACATCTGGAACGAGGCTGGATCTTTAAAGGACATAAACCTAAGCTTTGTCTTCTGGACCCACTTATCGCGCACACTCTGACACAATCACGCTGAATGAAAAACAAAACAGTATATACACACAAAACGCTAAAGTATCGTTTAGAGAGAGAGAAGTACGGTTTGCAGCAGACACTACAAGAGTACGACTGTAAATACTTCATAGAGACAAAGTGATCTTTATCACTTCTTCTACTCTAAATCAATGCAACAGTGTGGAATCGATCGTAAGAAGAACACAGTAAAGTCACGAGAGAGTTCTTTTAGAGACATTCGTTAAAAAAAGACATCAAAAATATATGTTCTCCAACACAGAGCCTGTTAACGTAGACTGCGACCGTTTGTTTAGAACCCAGGAGGTAGGCACCCCATAAACGAAACATCCACCATCATTTCAACCCAGAGAGCAGCCGCGGTGCTACACGAGTCCTTTAACACATCTTAAAAAGAATGAATTGCATAAAGACCATCTCTCTCTTACTGAGACAATGACTGTTCCTCTAGTTACTGACACTTATAACCAACAAGGAAATTAATTCCCTGATTAAAATAAAAAAAAAATTCTCTTTTGATGTCCAGTTTTAGAAACTGTCAGGAAGGTGTGAAGGAAAAAAAAACCTGGGTCAGAATCACAATTTAATCCCTGCTGGGTGACAGCAAGATGAGGCTGTGGGGATAATAATAATAATAATAATAATAATAATAATAATAATAATAATCAGAAACAATTAGGAAATTATTTTTGTCTGAATGCAAATAAAGTTTAGAGTATGGCGTTAAAGGAACAGTTCAGAACCGTTCAAGTGAGGTTCCTGGTTATGTTACAAATCAACATCTTACCTGTTGCAGTAATTCATTAAATGAACTTCGTTTGGAGAATGAGGTTTGATTCTGACCAGACTGACAGGCTAAAGGCTAATCTGACTGAGGGCGAGATTAAAGTACAATGTTGTCTTAAAACAACTCCAATCTTAAAAATGTATCAGTATGCAAACACTATTTTACAAACCTCTACATCACATCAGTGTTGTTTTATACGGTTATTTACGTTGATGATACAGTTAGAGCTAACTGTAGCACTTCTGATGACTCTCTGGCTGAAATTTCTGCCCCTCCCCCCAAAAAAAAGTATACTGTATATGTGTGTGTGTGTAAAGGTGTTTTAAACCCCACACTCTTAACACTCGTTACTTCCTTACATACTCAATATTCTAAACAATGTTTCTAAACTAAACACTCTAAAAGAGCACAGACTGTCATGATCTCTGCTACCAGCCAGCACTCTCGACCACGCCCACTTTTTGGCCACGCCCACTTCTATGCTGCAGAGCAGAGATCCTGACATGCTGCAGGAGGAAGCTTCTAGGGTGCCGTTGCTAAATCGTTTTAAATAATTTATTTTAAATTAAAAAAAAAAATCATGACGATCGTGCGGCTCATCCATCAATCATCCAACTGTGTGTCATGTCCAATCTTACTTTGAAAAACCGCGATAGAGCGAGTCCATGAAAAACCAACCGCAAAGTAGCGAGGGACTACTTTTAGTCAGAGTTACTACAACAGGTAAGATAATGACTGTTTCTGATGCCATAGAACCCACTTTGAAAGAACTGTAATATAACTTTATGTGCTGTTTTTTGTTTGTTTTTTTAAATAAAAGTTGCGTCTTTAATTTTACTAGATTGCTTGCAATATTGCTTCCTGTCTGACAGCAACGTTCGTTTGGACAATTTGTTCAGGAACGCAAATTAAATTCCACTTTTGAAACGTTATAAGTAAGATTAATCGCACCAGTCAAAAAACGATTCCTTAATATTAGTTGTAATTTGACCCAGGATTATGTTTTTTTTTTTTTTTTTTTTTTTACCCCAGACCTTAACAAACAGGCTGATATTACTTGCATCCTCATGTTCTGGACTAGTAGAATAGGAGAACCAGCCCTTCTGCGGGGCCTTAAGAGCCCATTACAGCTAAATCCCCTCCACCAACAATAAAACCCTATTTACTGTATTTTACAGCATCCAACAGGAACTCAGCTACACAGATCCAATATTAAGATAATGACAGCAGCGTATGCTAAGACTTTTGGAGCAGAAGACGTCCATGACATGTTTCAGTCCCTGACAAACTGACAAATGCTGCCAGAGTTGATGAGTTCATGTGCCTGTGTATAAATAACTGGGGCGGTCTTTATGTTGCTCTATACAGAAGAGTATAAAAATAAACTAAACCTACACCACTGACTCAAGTTGAGCTTGAAGTTAAAGGTATATCACATCTGCAAAATGTATATTATATATATTTATATATATTTTTTTAAAGCCTCACAAGCCAGTTTATAAACATCAACCTGAAAAAAGACAGAATTAAATGCAATCTACGACGTTTTACTCACAACAAAAACAAAAGGCCAGTTGAACATAAGGTTGCCTGAAAGTGCTATGGAAGACTGTGATTTTCCCCACAGCTTGGTGGCCACCACTGAACTTTATACCATCTCCCCATCTCATTAAAACTTATCAGATAGTTTGTGTTTATTCTCAGAGTAAATAAATATTACAAGGATCTTCAGACTCTTTAGCTCACAGGCATGAAATCTGAGGGGGAAAAAGGAGGGTGATGGGGAAAAAGACCTACTGGAGCAGAATTGCGTGTCTCCTTAAATGAAGCATTCTGTAGTGGAGGAGCGGGGAAAATGGAGCTGAAGCAACACAGAAGGATCACTTAGGAAATGAGATGTTTCACTGATCACCTTCCAGGCTAGCTGAGCTGTTTGCTGCCTGAAGGATTAAAGACAGGAGCTCCTGAATGAAACTGAAAACGTGAGCGTGCTCCGCTGTTCTTCTCAAGGACTTACAGCGAGCAGAAACAAAGCAAGCGCACGCACACTCACTCCGTGGTCAGCATGATGGATCGAGCCGGCGGGCGGCTGCTCCAACAGGGAGCGTAACAACGCAGGCTCTACATTCAGAGACTTGCAGCCTCTTCAGTACGTTGATAAGACAAACGAGTGCAACCTTGGAGCGCGGGTGCAAATCCTGCCTCGTGAGCTCAACGTCTCGAGTCGCCGTTGCAAGAGGTCGTTCGTTTTCGCTTGTTGCACACGTTTTTTTTCTCACAAAAGGTGCGCAAAGCTAAGCTTACACGCTTTTTCTCCCAAATACCAGTTTCACCGATGAACCAACTCATTGTATCAAAGGTTTACGTGACCCTTAAATGACATCATTAAAGCCTGAATCCTCTTAAAAAAATGCACAAGCAGCTTAAACTACTTGTAGCACATGAATGAGATCATTCTGAACGCTAGGAGTAACGCAAGTAAAAAAAAAATCAGTTGTGATCCTTTTTAAAGTTGATGTTTTTCTTGCGTATCATGATATCAAACAACTGAACTACTGAAACACCCCCACCCCCATTGCTGATATTTGCTGGACATTCATGGTGCAGCGTTAGTCGGGGCCATGCATTCAACAGCTGAGCCTTTACAGTTATGTTTCATTTGGCCCCTTTGCAGTTCAACTCCAAGTGCAGAAGAACGGCGTCGCTTTAAATCTACACGAGGCTAAATATGGTTGACTTGCAGCTTTCAGCAGAAATATAAAAAAAGTTCATGTATCTTCAGTCCTGTGAGAGACTCTACCACTGACGGGACATGCTCAAGGCATGGTCCAAGAGAGAGCTGAACATGGAACCTTCATTTCTGCTTCTATTGCTCTTAGTCCACAACTCATGAGGGTTTGTTAGCTTGGCTGAAGTTTAGGAGTTGTCCTTGAGGTTGTCCTCTCCGACGCCCTGTGCCGACAGCTCTGTCATTACATTGTCCAAGTAGTTGGGGTCAGGGTAGCCGTGGCCGGTCAGGTTGGAGCCAAACTCTGTCTTGTGGTGAATCTCGTTCCAGACCACCGTGTCTGACTCTCCGGTGGTGCTGGACGTGCCGATAGTGAAGATGAGCCGGCGGTCCCAGGCCATGATCAGCAGCTTCAACACCTGGAGTTTTGGAAAGAACAACAAAGAGGAAGAAATGTACGACAAAAAGGGAAAGGAGCAGTGCGTTTGCTTTCTGGTGCTGGTGTCGGCGCTTACCTTCCTGCCTTTCTCGTTGTCAGGCAGGTAGCAGTGTCGAGGGAACCCCCTCGCGCTGAACTTCTTCCCGGGGTTGGGGTGCTCATTGGTCTGATGAAAATGTCAAGAAGAAAAACAAATATATATACTGTATATATATATAAAAAAAAAAACAGTTACAAACAAATTATGTAGAAAACATCAATAATCCCCAGAGGATGAGCTTTTTTTAGAACTAGTGTGAATGTACATGTACTGCACGTGAGGGCAGAGAAGCAGCACACCTACATTGTTGTCTCCTGTAATGATGCATTGTTCTGTTTTGTTGACCAGAGAGGTCATGACCTCAACTATTCTGACCCTAGGGACTAAAGTCGTTTTCAGAGTCAGAGCGATTTAGTTGTCATTCACCCACATGTGGTACATGTGGAGGAATAAGATTATGTACACAGGGTCCCACTTACATCCCACAATATGTAAAATAAAAACATTAATAAGATCTAAGATATGAACTAAGATAAACATAAACTAAAAACACACTAAGCACTAGTAGCATAAAAACAATATGCCGAACAGCAGCACGAACATGAGTCTGTATGAGGGGATGAGAACGCATGAACACAGCA
>JARVLU010001462.1:25379103-25389240 GCA_031762415.1 Simpsonichthys santanae
TACGAACGGGTTCCGTTCCTACGGACCGTTCTTAAGTCGATTTTGCTGTAAGTCGGAACTCATTACAAGTGGCGCCGTACCCGTTCGTAAGTCCGGATTTTTTGCCATAAGTTGAGGAAATACATGTAAAATGTATGCCAACGCTGCGCCACACACCCGTTCTTAAGTCCGAGTTGCCGTAAGTCGAGGGCGCCTTAAGCCGAGGACTACCTGTATATATATATATATATATTTATATATATATATATACAGTATATATACAGTATATACATACAGTATATAAAAGCAATTTGTAACATTTCCCTGAAAATAAGACACCCCCCACCCCCAATATTGTGACAACCCACTGTACTGTATTTTTGTAATATTATATTTATGTAAATATTATGTTACACTGAAATAAAAAAGTGTTTTATATACTTTATCGATAACACAATATTTTATTGTCTGATCTGAAGTTGTTTTCTACTTAAATGTACTAATGAGGCTGATTTTATTTTAGAATGATATATAAAATATTAGTCATTGCTGCATGTTTCTTCCACCTTGATATTTTACTAATTCAATCATAAAATCTGCAATTTTTGTTTATTTGTTTTAGATTAAAGAAACAAAACTATGGTTAAAAAACATGAAATAATGTAATATGCATTTCTTCAGTGAGAAACTATCTTGCTTTTCTGTTCAGGTTTACAGTAATAAATAGAGGCTGATCCTTTATTATAACACTCAGAGAAAAAGGGTGTGATATCTGAAAACCATTTATTTCCAATAAAAAATAAAAATAAATAAAAGGTCGGTTTTGTTTAATCTTCCTGTTTGAACAGGGTTTATTGTCTTCTTAACTTTTGACATCAGTTCTTTAGAGAACTGCTCCATCATGTGAACTTGAGGTGTTACTGAACCTTAGCAACAAACAGACAAAAAAAAAAAAAAAAAAAAGACATTCAGAGGCTACAGAGCAGGCCCCATCACAGAAACACCATTTTAAAACCAGTGTGTTTAGCTTTTATATATTATTTAACAACACAACTTCAGTGCTACATATGAATGATCAGAAATACACTTTTACAATACTGTATATATTTTTTACAAAAACGTAAGATCATCTTTGAATTCTTGACATTGTAAAGAATAACACCACTCAAATGATTCAGATAGTGATAAATACTCTTAGTGAGTTTACAATACTTGGAGCAATATGGATACATGAACAATCTGAAGAGCATCCATTTACAACAACTTGATCAGTCGAAACGAGGCACAAAACCTAACAGGCTCCTGCAGAACATGAAGTGCTGATTTTATCACTGAAGCAAGGAAACAAGTAAAACATGCAGGGTAGTGGTGGCCCTCAAGGACCAGGACTGGGCACCCTTGTTTTTGAGCATCATGGGATCTCTCTCTTTTTTTTTTTTTTTTCGTTTTTTTTTTTTCTTCAGATTTTCCACATGAACCTCATAGTCCAACATCTAAAATTTTTGTATATTCACAGCAGAACATTTATTTTAATTAGCTAAAGGGGGAATGCAAAAACAGTTACATTTAACCAGCTATTCAGTAGACACACTCTCCTCCCAAACAAACATGGAAATAAAGATACACTTATCGTATAAAATAACCTACTATAAACTTGCTGTTTGATTTTAGCAGTGATTACATGAAAATGGAATTTGATCTGCTTTTCTCTCTTTGACTCAAAATTTTTATGTTTTAATGAAATTGTGTTTTTTTATATTTTATGGTTTGCTTACAGCACTTTGGTGCAACTTCTGTGGTTTTCAATGAACAGCTTAAAAATACAGTATAAATGCAGACACACAGGAGGAGTAGATGCGTCATGATCTGGTTGCTGGAACAACAGCACCACCTGGTGGTAGGTTTGCAAAAAACAGAACAGATTTTTTTTTTACAATTTTTTTTAACAATTTATATTTTGTTTATTTACAATAATAGGTCAACTCCAATGCAGTGTCACATCTTCCATGATTTCACAAGTATATCATATTTAAAAAATAAAAATACAAAACAGCATTTTTTTTCTATAAGTTTCATTAAAAACAATAACAAAAAAAACAGCTATTTGATTTTAAGGTCGATCAAACTCAGAGAGTGAACGTGCTTGTTACAAAATCATGTTGTTGCATTACTTTTCTCTTTGCGTGTGCACGTGTTCACACACACACACACACACACACACACACACACACACACACACACACACACACACACACACACACACACACACACACAATGTGACAGAAAATGTTTTGAAGTACATTGAAATCCTTTCATTAAAAGAAACAATTTTACTAAAAAAATGCTCAATTTAATCTGTTGTATATTTTGTCAACTGAAAAATCTTGATGAGAACATATTGCTTTTATATAAATATACAATATATAAATGTACATGTCACAGTGTGGGGTTTTTTTACATTGGAAAAGCATTGTTATTAGGACCAACGTCATTTATGAAAACATCTTTGTGAGATAAATATTTGTATTGAAATGAAATTGCACTCAGTTGTTCTCACAGAACAAATGAAAGAGCCTTGGGCTCACTCAAAGAGCCAAAACAAAAACAGAAGGGTGGAGCTGAACCACGAGAGACTCACAGAATAACATATATGAAGAGAGCCATGATGGCAGCGCTGAGCAGACCAGAGATGGGAACTGTAACAAACCAGGCGATGAAGATATTCCTGAACAGACGCCAGTCCACTGATTTCCTGGAGCGCAGCCATCCCACAGCCACCACAGACCCCACCTGAGACATCAGATACGTCAGTGTGCGTGCTACAAGCAGCATGATGCACTTACAGCAGCATCGAGCTGTCGTACCTTGCAGTGGGTTGTACTGACAGGAAGACCGATGTTTGATGCAACAACCACGGTCACCGCTGAAGCCAGCTCTATGCTGAATCCACTGGAGAGGGGGGAAAGTTAGTGCGGTGATAAATCGTAGCTTCAGCTGAGACAAAGTGCAGACGTGAGGCATACCTGGAGGGTGTAATGGGGGTCAGGTCTTTGCCCATGGTCTGGATGACCCTCCGACCCCAGACCCAGAGTCCTGCACAGATTCCTACTCCACCATAAAGAAGCAACCAGATGGGGGTGGGTGCAGTGGACACGACAGAACCACTGTCATAGAGGAGCCACAGAGCCACAAGTGGACCTATAGCGTTGCTGGTGGTAAAGATAAAACGTGAATCATCTGAACGACCACATGTTAGTGAATTCTCCAAAACAACACCCCCTCGTTGCTTACCTGACGTCATTTCCCCCATGAGCAAACGAGCCAAAGCACGCCGTGAGGATCTGCAAGAACTGGAAAAGCAAGGAGACGGCAGGCTGGTCGATCTCCAGCTTGTCCTCCTCCACAGTGAGGTCCCCGCCGGCTTCTTGGGTCTCGCTCCCTTCTGGGACTGCACTGGCGCTGGTCACTGCTGAGCTGTAGCTGCTGTAGCTGTCCACCCGAGACCTCCTCTGTGATCCGGTGTCCACGTCTCTGTACTTAGTGTCGGTTTGAATTCCATAGATAGCCATGGTGTAGGAGGTGTAGCTGTTGTTCCTCCTCATGGGCCGCTCCTCTGTGTCGCTATCGCCAATGCAGTCCCCGACCTTGGCCTTGTGGAGCTTGTGGAGCAGGTCTTTGTACAGGCCAGAGTCTTTGTGGATTGTATGGGAGCGTCCGCTGTGAGGATCAATGATGGTCATGTGGCCCGCAGACCCGTTCAGACCTGGGGATCAGACCAGTTTTCAGTTGGTGTCTCCATTCCAGCATTTTAGGACAATCATTTCTCACCATTGGCGATATCCAAGTCTCTGGCTTCCATGTCATTGTTCAGGTCGGCTTCCTCTGAGCCTCCGAGTTTGAAAGCCACCTTCTGACTCTCTGCTGGAGGAGTTGGAGGTGGAGAGGGTTCCGATGGTACTCGAGGCTGACCTTCTAGTGCAGGGTTGTTGGAGTTCTCCATCAGTGGAGTTTCACCGGGGTCGGTAAATGTCTCTCCTATGGGTAAGAGGTCACTTATGTGATAAGAGTGCAGATGTACTGAATTAATTTTATGTCTTTATTTACTGCTTAGTGGTCTGTGTTAAAGCCTCATGTTCAATTTCCACCCTGTTCATATCATAAATATGAAAGTATATAAAATAAACTGTGATGATGAATGGAAGCACTCAATTAAAATAATCCAATTTGACCTGATACATGCTGCATTACTTTCTAACAGTGACAGCTGAGCTCAAACAAGAATTAATACATCACACATAAACTAATTTCTATGGGGTGCTGTTTGTAAAGTTACACCTTTAAAAATTAACAGCAATATTTTGGTTTATTTAGCCTTTCATAAGAAAAAAAACTACTTTTTTTTTCAAAGTCATATTTTCACCGTGTTATTCATACGTTTATAAATGTCATAGTTCCAAATTAATATTTAATTTACAAGCTAAATATTTAGTTTACAAACTAAATTGCATGTTAAATATTTAGTTAGTAAACTAAATATTCAGGTGTAAATTTTTAATTTCCAAACTAAATACTGTATTTAGTATTTTCAAAACTAAACATTTAATGTCCACACTAAATATTTATTGTCCAAGCTAAATATTTAATTTCCAAAGTAAACATTTAATTTATAAACTAAACATTTAATGTTCAAACTAAATATTTATTGTATAAGCAAAATGTTTAATTTCCAAAAGTAAACATTTAATTTATAAACTAAACATTTAATTCCTAAACTAAATATTTAATTTGGTAACTAAATATTTAGCTCAGACCTAAATATTTAACTTGCAAGTTAAATATTTAGCTAGCACGCTAAATGTTTAGCTAGCAAGCTAAATGTTTAGCTAGCAAGTTAAATATTTATTTTGGAAATGAAATGTTTAGTTCAGAAAATAAATATTTAGCTTGGAAATCAAACATTTAGTTTGGAACTCTGATATTTATAAATGTATGAATAACATGGTGAAAATATAACTTTGAAAAAAAAATTTTTTTCTTATGAAAGGCAAATAAACCAAAATATTGCTGTTAATTTTTGACTGTGTAACTTTACAAACGGCACCCCATAAATGTTTACTCTCACGAACAATCCTATTTTGACACGTTTAAGGTTTGCCTCTTGAGTGAAGCCCGTCCCATATACTCACGCTGGATTTTCATCTTGAGGTGTGGACAGACGGCAAACCAAACGACCAAAGCGGTGAGGACAGCACAGCCCAGAGCAATGCACAGCGTCCCCCACCATGGCACCCTGTCGAAGCCCAGCACTGAGCCCACGAGACGGGGACATGAAGGAAAACAGACAGGCACAAACAGAAACTTTAATCGTGTCTTTAATTTGTCCATTCTTCGTGGATGAACGATGGAAAACAGATAAAAGCTTTTAGTATTTCCATGTCATCTTAGCAGGCAGGTGACATTTAACCCTTTAATTTAACAAGACTCAGTGATTAGTAAAAATAACTACATACAACGTGTCTCAACAACCTGTTCCTCACAAGTCAGCGTGTTCTTTTGGACAACAGTATCAGTGACAGGACACTCTCCTTTCATCAGATATTGAGGAAGAGGCCAGTCTTGCAGCAGAGTGATAAAAACTGTTCGGAGCTGAATAGTTGTTTCACTTTTCCTCTAATATCAGCTCCGACAGGCAGAACTGCTGCTGCCATTTGATTTTTATAGCCACAACTAAACTTGTTTTGTTTTTGTGAACCACTGGAGTTTTACCTCAAAAGATGGCCGAGAAACATTATGGGTGCGACCCACAGTTCCCTGCACCGGCTGGTAAGGTGTGCAGGCAGATAATGACATTTTTAGATTTAATAACGGAGCTAAAGGGATAAATAAAAAAAATGCCATAAATGTTATGATCGGTTGTGAAGTATTGATGCAAAACGGACACACTTCATTAGAGCAAGAGTTGTGTTGTGTTACTTTTCTTGATTAAAAATAAATCCTGTAAAAAAAATACACAAAGGAATGAAATATTTCCATCTAATGTTTGCTTCCTTTGGTGCTATTTTAAATTATTTAAAAATTTGTCCAAGACTGATGTTATATTTCTGCTTTTTTTAATACTCTCCTCATAATTTGGCTGTAAACAGCTCTCCTTCTAAGCATCTTGCACCCCATCCTGCACTGAGGGTTGCAGCCGATGCTGCGTTCAAGTGAAAATCAGGACGTGCATGAGTGAGTTGTGTGAAAGTGATCCTTACGTGGAGCTCCTGTAAACATGATGGAGAACAGGTTGATGCCCATAGTGATGGCGTAGAAGACAGGCAGGGCTCTCAGTCCATTTGGCACGGGGTTAGCCTGTGGAAAGACGGCATATTTGTATGATGCACAACCTCTGAACTTCTTAGTTATTAAAATAAAAGAGTAAAATACGAGAATTGATGTAACTTGCAAATTTGTACAAGATTTACTAAAGATGACTGAAATTTACTATTTATATCTGAGAATACAAGGTTTAACATAAATATATATTGGATTAAACTAATTCATTTTTATTCTCTGCTCAATTGATTTAAAGGTGCCAAGCTGGCCAGCAGTCACACTTTACACAAATGTGTTAAATCATAATGACAGAGCTTAGTGAGGGGATCAGATGTGTAGGAAAAATAACTTGTTTTTCAAATGCACAAAAAAGTGCAACAAATAAAAATTTGTAAAAAAGCTAAAAAATAATTAGTCAAATTTTTTTTGAATTGTTGTCAAAAATGCACACTGGTTTGAAATTTCACAATAAAGTTTGTTAAAATCTTTACAGCATTCCACTTTAATCTTGTGATGCCTCAGCTAAACCCTCCAGACTTTTACCTAACTGCTGCTCAAACAATTACCGTAATTACTGGACTATAAGCCACTACTTTTTTCCCACACACTTTGAAGCACACTGTTTATACAATGTTCTGGCTAATTTATGGATTTTTTTTTTATTATTATTATTTTTGACGGGCTAATAAGCTTCCTTCCACCAAAACATTTAGCTTTGTCACACTCAGGCGCTCACATAGCTGCCCAATACACATCTCTCTTGAGGGGTGGGTCCTCACAACTCAATGAGACTTCCTCTATACATAAAGGTAAAAACTAACGTTTGATCAATGAAATTGCTGAACAGGTCACAGTGGATCAATGAAACTTAGAATTACTGTAAATGAAACGCACAGCTCTAACTCAATTCTTCCCGTCAGTTGTTTTGCACTTGATGAACGCCCCCTCCTCGTGGAAAACACACCAAAAAAGAAATGCAGATAATGCAGCTTTCAAGTTCAAGTCAATCGATCTGGATGTCGAAGAAGAAAATAGAGCTGCTGCATGTAAAGGCATTTCCTGGTAGGCTACTGTATTCATTTATTGATAACCAGCCTCGTTACAGGCACTGTTCAGAAACAAACTTTACCGTACGTATTTACGTATGTTATGGTACATATTTAATTAAAAGTTTTTTAAAATTTGCATAAATATCACCTATTACAATGTGGACACCTGCGGCTTATAGACAAGCGCGGCCTATATTTGTACAAAATTTAAATAAATTAATTTATTAAGTGGGCGTGGCTTATATCCAGGTGCGCTCAATAGTCCAGAAACTACGGTAAACATTTAGCGTAATAAAGTTAAAAACAGCCATCTGAGATATTTTTCACACTCTAATCCACAAGCAAGTCAGTCATTTTACTGAAACATCATTTACGTGGTAAAATAATTGAAGCAATGTTGGTTTGAAGCGACTCTTACTTTGTTCAGGATGAATTTGCGGATAAAATAGAAGAGAATTCCTGACATGACTCCTGACAGAACAGGCGACAGGAACCAGGATGCCACTTTGAATAGACAGCGGATAAAATATTAATTTTTGTGCTGCACTTTACTTCAAGTTGAACAGATCCTTGTTTTCAAATGCAGGGATGAACAAAGGATAGTCACCGATGCGCAGGAGTTCCATCCAGTGGACCCCTTGGTGGCCTCTAGCTACCATAGAAAAGCCAATTGTGGCTCCAACAATGCAGTGGGTTCCAGAAATGGGGAGCTTCAGGAACGATGCAGCCAGCTGCCAAACAGCAGAGCCTGCAGCACCAAAACATGAGCAGGGTCTGTGTTCGGTCACACTTTGAGTAAAGGATACGTGTCTGCGTGTATCGTGTACCCACCACACATTGCACTTATAGATCCGGCCATGAGGACGTGCTCTGAGCCGTTGTACATCCTCACATCGATGATGCCCTGCCTGATGGTCTCGCTGACTTTGGCCCCCAGCAGCACTGAACCCACCGTCTCGAAGATAGTGGCCAGGATGCAGGCCTGCCGCAGGGTGACCACGCCGGAGCCCACCGCCGTGCCAAAGGAATTGGCCACATCGTTGGCCCCCACGGAGAAAGCCAGGATGAAGGCGATGACGAAGCCGAGCACCAGCAGCCAAAGATAGGCGGACATGTCTGACTGTGAGGCCACGACTGCGGTGGTGGCAGCAGCCAGGGTCGCTAGTGTAGTCGTATCCATCACCACTCGCAATGTTTTCCAACAAAAAAAGTAGAATTTTGAGGTATTTAAAAAAAATAAGTAAATGTTAAAATAATTAAAGGCTGCTAAAGTTCCAATCTGAATGTGTTAATGGAGAAAGTATATTAAATTTATTGCTAGCTAGGTATTCTGAGCTTTTCTGTGAGCGTCGTAATGGATTGACTGGATAAAGAAGTGGGAGACGGCTCCATCGTGACTGGGAACCTCGGAGGATTCACGCTGCAAAAAATACAGAAATGCATGATTTAGTGAGTGGCAGTCCTTGGACAAACAAGCACGGAGCTGAGTGACATATTTACAAGCACACGCTACCTGATAGTGACCAAAGAGCATTGTTGTTCTCACATGATTTACTCAAGGATGGTGGGGGGTAGGGAGTGGACTGTGGGGGGGGGGGAGACTGGTTTCTATCAGCTTGACATGAGAAAATAATAAAGTTGGATCTAAAAGCTTAATGTTTGTGAGTGAACAAAATTAGATGACACAACCTGTTTTAGAGTGTCTCTTATCTATGCATAGAAACTTATACAACTATTACATTCACTATTTTACCTTTGTATATCGTCTTGTTTTATTTTTTTATTTTTTTCTGTTTTGTCTTCCATTGATGTGAAGAACCTTGTGATTTTTATCATAAAGCAATTAAACAAAATTAACATATGCATCATAAAAGCAGGAACAGGCTTTTGATCTATTATATAAAGCACATGGAGGTGAGGAACAGTTTTTATTTATAATAAGCTATTAAAGAATTGCTTCTCATGTGGTTCCAGAGGGAGAATAGGTAGAGCGATTCTTTTAGTTTTACTTTGACTTTGCTGATTTAAGCTTACGAATCAAGTTTTAATCTTAGAAGAAAGAGCCATATTTAAGAAAAAAAGGTTTTTTTTTATTTGACACATGTATCGGTTGTGAAAACGGAGTGTTACATAATTCATGCCGCTTCTAAAGTGGCAGTTTCATATTAAAGCTATAAACAAAAACACTTTGCAGCTATCAATACCAGATATGCTTAGTAATTTTTTTTAACAAACTCAACACTAAGTATGGAAGATAGAGTTATGTAATCTCCTTAGCTGCCATGACATAACCCCTTATGAAGCGAGAAAGTGCAAAATCAAAGCAAACTGGAAAAAGAAAGTGGAATAAGTGCTACTTACACGTGAGAGCAGGCCAGTGGGGGTTCCTCCGGGTGTTGTGGGTGCTCTGTTGTCAGATGGAGACAGGAACAGAGGCGCTTTCAGAACTGCACCGTCACAGAGGGGGGGAACAGCGGCCTGCAGTGACTGAGTGAGGGGGGCTTCTGCTGGAGGTGGGTTTATATACGGAGCTGAGGGGAGAACACGCCTTTAAAAAAATAATTCCGGTCATGAGACAGCAGTAGAAGCACAGAGGCTAATGTTTAGCTTGTTTGTGGATAGAGAGCTAAAATAATTACAGCTGTGTGCTGATTGTGTCGTTTTACTTTATCCTCAAATTATGTCTCCTTTCAGCCACCTTGAAGCAGGAGGAGCAACTGCTGTTTTGTCTAAATACTGTATATAATAATCCAGCAGTTGTAACACACACACATACACAGAGACATGTATATAT
>JARVLU010001462.1:25389340-25401355 GCA_031762415.1 Simpsonichthys santanae
CCCCCCCCCGCCCCCCCCCCCCCCCCCCCCCACTCGAGGACCGCCTGTATTTTAATTTCACAGCAGAAAAAAAGCTATTTAGTCTCTGTAAGTAGATATAGGAAAAAAATATTGGTATTGGTTATGGGCCAAATAAATTTAAACATATCAGCATATTGGATATCAGCCAAAATTCCAATATTGTGCATCCTTAGTTGTATCAACAAAAAAAAAGTGAATTTGGTTCATTTAAAGTGAATGTCCTCAGATTAACTCTGGTGTCTGTGGCTCCTACAGACTTTTAGATTAAACGTTCACTTGTATGTAATCCTCTGCTTGCAAATGTACAGTGAATTTACAATACATTTTCATATCTGTTAAGAGTGATGAGTCAGAAACAAACGTTGAAAGATTCAGTTGATTTAAGTTATTAAAGTATTTGTAGTATCAGTGCTATTGCTTTATAGTTTCTGCAGTCTTAACGCACAAGATGGAGAGTAATGTTTTTCCTGTTTGTGAGTGTCTGCTGTGTTACCAAAATATCTAACAGATGCTGAATGAATTTCATTAAAACTTGTAAATTGTAACAATTAACTCAAATCAAGATTCCCTTAAAAAAAATGTCATAACAACCAGTTTACAGAAATCAACCTAAAACTGGTGTGGCTGTAGATGGGATCATTGATCCATAGCACATAACTTGAGCAATAACAGATCCTAGTTTAAATTCTGCCACTATTTGTCAACCCTGTCATTTTTTTAGTGAAGTATGTCATGAACTGAATTTACAAGTGATAAACTTCAACAATTAATCCAATTTGAAATGTCTGCAACAAACTTATAACTCGTGCAAATTGACAAATTTTGAGTTTAAATTGGATGGTTGAAGCTAAAAGTCATTTACAGAACATAGTTTAAATGTGACGTTTTACTGTATCACACAAGAACGTGAACATTTTTTCAAAGGTTTGACCAAAACATCTATAAATCCATCATTTCGAATCAAGATGATTTTTGTCTAAAACTCTGGCATCTGGCGACAGGTGACATGATTCTTTTTATTTTTATTTTTCTGTTGTTACTGTGCTTATTGTTGACATGTGAAGAGTTTTTCCCACAGTGCCCTTGTTTTATAATTAAATCATTACAGTGTGGTTTGAAACTCAAAGGGTGTTTATTCCCTCTCATGCTCAGCTCACATTGTGCGGTCAATCATGCGCCTAACAAACCATCAAAAGGTGATTTATGACAAATAGGCAAATTTTCACCTTGGGTGATTTGCATTTATCCATCGCTGACGGCTACCGTACTGTACTGCCCACACGTTTTGACTGTGAGAGTGTATCTTTGTGTCTCTGTCTGAACAAAACCTCTTTGTTTTGTTTGCCTCATCACAAAATTAATTATATTTGTAAGAACTGATTTGGTGAGAATGGAAATTAGAGCAAACATTTGTGAGCTTGCATTTATACAAATGCTTTCTATCAAAAATAAACATTTTATTTATGCTTCTTTTAAGCAAAATAAAACGTGAAAGATTTAAGAACTGTTTAATGCTGGATGCCTTTCCTGATTTACTTTTCTTGTTTGAATTTTCCCCACTGACTTTTTGTTGTTTGTTTAGAAATCCCTCATATGTGGTCCACCATGTTGGGATAGTTCTGAATTTTGAAAGTAGGTTTTAGTGGAGTAGTTATGAGCAGTCAGAATCTTACATACTGGAAAAAGGCCCCTTTCATGCTGGAAAACAACGCTGTACACCAGGGGTGCCCAATACGTTAATCGCAATCTACCTGTTGATCACAAAGATACAGGTAATATGGGTAGATCACATGGTATTAAAAGAATAGACACCAGCCTATCATCCATCCTCACTTGTCACTTGATTGACATACAGAACAGCCAATCAGTGACCTGAACTTTTCTGACACATGGGTCACAACGCATGCACCTACAACCGCACAAAAAATTAGCCATCTACCGAGTTTCCTAGTTAGCCTCCAATTTAGCATTTTTAACTGATCTGACCAACGTTGAATGACTTTAATGTAGAGCTGCATGGAGGAAAGAAAACTGTGATTGATATGATTAGCTCACTGCAACATCTCCTTAAAGCTGCAGCGCCATGATTTGGCAAACTTGCAAGAACCTCGTGTCAGAGCTGGAGACCCAAGGGAAGGCGTGTGTGCAACTTGACGGTTCATGCTACACAGAGCAGATCGAGAACTGTCTGTCAGAGTTTGACGAACGCTTTCAAGACGTTTCACTGAAGCCAGTCACTACATTCATGTTTTCCTTTTCAGGAAGATGCTGATGTTGCTTCACCGGCATCAAAGATGGAAACACTGTTTCACCTAACCTTGTGTGGGGTGGAGGATGAGATTTTGACTCTACAAGCTGATATTCAGCTGAAGGCCAGGGCTCATGGACAGTTCTGGAATTTACTCACAGAGGAAAAGTACCCCAACATGAGGAAATGTGTTTCCTCCTTGACTGATTATTTGGCTCCACTTATTTATATGAGTCAGCCTTTTCCCACATGAAGATTGATAAGTCCAAATACCATTCCACCATGACTGATGATCATTTGGAAGTGTGCTTGAGGCTGGATGTCAGCAGCTACTGTCCAGACTATGCATCTCTGGCTGATTCCATTCAGTGCAAGTCATCAGAGTAAGGTAGAGGTGGAAAGAGTACTGAAAATTTGTACTCAAGTACTGTATAAGTACTGTTACACTACTCAGTTACAAGTAAAAGTACAGGTAGTCCTCGACTTATGATGTAGATCCATTCCTATGCGTCGTTGTAAACCGATTTTCAACGTAAGTCAGAACGTATGAAAATACATGTGACGTACCTGTTTTACCAAGCGCGTAAACCGATTTTCGACATGGCCTTCCTTTTCCTCAATGCACTGCCATCAGAAGAGTCCTCCTTGCGTTTGGGAGCCATAATTAAGGGCTAATGGCCTACAGGGATGTTAGTGACGCCGTCTTCCACCATACAGTAGTACCTGTACAGTACTGTATTCCTCCGCCGCTGCACCGCGTACTGTATTCTTCTACCACTGCGCCGCTGCACCACTGCGCCACTGCACCACTGCGCCGCTGCACCACTGCGCCGCCGTGTTATGACGTTTAATGACGTTTAACGACGTTTAACAACGTTTAATGACGTTTAATGTCGTTTAACGACGTAAAACAGACGTAAAACCGACGTAACGTGAATAAGGGAGATGCGTCGTAACCTCAAAACATCGTAACCCGAGACCTTCGTAACCTGAGGACTACCTGTACTGGTGTTATAAAAATGCTTAAGTAAATGTACAAAGTACTCTTCTCAAAAACTACTCAGAGTATTAATTACTTTTTAATAATCAACTGATGTTTTATTGTGTTGTCAATAGAAGTCATTCAGTTTGATTTACTGTATATAACAGCTACTTTGTACATTCAAACACATTTCTTAGACACTCAGCAGCTCTGTCCAGTTAAACTGATGGCAGTGACAATATCTAAGATCTTTGCATACTTAGTCAAACTAATAACCCACACATACAAACAATAAAAAAGCAACATTGTACAGGTAGTTGTAAAACCTCGTATAGTACAATATGTTTTTCAGACTAGATGAAGTCTTGTAGCTGCTGTCACCATAGCGATCAAACAAAGTTTGCATCTGGACCTGTCTCCTGTTCACCCTCTGTACATGGAACATTCCTCCAGGTACGACCACGGACACTCGTCCTCAGCCTTTACCTCATCATTGTCTCTGTTGACAGTGTTGTCCTCTGTCTCTGTTTTGACTTTTTCTATAACTCCTCTGTCCATTAATGTCTCTCTACTCTACAGAGTTGTCCTTTGCTTACGTCATAGATAATTGGTGCGTTCACATCTGAGAGTCTTATTGGCTACAAAGATACAGATGAATGATTTAAATATTAATTCAAATTGTGGCCGTACTCAGTAGTGACCTGATTTTAAAAGTAGTGAAGTAGATTACATGGTCTAAATTGTACTTGAGTATGAGTAAAATTACACACTTGAAATAAATACTCATAAAAGTGCAAGTACCCAAAAAAATCTACTTAATTAATGTGAGTATTTGTAATTTGTTACTTCCACCTCTGTTGTTTATTTACCAGAGACATTAAGTAAATCAACAGGGAGTGGTGGCGCAGAGGTTAGAGAAGGTGGGCCTGTGATCGGAAGATCGCTGGTTCAACTCCCATTACCGACAACATCAAAATGTGCGTGGGAATGATGAAGCACCCACACCTGCTTCCACCCTCATTTGCCCCACCCTGGGCCCTTGAGCAAGGCCCTCAACCCACACCATCTGCTCCCACAGACACCCTAGATATCAGCCCTCTGCTCCACACAGAGGGCTGTGGTAGCTCAGTGGTCTGTGGTTGTGTCAGGAAGGACATCCAGCGTAAAAATAATTTTCAAGTCTTTGTGTGACTTAGTTCACTGTGGCAACCCCCTGAAGAAAAAAAAAAATCAATATTATATAAAAACTGCTTGATGACTTTTGGCCAATGTGTCTTTTAAAATTCTCTATTTTTTATATCTTGTGTGATTCCTTGTGTATGTTTCTTTGTACTGAAACTCTGGCACAACAATTTCCTGCGGGATCAATAAAGTTTTATCTTATCTTTAGACCTGTAGTTTTTTCTCTGGAATAATTTTTTTGTTTAATAAAATTGTTCAATTCAGAAAACCAGTTGTTGCCACTGTTCCCCTCCAGCTCTGTGTGAAGCAACAGTCGCAGACTGTGTTACTAATCAACCTGATGCTTGAGTCACTTTTTCTGAGAAGCTCCAGGAATTTTTCTTCGTCAGCCGCGCTCACTCTTGTCCTTTAATGCTCCGGTGCCTCTAAATGTGCTGATAAGTTCCTCCATATTACTTATTTAGCACTTGAAGTAGCTTGCAAGCACAAGCTGTGTGGAATATTTTGACCTCTCTGAATCACTTGACAAACGCTGTTAAACGAAAAACTTCAGTCAGTGGAAAAAGAAAGCTCTTCCTCCGTCAACACTCAATCAATCAGGACTTAATAATAAAATGATCTTGTCTTTAACAAATATTAAAATTACATAACTATTACGTGTGCAAAAGTACAACAGACTCCACAATGTTATTTTTTAATTACAGTAAAAGTAAAACCAAAATGGAAAATCTGTGTGAAAACCTGAGTTCACCTTGTGAGTTAACAGCTTTGACTTTATCTGGTTCTCACATGGTTGTAGAAGAATTTCGACACATTTTTTTTTTTTTTTTTACAACATTGCATCAGTTTATTGAGGATTGCAGGCATTTGTTTCTGCACAGTCATCTGAAGTGCTCACAATCAGGTTGTGGTCTATACTGGATCATTGCCATTGACTCAGTGAGACTAACCTGTATAAACTAAGGTTGAATGAATGAACACTGACACGCCTTGGTTTAATTCTTTTTAAGTTCTTTTGTTCTAGATTTGCTGCTGTGTTTGGGATTATTGTCCTGTTGCATCATGACCCAGTTTGGTTCAAGCTTCAGATATCAGACAAAGGACCTCACCTTTCATATACTTTGATTGACAGAAGAGTTAGTGGCCGATTCAAGACAAGTCCAAACCATCAACTGTCCACCACCATGCTTGATGCTTCAAGCTGATTTGTTGTGTCAGTTTTTGTTGAAGATGGTGCTCTGCATTATGACCACACATCTCTACTTTGGTCTCATCCAGAGGGTGTTCTCAAGTCTTGTGGTTCGTTTAGATTAAACTTGGCAAAGCCAAGTAGCGCTGCCGTGTTCTTTTTCACAGCATTTCCAAATCTGTAAACCGATCGATGCCGGAACGCAAACAGTGGGCAGGCCGGTGGGGGAGGGAGGTTGTGAGGGTCCGCCCCCCGAAAATGATGAATAAAGTAGATGGGATTTCCTGCATTTTGGTGTAATTTACATTTACCTACATTTGTAACTCTGCTTCTGTCAAGCATCTTGCACCCACTCCCCTTTACTTGATGTCCCTGCTCGTTGTTGTCCAGATTTCAGGTTTGGTTTATTTGTCACATCAACACAAGGTCAACAATAAAATGCTGAAGACGAGAAGAACCGTCTCGACAAAAACAAACAAACAAAAACAACAATAACAACAACAACAAGGAATATCAAATCATGCAGCAAAAATACAAAAAACAAGGTGCCAAAAGATGAAAAAGAAATACATCTACAGTATGGTTCTGTTAGCAGTGAAGTTCTTTCAGCAGCATGGTTCTGTTAGCAGTGTGGTCTTGTTAGTGACGTTAGCAGCATTAGCAGGTCTGGTTAGCAGCTTGGTGGTAATAACGACCGCAGCAGCTCCCCTCCTAGACTACCGTACAGGTCCAGCAAACACAGAGCATCCAAAGTTTTCCCGATAGAACCGAACTGTTACATCGAGTTTGTTCCGTGCAGGCAGGTGGAGAATCATGGAGACGGCCACCGTGACAAGCCGGAGCCTGAGCCTGAGGCTGGAGAGGGGCAGGGAACTGAACCATAATGGCAGGATGGCACGGCAGCGACACACCAAACTCCAAAAGTGTGTCGTGGTCATACCCGTAGCATGGGTGTACAGTGCATGTACAAAAAAATTGTAAAACAAAAACAACAGGAACAAAAAAGATTGAGTCAAAGCAGCACTCCCGTCAGTGCAGACATACTGCGTCACTCGTCGCTCCTCTGACTCCACGTGTGAAACCTCCAGGCAGCTGCTTGTGGGCTCCTGCTCACGTACAACTGCCTGGTTAGCTCAGCACTCACTCCCACCACTCTTAGGTGTGGATGTTTTTTTTAAGGGTAGAGGCGGAAATGCTACTTGAAGAAGCAGCTCAAAAATGGCTGTTATGTTTAAAATGAGTGTTTATGTAACTATTTTCAGTTTACATATCCAATATAAGTCTTATTAGATCAAGGCAGTCATATTTGTTCACAACTTTATGATTAGTAACTGAAACTGAATTCGGATTGAAAATGAAGCTCAAGGTCATGTTTTGTCATTTCTCTGAGCAAAGCACCATCTGACCTTGGATTAAAATTACTGGGATGTTCACTTCTGAGATGACCGGCAGCTATCTGAAAATGTTTTTTTAACTAGTATATGGTCTTTCTCACTGTAGAATAATCAACTCCAAATTGTTTAAAAATATCTCTGTGCCTTTCCCAGACAGATGTGCAGCAACAGCTGCCTATATAAGGTCACTGCTGATGTCTTTCCTACTTGGCATTGTGTTAGCACACACCCTGTATGCTCCAGAGCAGCAAACGGACAAATCGTCTGCTTTTGAGGATGGTCATATAATATAACTGATCATCAGCGTATATAACTTATATTCGCTCATGATCAGTTAATCATTATACTGGTCAGCAGCGGCTGGCTGCCACGTTCCTTCTTGCAGTAAATCCTGTGGAAACAGTGAGGTAGACTGAGTCTTTCACACAGATTTTTTTTTTTTCATTTAGGATTTAATTAAATTTAAAAAGTACTGGGGTGGAATTTCTTATGTTAGATTTGAATAAATTTGAGAACTGGATCAAGACCAGATAATTTTTCTTGTTTTGAGATGAATAAAGCCCATTATATTTAAAATACGGCGGCCCTTTTTCCGTATCAAATTATTATAATTAATATTTAAACAATTAAACCAACTACCTTTGATGTTTTAGATGGAAAGCTTGAAAATAACTTGTACCCAGCAACACATGCGCCGTCATTTCAAATTACATTCCCGTGAGATTAGAGCTCTGCTTTGTGATGTTTGTAAAAAGATTACTGGTTTGTTGATGGTGATCTGACAGGAAAAAAAAAATTAAGATTTTTTTTTTTTCCCAGAACGACTTGGCTGAGCATTCAGATTGTAGCACATTTTTAATTACTACTGCCATGAGTTAAATGCTGTTTTCTGTCATTTTCTAGATTTTCAGGGTTGTAATTATCAGTCAAAGTTGTCAACAATGGACATTTGTTCCACATGGGCCTGAGAAGCTGTTTTTGTGCCATTCTCACAGCAAGTTGATCTTAATAAATGTTGCGGTGGATTAAAAGCCCAGCAGGTGTGATTTTCTCACACATAAAACCATGGAAACTACTTTTCCATCTCCTGTTTTGTTTCCTAAAGTTTCTGTCAAAAATATATTTTCTGCTGAGAGCCTTTGAGTATTTTTTTTTTTTTTTCACCTGCAACCTGAGACCTTAATGTTTTTCTAATTCACCTGGGGGCCTCTAGGTGGCGTCAAAGGCCCTGTTCAGGTCACAGCCCTGATGATTCCTGTTACCTGTGTGGAAATACCACGTTGTGACTGAATAAGGGAAAGTAATTATCTGTTGTTTGGTCAGAACTGACTCCCATAACTGTGGACGTGATCAGACCTGTTTGGTGTAAACTGTTTTTTTATTTAATTGTTTAGAGGATTTCATGCAAATTTTGTGCAAATGTTAAACCAACAAAGACATTAGTTTATACTTGTTTTAATATGTTTTAAAAACTCTTCCCTAAGAAAACATTGAGCTCATTTCCCACGATGTGCAGCTTTTTTTCAGAACATCCACTGCAACATTTCAACGCGTTAACGACCCTAAACTCAAATGGGAAAAAAGATGTGAGATCTTTTTTTTTTTTTCTTCTTCTTCTTCGTAAATCGTTGCCAGTCGTGTTTGAAATTAGACAAGATAGGGCATGCAAATAAGTAACAGAAGAACAAGGCTGCGTTTTCATGCTCGGGCCTATCAGCCCAACCCTCCTTCACCATTTTCCCTCCCTCCTGGTCCTTGCCAAACAGGATCTGTAGGATCTTACAGAGTCATTTTCTCAGGAGACTGGAATGTCAGAACACAAGGCCGAGCGCCTGCTGGGACATGCTCCTCAGATTCTCTCAAACTTACGGGAAAAAAGCGTCCAGAATGAGTCGCTCGCTTAGCCATTTTATTTCCAGTCAGCGTTGGGAAACCACCTGCTTTGTAAGATTCCTTTATCTTTGTTTGTTTCCCAGGTGAGCTGCACTGACTCACTGCTCGTCTGGTGCATCATCCTAACTGGTTTTTAAAGGTGTCCATGGGCTCACAACCTCCTTGTATTTTTCCCCCCACAGACAAATGGCACAATGCAAATCACTATTGTGCAATTTTAAAGTACAAAAAACACAAACATACATATATATGTATATATATATAAAGAATTGAAGTATTTTATTTGTCAAAAGTGTTTTAAAAACTCTGTCTCGTGTACGGCTCATAAGCAAGTTATTACACAGCAGATAGGCTAGAAGAAACCCAAGTGTATGAGAATATAAATATAATACAACGAAACTGTGGCCTTCGCGCTGCTTTAGGCGACGGGCACAACTAAAGAAATGTAAAGGATTGCTCAGCTGGTTCGTCGATCGCCACACACGTCACCAACTGCGTCTCAAGTCTCCGACGCTGCAGAGACAGAACGAAACAAAACACAATGCTACATTTGTCCGTGTCATCGTGAATCGGGTCTGGACGCACGCGTGTCCACGGCGGCGACACGCTCTCAACACTAAGCGCTGCATGCACAAGCAGAGCTGTTTGTATTGAAATGTAAAAAAAAAACAAAACAAAATGCAAACAAAAATATAAAAAAAATACAGAAAATTGTCCAATTTCCGCACGGGTCAGCGACCGTTTGTGCTTTAGTTACCGGGCCAGTGGCTGGTGGTCGGCGACGAGCTGACAGGGGATTCTTTGTGGGTTGGACTGTGACTGTAGGTGGGTGAGTGGGTGACGCTTGGACTGCTGGGAGGTGTGGAAGAGCAGGAGGAGGACTTGGACTTGATCTGCAGCCACTTGTCTTGGCCCAAAGCCTTGGCGAAGTGGTCGTCGACGGACACGCTGATGGAGAGCTGCTGGGAGCGGCTCTGCTGGTAGTTGGCGCCGAGGCTCCTCTGGAAGTGCTCCTCGAGGACATGGTCGAGGTTGCGTTTGGAGGCCACTGGCAGAGAGAGGAAGCACGACAAGCGTCAAACACGCCTCGGTGACTCACTGTTTGTCTAAGAGCGAGCGGTAATTTGAGCGTGACGATCAGGGAGTGAACGTCTGGAGAGAGCTCCTTTGAAGGAGCTGGAGACTGACCTGATGAGAGGCTTCTGTGGACCTCAGATCTGCTGGAAGGCTTTTTTATTGAGGAAACACAGGTGATCACAGAGGGACGCACCTGAAAACAAAAGGAAAAGGGTTATTGGTTCAACCGAAGCGCGACGTTTAACCTTAAATCTTCTAATCTAAACCCGAACATGCACAGTGTTAAAATGATAGCAATTTAATTTAAAACTGTTTTTTTTTTTTTTGTTTTTTTTTTTAGTGAAGCGATTAAACTGGTTGGGTTTGCTCAGGAAAAGCCGAGTTCACTCGCAGTGTGATGGCATCAACAGCTCAAAGCAGTTTGTTTGGTCTTGTTGATGGCATTCCTCCCTCCATTGCTTACATTTTCTTCCTGGATCCGGCTGGATCGCATAGTTCAGGCAAGCTTAGGCCTGTGTGCACTCATGGAAGCACAATGCACTGTGCACTTTAGAGTCACTGGCTAAAAGGCCTGAGATCTGCACCACCACTGTGCTTAGCTTTAAGCTACACGCCACTACAGAGGGACATGAAACACGCTGTTTTCCCACCATCCAAACACTGTTTTGCACATGTTCAGTAAAATACCTGTATTTGATTAGTGGGTGCGCTTTTGGTCTTGTCCTCTGCGTTTTCAGGGTCTTTTCTGGGTTTCTTGATGAGGGCAAGGGGTTCGTCCATGACTGGTGTGTAGTACACGTAGTTGGGCACGGGGCTGGTGGGGCTCGGTGTCGGACTCTGGCTCGGTGTTGGACTCTGCGGGCTGCTGAACACTGCTGGTGCTCCTCTTTGGACCATTTTGCTTCTGCTTATCGCCCGCTCTCTCCTAAAATAAGCGTTCATCAGAAAATATATCCTCCCATGGAGAAAATGTACATTTACCTTTTTTCCATAACCCCATGAAGAAATGGTTTCACCAACCTTTCTTCCAAAGTTAGACCTCGGTCATGGCTGCGCTTGCGTTTGGTGGGAAACACAGCGGGAGCTGCTCGAGCCCGGTCGTTTGGCATATGTCTGTATCGGTCTTCGCTTCGGAGATGGGGCTGACCTGTAAATAGAAATTAAGCATAAAATTAGAGTTCTGGAAAGCTGTAAATAACTCATTGCCTCTAAGAGCAACCAGTCTGACCATTGATGGTTTTCTCCAAGAAAATGGCGCGTAACTGTCATTGATGACTAACAGCTTGTTTTGATCCATGACATCAACCCGCATGACTAGAATTCGTGGGAAAACTTTTTTTTTTTTGTGTCACCGTTAATTGTAAACTCCGTTAAGCTGTAAAACTCGATCTTCCTGATCAGTTAGAGTTACAACAGTACACAGCTGATTCAAGGCTAACGGTAAAGTTGTTTTTATGCTCAAACGCTGGCGTCCAGCCCAATCGCACGCTCCCAACAAGGGCACAATCAACAGTTATTGTTAATACAGAGTCACTCATCTGAAAAACGCTGTTAGGAAGCAACAATGTGGGTGGCACCCTTCTGTGAAAAGGCCATCAAAATTAACTTTGGCAAATAGCTGATTTTTAAATGTGCTATGGGTGCTAACATTTTCCAGGCTGTGCATGAATTATCTGAATATCTGAGTGTCAATAAAACATCATAAAGATGAATTCTACCAAATCAGTGTGCAATCTCAAGCTTGTGTGCCATGCATATAATCAGAACACCTCCACTGTTATAAAAAGGTGATTACACTTGGACCCATTGTTTGACAGCACGCTCAGTTAACTCTTGGACTGCAGGAGGGTCTGTGTGTGTTCAGATTACAACAGCTCACCGACCTGAAACAATGGGTGATTATCTGATTTGCAAAGGAACATAAAAGAAGGTGTTTGGCACCTTCGCACCCCCAACTCCTCACACTGTTTTCTCCATTGCATAAACACTCCAACACCTGCGTGCTGCTCCTTCACACAGTTTGCCATTG
>JARVLU010001462.1:25457143-25468980 GCA_031762415.1 Simpsonichthys santanae
TTTGTTTTACAGAAAAGAGCTGTAAGAATTATCACTAGAAAACATTACTGTCACCCATCAAGCACATTATTTTATCACCTGAAGTTATTGAGGTTCCATGATGTGGTAGATTATAGTATTTTATCAGTTATGTATAGGGTTCAGAATAACGCATTACCTTTAAATATCCAAATACATTTTGTTAAAAGACAAAGTTTTTATAATCTTAAGGGGATAGAGATATATGTCAAACCAAAATTCAGAACTAGCTTGAAAGGACGGTCAACCTCAATCCAGGGAATTGGATTGTGGAATGGTCTGGAGAGTGATGTAAAAAATGCCAAATCATTGTGTACATTTAAGAAAATGATCAAAACTGAATTGTAAAAAAAAAAACTGAAGTAGCTTAATGTGTATTGCATGAACTGTTGCTCAAGAAAGAGTTATTTATTTTGTTTTGTTACTTGAAGATTATTATCATTTGAACTACCGGTAATTGTTTGAAAAAAGGGGCAGATATAATTTTTTTCCCCTCCTCCTGCTGCCTTTCATTTTATTTTTTGTATTCTTATAGTTCATGGAATTTTTTTTTCTTTTTTTTTTTTAAATGAATAAATTTTATAATTAAAAAAATAATAATTAAACTGTCTTTGTATGAAGCTATTTCTCGTATTCTTTATGTGGCAGGGTTGTGTTGCTGCCTTTCTGGATGTGGTGATTGGAGGAAGAGCTGTTGAGACCCCACCCATGTCCTCCATGAACCTTCTTGAAGGCCTCAGTAGGACGGCAGTATACATTACTCATAGCCAACTGCTTGCACTAGTACGTTCATTTTTAATTCTGTCTAATAAAATAAACTATTCAGCTCTTATTTTTTGCCTCTTTTTTAGTCCTCAAGACAAAGTTAGTTTTTGTGATTTAATTGTATTTACCGGTATTACTTTTTTTTTTCCTTTTAACTTCTACAGCCTAAACCTACTAAAGTCTTATGTATATGTGGGAACAAGTGCAAACAGTTTCATAAATTAAGATGGGTATGGTAGGAGCTTAGATGCCCTTCTGATTTGGTCTACTTTAATTAAGCTTTAAAAATGGCAAGTGCAGTTTTATTAGAAATCACTAACATGATTCTTTCAAACTGGTTTTATCCTCCTGTGGATATATATTTATGATTATTTTGAACATATTGCTTTCCACTTCCTGTATAGGTGGACTTTGTTCGGAGTGTGACAGCAGGGGACCACCTTCGAGAGGAGGAACACATGGCCTTGGAGACCCTGCTGGCCAATGTGCCCCAGTCTCGAACTGTGAAGAGCAATAGTCTGGAGCTCACTCCCTCCAACACCCCCCAGCTTTCTCCAGCTACCACTCCTGCCAACAAGAAGAACAGACTGCCCATAGGTACCCTCCTCCACTGCCTCTAGGTTCTGTTTCTGCTTATCATTCTGTTTTTTAGATTGGTGCACTTGATATGATGCAACCTCTTGTAAATAATATAAAAAGCTGAAAGATTTCTCCGTAGTGTTAAACTTTAAAATACAAACTAGAATATACAAGTGCTATCTTAAGCTTGATAAAAAAACATAATAAACAAGCTGGTGGTGATGGTTGGTGAAATTCTGTCTTATGGAAATCGAATGAGCTACTTCTCAGCTTGTTAGGAGCATAATTAGCATGGCCTGGATTAAGGTTCAATTACAGAAATGACAACCAATTAAATTACCAAATATAAATGAGCTCTTTTTAATTGGAATGGATAGAAAAGATGCATAGATTAGCATTTTTAGGACAAATAATGCTGTAACGGCACTCTTTGATCAGAAGTAAACTTTTCTGCTTGCTTTAAAAATGCATTTATATTTCAAGTATTATACGAGACTTTAAATACCGTACTCTAAAATCTGAGATATTCTGTTTATTCTTTCTCTAACTCCCTGCCTTCCTCTTCTCCTTTCCTTTTTTGTGCTGCCAATGAATGACCAGGACAACATTTAGCTGCTATAACATCCTGGGACCCCACAGCCACCTCTTTGTCTGCTCACATTCCTTTAGTAACCCCTTTTGGTGGGTAGCCGCTCAGTTACGTTAGAGCTGGAGAGAACGTAACTCGTGTATCTGTTGTCTTGCCCCTCTAGTTGTTTGATTACACTCGTTAAACATTAGTCTGCTCTCCAAACTGCACAGTAACCATGCTTTCTGTTGTGTAGCATCACTCTTGGCCTGCTTTGACTTTCACAGAGCTTTTGCTGATTGGGAAAAAACAACAACTTTGCTTTCAATCATTTTGTTTTTTTCCTCTTGTTTTGCCTCCTCATTCAGCAGAAATTGGCTGTTCATTACCAGGTAGAGTGGGTGAACGTCTGCTTAAACTTTACCTCTTATCATTATGGTTGGGTCATTTTACCATTTCAATCAGTTTTGACATCCAGCTGTGCCATTAAAAAAAAAAAAACTTAATTCTCATTGTACTAGAAAAATGCATTTTCAGTAAACACTTTCAAGCAAATTATGTGCAGTATTTAAAATATATTTTTCTCAAGTTTTTCTTTAAAGAAAGCTTTATTTAAACCTCTGTTTTGCACAAAGCTTCAACTTTATTCTGTGTTTTCTTTACTCTTTATTTTCGTTGGTGCTAAAGAGTTTAGTACACAACCCTACTGCCATGTACTTTAAATCACTTACAGTGTCAATTGAAAAGATTATAGTCATTTCAGACTGGCTCCTTAGGACACAGTTCACATTACAGTAATATAAGTAATTGGTAAAAAAGCAACAATCAGCAACACTGGAATAGTTAACAAACAAAATGTTCTTTTGTCTGTCGTCTTTATCAAATTGATGGCATAACTTAATGTGCCCAATGTTTATGAAAACACTCTTTGTGAGAAGAAAACACAATCCAGGGTCTTATACACACTGTGTGATTCAATAACCTCAGGTAGCTTTTATAACCGCTGCACTTCCTTTGATTGTAATTCAGTAATAGTCTATCCTTTGTCATTTATAGCCACACAAAATAATTTTGCTGCTCAAATATACTGTTTTGTTGGCTAAATCCTCATTTTCTAACCTCAACATCAACCTTTTTTTCTTAAAATTTTTCACATTTTATCTTATTTTGCGAAAACTATAGTAATATAAAGCAGTGATGCCTAAAAAAAATGCTCATTTATTATGTTAGTTTTTCTTATTTTTTGGACATTGGATAAGCAAAACTGTCCATTTAGTCTTTGTGTATTTATTAGAGCAGCCTAACTAATAAAATGCTTTTCACAGTAAAAACAAGATCATCATTTTCAGTCTTGAAAACTGTACTGCTTAATTTTTTGTATGTTTTTATAAGTAACATAACTCTACCCCTTACATCTGGAAATTAGACAAACCTTTTTAAAGTCATGTTGTTAAAAATGAAAAATATGTTTTTTTTAATAATAATATTATATAATGATAAAGACACATCAACTTTAAAGCTCAGTTGACAGTAAGTACCCTTAATAAACAGTTTATAAAGTAACTCCCATAGTTTTATTGTGCTTAAATAAGAAATACAGTACCAGCAAAGCTTTGGTCTAACACAGAAATACACCTTTACTTTTGTTTGTACTATTTAGAATTTTTTTTTTTTTTTAAGCTTTGTTTTCTTGTTATTTTAAAGTAAATTTTTAGTGGCGCACGGTTTTGTGAGTGAAAAATCACACTTGTTTCTGTCACATTCTCCACAACCCACCAACCAGCAGCTGCTCGGAGCCGCAGTCGTACCAACATAGCCCAGGAGGGGGAGGCAGAGGCCAACTCCCAGGAGTCACTACAGGAGCTGATGCCAGATGAGGTGCTCGTAATTTCACTAGGAACCGGCCCTCAGACTGTCCCTGGGATGATGTCAGAGAATGAGGTAATGTGACTTGAATTAATGTCCTCATTTGCCAGGAAGATGATGGGATAAATTCAGTGCAGTATTATGTCCTGCCACTGGAAAAGAGAAAGCCACTTAAGATTCTGTTATGGGTTTAATTGTTCTTTGTATGCACCTGAGATTATTATGCTGTTCAAAAAACAAAATAATCTCACCCACTGATCCAGATTGAGTTATTTAATGATGTCATTAAATAAGATGATGCCTGTAGCAGGAATGACTCATGTTGGAGCAAGGTTCACATGGATATAATCAGACCTTTTCTCTCTTTGCTGCTTTGTAGGTTTTGAACTTGCATCTGGGTGATGGGGCCTCGGGGGACGGTCCTGCTGATGATACTAAGCTGCACGGTAAACCAGACAAAACCTTGCGCTTCTCGCTGTGCAGTGACAACTTGGAAGGAATCTCTGAGGGTCAGTCTGGCTTCTGGTGACTGATAAAAACTTTGCAAAACAGTTTGTTGTAATTGTTTATTTTTCAGAGTAATAGCAAAGGTATTTTATTATTTCTGCTTATATAAAATAAAAAAGTGATACTAAAGTAATTTTCTGACTTAACTTTGCTTGTTTGTTCACCCACCTAAGGACCATCCAATCGTTCTAACTCTGTGTCCTCTCTCGACCTGGATCGGGAATCTGTTTCTGAGCTTGGAGCAGAACCATCTGAAAACAACGGGGCAGAAGCTCTGCAGCTTCTGGAGCACGAACATGGTATCACTTGCATCTTTGCATGTTGCTCAATTATTCAGTTGGAATCATGCATGTAAAAAAAAAAAAAAGTCTAAAAAAAATAATAAAAGACCAAAAGATTAGAGATGAAAATGAGCAGGGCTAAGTCCTACTTTGTTTATAATTGTACGTCTCCTTCAGCTACCACACAGGACAACCTGGATGACAAACTGCGCAAGTTTGAGATCAGGGATATGATGGGTCTGACAGATGACCGTGACATCTCTGAGACGGTCAGTGAAACCTGGAGCACTGATGTGCTTGGCAGTGACTTTGACCCAAATATGGATGATGATCGACTGCAAGAAATAGCAGGTGCAACACTTTTTTTTGGTTATATTTATTTAACAGAAGCAAATTAATGAACATACTCAGCCCGTTTATTTTCTCTACAGAGACGTCTGTTTTTAGAGACGTTGTGAAATGTCATCACCTTGTGGTTTTTGAGTGAAATGGCATCAGAAGGCACCTTCTTTTTTCCAGCCTTTGCAATGAAAATACAAATTAAAAATATTGGATGCAGAGAATGGATTTGGAAAATAAACTGAGTCTGTTTGCACTTACTTTTGAGCGCAAGAATGATATAGTTCACAATTTGATGTATGTAATTGCAAAATCAATTTTAGTACTGTATACAAGTCATAATTTGTCTTTAAAGAAAACATTGTATAATGGGTTTGCATTTCATTTAGATAGATGGATGGATGGATGGATGACAAAACTTTTGTAGAAATGGTGTTTTTATTTAACCAAAATTGTTTGATAAATTTTCCTTAACATCCGTTGTCCTTTCATGTATCAGGTGCTTCTGTAAATTGAACATTAAAGATGTCAGGCCAATCTTAGCATCAGTCATAGCTGATCTGTTACATGAACGTCTTCAGTGTAATGTGGAGCATGAAGCTCATCACTCTGTTTAGACAAAACTGGGCAGATAAAACCAGTAGAAACCTTAACAGGTTCTTCTACCGTGAACCTAGCCACAGACTGAATATTTGAGTCTGTTTGTATTTCCCATCGTTTTTGTTGGTGTGTTGTTCCCTGCTTATCCCTCTCTTTTTGCTGACATTCACTCTGTCCCTGCAGTCTTATTGACCTTGGTTCCTTCTCATTTGCATCCACCATTTTTCATTCTTCGGAATATGGCGTTGGGGGACTTTTCCATCATTAAGTGAATTTACAGCGATTTCCTTATGTGTTTTCTCCAAGGGATTGGTTTATGAGATGCACATTAAATATCCATTAATACCTCATTATCCCTCTGATAAGATTACCATGATAATGAGGCAGAAATTCTAATTGTTTCACTTCTTGTTGTGCCACTCATTTAATCATCCACCTGAAAGACAAGTTCTCTGTGCCCCTACCTTGAGGACTGTAAACATGGACGGTGGGATGGAGCTCTCCCACTGTCAGTGAAAGTCCTGTCCCTGCCAAAAGCAGCTCAGACTGTTGCCTGGGTGCTGGCATGTTTATGTTCTCATGGTGTGTGTGTGTGTGTGTGCCATGATGTGGAAACAATATGTAGCAGGGAGTACAGCCACTGCAGGTTGACTTTTTGGTCACGAGCCCTGGACACTGACTCCCACTCACACCTGCTTGCTCTGTTTCCTCTCCTTTGCATTTTTCCGCCTTGTTAAGTCACCACTTCCCAAATGGAGATGGAGGGATAAGGAACTGACGTCTGTAGGAGGGTGGACAAAGCAGTAATTTGGTTGTGCATTATGCTACGGTTAATCAACAGCTCAAAGTCATGGCCCTGAAGAGCGGTGAGGGATGAGATGTTACCATTAACCTCTGACCTCTGGCACAGTGGTGGTTAGGCCTGTGGGTCCCAGTATGTAATTCATGTGACCTCCTAATGTGTCAGTGTGTAGAACTTGCTATATTTGATTCAGAACCCGCTCACATGGCTCAGCAGATTATGCTTTTGCTTACCAGTACCTCTGACTATTTTTGTTGTTCAGAAGTTGTACCTGAAGGGACAGTGTGATGGAGCAAGTTGATTTTTAATATTTATTTTAGGGATGCACAATATTATCGGCATGGTATCGGTATCGGCCGATATTAGCGATAAAGTTAAATATCAGACATCGGTCATTCCATCAAAATAACTCACCGATATAAAAGGTGCTGTCTTTTTTTTTTAAAAATATATATATTTATGTAATCTTACATTATTTTCAGCCCCCTTTTTGACATTACATTTGGTAGCAGGCCAACTTGATAAAGACCATGCAGAATAATATAGTATTGTAATTCTACAGCAGAGAAAGCTGTGTAGTCTAGTAGGTCTAGGTCCAGGTCTCTCTTGTAAATGAGTCCCCGAGGCTCAATGGGAGTAACCTGTATAAAGAAAGGTTGAATGAGAAGTAGGCCTAGGGGAAAAAATATTGGTATCTGTTATCGGCCAAATAAGTTTTAACATATCGGCATATCGGCCAAAAATGTGATATTGTGCATCCCTAAATTATTTATTTATTTATTTATTTATTATCAAATTGGGTATTGTGAGTGACTGAACAGTTGTTTATTGCAGTTATTCAGTAAAAATACCCATTATTTACTTAATTTAAGTTTTTTTATTTAGAAAATTAGTTTCATTTTCATTTAACCGTTATTTATCCAGTTGCTCTCCTCTTTATTTTATCAACTGATCTAAAAGAGTTAAAAAAAAATCAGATTTGTAACAAGACAGTCTACAAAACTGTAAATCAGCTAGTAGAAAAAAAAAATCAAACAATCTTACTTGTTGCTTTAATGTGTAATGTTTTGTCAGAGCCATGAACTGGTTGTGACTGTAGTCGCCTTATTGCTGGTTGAACACTTCTTTTCTAGAGGATGTTAACTCTGCCTCTTTCTGTCTTCTGATCTCAGGGGCAGCTGCAGAAAGCATGCTCGGCAGCCTGCTGTGTCTTCCTGGCTCCGGTTCAGTTCTGCTGGACCCCTACGGATCCACCATCTCAGAGACCACGAGCGAAGCCTGGAGTGTGGAAGTTCTTCCCAGTGACTCAGGTGGGCCAGCAGGTTTATTCTGCTGCAGCACACACACTTTGCTTTGGTTATTGTATCATTTATTGTGCTTCAGCAGCATGACAGCCTCAGGCGTGTGTTTAAACGCACATGTTTAAGCATGTTTGTTTCTTCACTGTAGTGGGGGGATGGGACACCAGGTGTGATGGTGCTGCATTCCACACCAGAAACACGTGCATGCATCTGTCATCATATTTGTGTGCACTTGCCTGTCTTTCAGGGCAAATCTGCCCGTGCCAGTAAAAAGCAGCTAAGGGTTTCCTTGGAGGGACCACCAGGTGTGTTTGCACCTGTGACAGAGCAGCGGGAGGGAAGCACAAGGACAGCAGCTGTCCTCGGTTTGCTGTCATCTTATATAGTGTCAGTTCTTTATCTGAGAAGGCTTAACATTGTGCTGCTTTGTGATTCATAGGCACACTATTTTTTATAACTCCAGTAATTACCCAGAGCATCATGTTTCATCAGGTGTGGTGCATTTTCTGCAAAAGCTTTTCTTTCAAATTTACAAAATTCCCTTCAACTGTGTTTGATCAGTGAGAAAAAAAAAAATCAAACCTATCAATTTTTTTTTTTTTTTTTGCTTGACTTCCTGTTTTGAAATAAGTTATTTGTGAAAATCAATACAATATATAGTGTTAAGTGTTTCTTTGAGTTGGTCCTATGTTAATTAAAGCAGTGCTTTATTTCAATATGTGGAGTAAAAAGAAATGAAATGCATGAATGTCTTGATTGCTTTTTGTTCCGTTTGCTTGCCTTGTTCTGCTCAATAACGGCACGATCCCAAGCTTTCTTTACGTGGAGTGCTTGTTTCATGGCCAGGCAGCAGAAAACTACACTCTGTAGAGCACTTCAGCCACACATTATTACTAACGAGCATGCTAATGAGAGCTGCTGTATGAACGAAGCCTCTGGGTTCGGCCCAGCAGCTCCATCGGGTAGCCAAAGAGTCTGATATTGTAGCTTTATCCTTTGGATTGGCAGTTTTAAGGCATGATTATGAACACTTTGTGTATATGTTTTATATATGCGGTATGTGTCTTTTTCTCCAATAATAAAAGAAGAGGTTGAATTGAAATAATCCTCTGCAGCAAAATAAAATAAGCACGATGGGCTCTGATTGGTTCTCTTAACGCGACACTTTGTTGCCTCACTTTGTAGTGATTTTGTCTTTTCTTTTTGTTCTGTAGAAGCCCCGGACCTGAAGCAGGAGGAGCGTCTTCAGGAGCTGGAGAGCTGTTCTGGGGTTGGCAGTACATCAGATGACACAGAGGTCAGAGAAGTCAGCTCCAGACCCAGCACACCCGGCCTCAGCGTTGTCTCAGGTATGACTTGAAGCAAGTCCCCATTCATCTCTTACCAAAACAACTTCTCCTGCTTTGTTTCTTTTTCTTTGTGAAGTTATCTGCCCTCTTTGTGTTTGACTCTGTAGTCCTTTTTGTCTGTTGGAAAGTCATTATTTAAACTGTCTCATTATATTCAGGTTAAAAAAGCAACCAGCCAACTTTGCTACTCATTTTCCATTTTTTTGTGTAGAGTGCTCATTTTTCTGGGAGGGTTGTTAACCTGCATGGTGGCACCAGTGTAAATTTCTCTGAATGACACCGAGGTTAATGCTGGTTGTCTTGTCCGTGGGCTCAGGTGGACATGCAGTGTTGATGCGTGTGAAGCAGTTCCGTAGATTAAAAAGCCAGCGGTGACATTCCTGGCTCTGCTCACGGGGAGAAAGTCCCACAGGATCCAGCCGATGGATAGTCTGCTCCTGATGATCATTCTCATCTGTGTCTCTCTCAACCCATGGGAGCTTACGCTACCATTTTAAAGTTCCCACTGGGTTCCTACCTGAGAGAGACCATACAACATAGTCTAAAGAGAAAAATATCCTCTTTTGTTCCAAAACCACTGAACAAGCAGTTTTATTTTATTTTGTTGACTGCTGTCAAGTTGAAACATCTCTCTCCAGAGGTGATATTGAGTCTTTTTTGTTCCTAATGTCTGCATAACCGCGTGTGTGCCACAGGTATCAGTGCAACGTCTGAAGACATCCCTAATAAGATCGAGGACCTGCGGTCAGAGTGCAGTTCAGATTTTGGTGGGAAGGACTCTGTGACCAGTCCAGACGGGGAGGAGTCGAGCCACGGTAGGACAGTTCCACTTCCCTCATCTGGTTAAACCCACGTTAGTTAAAGCCAAATGTTGCAGTCGCTTTGACAGCTGCCACAGAACTGAATCACTACTTTGTTCCCCAAATTCTTTTGTCTCAAAGTTTTTACTAAAGGAAAAATACAATTCTTCTCATTGAGAGCCAACTGGTTGTTCATTCAACCAAATCATGTACTTCATGTTTTAATGTGCTGTATGCATTTTTGTTTATTTTGGTTTAGTAAACATTATAAATAGCTTAATTCTTTTTTGTATTTCTGCAGGCACCCACAATCTGACATCTCCACCTTCACAGGCTGAATCCTTACTGGCCATGTTTGATCCTCTCTCCTCTGGTGAAGGTAATTTGCAGCCTCACTGTGTTTCACAACCAACGAGAGATTTAAATGACTACCATTATGTCATAATGTCATGGAGTCATCGAGCAGCTTGAGCTGTACAGAATTAACCAAATGATTTCCACTACGCTTTACTCTGACTTGAAGACATAAACTGTTAGTGGTTCAAATGAAATATCTCTTCATTCTCCTAATGTAGCAGCCCAGAAATATTTCAGTCTTTCATTCTGCTGCTGCGCGTTTTGTTTGTAGCAAATGCACATATTAGAGGAGTGGTAGTGGCCGTTTGTCTGTGGCAAGGTGAAGGGATGACAGGTTGAGAGACCTCACCTCAGGCTCTTTGGCACTGTCCCCCCATCCCACTGTGCACATGGCACAAGGCTGCCATTGGAAGCAGTTCAGGAGAGAGTCTACCCTTGGAACAGGTGGCCTACCTACACCTAGGGCTCATCTCCCTCCAACATCTCTTTAACTTTATCCTCTATTCTTGAGGAGCTTTTTTCTGCTGATTGTTGCTTTTTAGGAAGTGGCGGGACATTTTGGTATAAAACAACTGTATTTAATTATTTAAAATCTGTTTAAACTGTTCTCCTGCAGTGAGCTAGTAAACATTTTCTCACCCCTACCCCCTGGTTTTTTTGTTGTTGTTGCTCTTATTATTCAGGTTCCTCCACTGGGACAATAGTTAGACCCAAAGTGCACTATCCCAGGCCCAATCACCCTCCCCCTGATCCACCCATCCCTGAAGCCAGTGCCCTGGGGCCTGAGACGCGCCACTCACTTTTCACACCACACAGCTTGATCCAGAGTGAGCTGGAACACACAAAGCAGCGTCACTCCTTCCCTGACAGGCTGGTGCGCAGTCGCAGCTCTGAAATTGTGTGCCCCGGGCGCCGGCCCACAAGTGACCCTGGCCTCAACAGACGGGTGGCAGTGGAAGAGCGCGACCCTGCGGGGGCCTTCGTCTTAGGACCTTCCTCATCGCCCAGCAAAGATTCCCTGAAAGGAGAGGTAACGTGCTTTAAATGGTAGTGCTCTGATTGCATAGGGTTGTTATGTGAGCATCTCTTAGAAACACCTAAAAATAGTGACTTTAGAATCAGTGCTTCCAGAGGAAATACGTACATTTTGTCTCTTTTTTCCCTTGTTTGTTTTAAATGGGCCCAGATTATTGAAACACCACCTTTAAAAAAGAGAAACATGACAACGTGCCTGGTCGAATAATACATCAGTTAAAATTTTACTGTACTGTTTCTATCACTTCTCTTTTATAAACCCTGATCATTAATCTGTTGGTCAGTATCGTTTGAGTTTTTAGAGGCTAATGTAAAAACTGTTGCTGATCAAGACTAATGTTTAACAGTAACTGTTTATATCAGCTTTTGTTTTTTTTTTTATTTATTTTTTTTATTTATTTTTATTTTTTTTATATTTTTCCATTTTCGATGGCCTCCCTTCTCACCTCACAGCCATCCTCATCACACCATTATTTTTTTTTTAAATTTTTTATTATTATTATTTTTTGATAGAAAGAAAGGAAAGACAGAAAGAAAGACCACAAAGACCACAAAAAAAAATTAAATATAAACACTAAGAAATCACAAGACACACCACCCGACCACCATCCATAAACCACAAATATACGTACTGTATATCCATATTTACACATAAACTTGCACAAACATG
>JARVLU010001462.1:25542443-25556489 GCA_031762415.1 Simpsonichthys santanae
TTGCTGTTGTCATCATTCTTTGTTGAAACCAGTTCTCTCTTGTAAATGAGTCCTCGAGGCTCAATGGGATTAACCTGCCTAAATAAAGGTTGAATCAAACAGAATGTGCAAACCTTCACAAAGTTCAACATACTAGAAAGTCATAAACCAAATATTAGATGGAATGACGTAAAAAACTTCTGCCCATTGTAATTTGGCTTCTCAAGTGTTTTCCAATAAAATATGACAAAACTTTGTTGAGCCCAAATTTCCTTTTTACACGTAAAATCAAACAAACTAAATATTTTCATTCTAGTCATTTCTCTTGAACTTTTTATGTCTAGACACTTGTATTCAAATTCTAATTTAACGTTTACTATATAAGGTAAAATTTTGTTTTTGTTCTTGATGCGTATCTTGTTCCCAGGACTATTAACAGCAGTTAGGTCTCACAGAAGAGTTTTATAAGTACCTATAGCAGCGACCAAAAGGCACAAATCTTAAGACAAATCAGGAACGTGCAAAAGTGAAACTCCAAACCCCTTTATTCCATATCAATCAGCTCTTTATCTAAAAGATAACATCACATTCTGAGGGGGAAACAAGGGGGTTTAAAGATAATAAAAGTTGACAACAGTAGGAGTTATTGTGTCTGCTTGCTGCCTGAGTGACAGGTCAGCATACAGCCCTGGAATTCCCCCTCATCGCAGGACATGGTGGCCTCACTTGAAGTCGAGCAAGGAATAAAGAATTGCCCTCTGTATTTTTTCATTAGACTTTTCTTTTGTTACTGAATACATAAATCCATTGTGGCGAGATGCAATATGTATCATGGCACTCCACCTGCGGACGTCTCATAATGGCTGCCATGTCCCTCCAGTCAGGGATGATAAGTGAACCCCCTGTGAATGTTAATGATAGTGATCATTCTGAAGCAGACTGCCTCTCCGTCTTCGCTCACAGCCCTGGTGTCACACACAGGGGTGGCAAGGTTCAAGGAACTAAAATGAAAACAAACATTCATGGAGATTTATAAATAAATAAAGACATGAATGGATGAATAAGGGTCAGAATGAATGAACGGCTGCAGCTGCACTGGAGAGAGGAGGAGAAAAAAAACATGCATTTTGGATTAGCTTTTCATAAATTTCCAATCCCCGACTGCATTTGCTTCAGAGTTTTTGACTAATTATTGTGTCATTTAATGCAAAAGTTTGTGCCGCTGTAATATTTCCAAGCAAAAAAAGGCACATTTTATTATTTACAAAGCCCAGCGAACATCGGGGCGCAGGTGGGTTCAAGCAGATGTGGCTGTTTACATGAACACAATAGTCTGGCCTTCATATCTGGTCATTGCTTGTAAATAGCTTTGACAACATGCACACTTGCCGGGCCAGAAAAAGGCTAGATTCAGCTAATCAAAAGTGACAATACTGATATCACAATGAACCCTTTTCTATCAAGTGCTATGAGTCAAATGGAAGATGAGCAGTAATCTTGAACAGCACACCTCCAACAGCCCAAACCTACAAAACCAGAAGATCCTGTTGCATTTTAGCTACAAATACAATACTGTATATGCACAGCTCAAACCTGTTTGATCCAAAACCTTCTCCTTGCAACTTTCTTCCACTCTGTCTGATTTTAGGGGGCATTTTGTGAATTGTTTTCACCAAAGCTGGACCTCTCCAGGCAACACACTCGTCTCAAGTAACAGGGGAGAAAGCAAACATGGAGCGGATGCCAGCTCATCCCCCTCTCTGCGTCTCACCGCTTCCTCCTTGTTTAACTTTGCCAAAGTCCTTGGAACTTGCCAAGTCCGGTCATGCCTGCTTAGCTTACTGGACTTATTGTGCCAGAAAAGAAAATAAGACACAGATGTATATAAACTCTTGATGTTGTCGGTGGAGAGACAGCTAATGGCTTCATCTTGACCCTCCCACTGCAGCCGGGCACAGGTGGGGATAATTAGAGACTCCTCTCTGCTCGGAGTGCATTCTTTTCCCGTTGTGTCATACTAAAAAGGCTGAGGGGTGCATGACATTAAGCGGTGCTACGCCGCACCCACCATCACCAACATCAACCCTCTCAGGTCTCCAGAAATCGTTTCAGACACCACTAGATGTGATCTTTGCAGAAGTTTGTGTTGGCAACAACTGAAAAAATGAAAACATTTTAAATAGACATTAGGGGGGGGGGGGGGGGGGAATCATCTCCTGTCAGGACTGACTGGTGGAGTCATGAAAGAGCTGCAACTAAAACCACTGGCAAAGAAAATCTGTGGAGTTTGTTGCCAAGACTAATATTCAGGTTCCAACACCTTTAGGAGATAGTCCAAATCTTTTGAAGTGGAGTTTTGTGTAAAGTAACAGTTATAATCTTACCTGTTGTTTATGACTCTAGAAGTGAACTTGACTAGGAGAAACAGAGTGAAATTCAGACTTAATAGACAGGCTAAAGGCTAGTTTGAGCAAGACCAAGGCCTTTTAAAACAATCTAAAACATATTATATAGTTATTTACTAGAATAGTTATTTAAAAAAATCCAAGTCAGGTTAAAAATTAAATAAATAAAAAATACAAATTCAAGAAAACAGATCTGAACTGACATTTATTGCTTGGTGAATTTTGTGCAGATAGATTGATGAACACTACAACTGAATGAATTTTGAGATGGATCTGAGCCGAGACAAAATGGTGCATTTTCAGACATGTTCCTGTTTTTAGTATTTTATATTGCTTTATAATATAGCTGTTTTTGTTTCGTTTTTTTAATATCATTTTCTTCTGTTTATTATTCAATTATGATTATCTACTGTTGTCATCTGTGTAAGTTGTTTAAAACTGTAAATGAGTCCTTGAGGCTCAGTGAGACTAACCTGTATAAATAAAGGTTGAATGAATTAATGATTAGTCGAATATGTGGTTATTCGCGGTTCGACTTGTGCGGACTCGCTCTTTTGTGGTTTTTCAAAGTAAGATTGTAGACAGACACACAAAAAAGGCACCACCATTTTGTAGATTTCTCTCAATAAGCCTACACTGTATTGCCAGTCTAAAGGACTACACTACCCAGGAGGCAAAAGTTACTTCCTGCTGAAGTGGAGGGAAAGTTTTGATCTGAACTGAAAAAGTTTGGTCCTTACAGTAATCGTAGAGATTTTGGTGCTCAGTGGACGCAGAGAGACATTCAGAACTGGCCCAGGACCGGACCAGGGCTGGGTAGGTCTGCCGAACCAGAACTGAGCCGGACCGGAACTGAGCTGCTGTGTTCTGTAGAGCTGGTGAGTAAAAAGGCAAGTTGACTGAATAAACATTATCAAGTTATCTTGATTATTAAACTCTTGCTAAGCAAACATTGCTTTAGTTTAGTTGATATGAATTTATTAGTTGACTGAACTGCTTTGGTATTTTAACTCATACATCTATTTCTACTATGCAGGTTTTCACTTATTGTGAGGGGGTCCAGAATGTAGCCCCCGCGATAAACGAGGGACTACCTGTATTTCTGCTAGAATAATGATCTGGTTTATAAACTCTCATTGTATAAAGTGTTACGAAGATTTTGAGAATGAAGTTGAGATGACAGCAATCTACTTTGGTCTTGGCATCACTTGGGCTGGCCACTAGCTCATCAATCTGATCTGAACCAACTTCTAACTAACTAACGTCCATCTTTCTAAATTTTAGTCGTTCAAAGCACTATCTTCAACAGGTACAATATTGTGTTCATAACAATCCCACTTTAAAGTTTCTGAACTTTTTCTTTAATCTTCATTCATATTAAAATAAGAATTTAGGATCATCTTGAGAATTTTAAATGTTGTATTGCCAACAACATGAAAACAGGTGTCCTCATCAAACCCATTGCTTTTTACTATTCTTGGCTCCTGAACTGTAGATGTTTGGATGAACACCAGAGTGTGACCCCTGCCCTCTCTCCGGGGGGCTCGTCGTCCCGCAAGAGTAATTCCTGGTTGCACAAGGAAGTTCTATTATACAGTCCTGTGTGCTTCACAAGGCTTGAAAAGCCTTTTTCCCTCCGTTAGCCTGAGTGACAGCAGAGAGACATGTGTCTTCAGATGAGAGGAGGCGAGTCTCATTACGCCGCATTTGGTTGACACTGAGTGATTCAAGTGTTCCTGGACAATTCAGACACTCTGATATAAAACACATTAAATGTCTTTCACAGCACTTTACCTGACACTGCTCATCTGCGCTCATCTGTTATCCCCCCGACGAGCCAGATTCTGTTGCAGCTTCAAGTCTCGGATCAGGGCTGTGATGAGCAGAGAAGAAAGAGGAACTGTAAGGAAATACATGAAGAAGAAACATAAAGGAGATTTAAAAAAAAAACAGAACCTGAAATCTTAAGAAGTGGAATGTGACACCTCATTTTTACAGCTATGTTTTTAACTCGAAGATTAAATATCGCTCAGATCCTAAACATAATTCTGCTGTTCCTGAAATGCTGGATTGATAATACTTACTCAGCAGGTGCCTTCTGCTGCAGGTTTTGTCAAAATTAATGGACCACATGCGGATAAAAATCATAAAGACCGTAAACTCAGCTGACAAATATGTGTTTTTGACAAAGTAAACTCTTCCACCTTATAGAGTTTTTTTGTTGCAGAACACTAATCATGCGTGGCACACAATAAACATATTTTGACACTGAAATGAAACAGACATTGAACGTCTTAGTGCTAAAAGAAGAAATTGTGATTGTAAGGATTCTCAAAAGCAATCCACGAGACAATAAAAATTACAGCTCATCATGAAACTCCACCTTCTGCTCCAACTTCCAGCCTAGACTAGTGTTTCCTGGTTAATATTTCTCTGGTTTGCACTTTTTAAAGGCACGCAAGCTTCGACAAATAAAACAACAGCACCGTCTGAAAGCTGACGTTTGTAAAGCAAGTCCGATTAGCCACTCACATCTAGAACGGAGGTTTGGCCACTTTGTTAGACGGCGAGCTTTATCAAAAGCAGACCGTAGCCGGAAACTCTTCTTGTGCGCTCGCAGTCACAAATTGTTAGCCTCCTTTCACCACGCGTTGACACGAAGACATTGATCCTCATTCCTGCTGCAGAGACTTTGAGGCGAGAACAGAGCGAGAGCAGAGATACGTACGGTGGAGGAGGTGATGGGGCAGGTGAGTGGAGAGGATGCCAAGCCCAGTGGTCAGCAGGTAACACGGAGACGGCGGCTGTCACATCCTGCTGACTTCGATGAGACGGATGAGACAATCAACAACACAAAGGCCCGGACTCAACCTTCCTGCTTCCTGTGTTTGAGGGCAGCTTGTCCACACCACTTCAAAGTTGATCTCGCCTTTTCTTTTTGCTGCAGCGTAGATGTGAGGCTAAATACTGAAATATGTTTGATGTGCGCACCTGACTCCTAAAGCAGCACATGTACTGTGGAGAATATCTTCTAGTATGTGCCAGAAGTTTCTTAGTGTCTTTAGCTCTTAGGAGTGTTCAAACTTTTTCATATTACCTTTGTCAGAAATTGGTAGAGTTTGAACGTTTGAGCTTTACTGACTACTCATTCTCAAGATCTCACACTGATGGTGAAACCAAACATTAAAGATTAAGATCAGACTTTTCAAACTGTTACTTTGATGGTCAGATCTAATTTTGTTTTCTGATTCATGAAGCACAAGTCATGATGTGCTTAGAGAAGACTATTTCTCCTTTGATAGCAAAAATAAAGTAGCATAAGGTGGGTCCCTTCAAAGAATGTATGCAACTGCTGCATGATTTACTGAAGCTTTAAACAAAGATGTTGGACGATCTGTTGCTTCAAGTGTGAATATACTGGTATACTGTACAGTATATACATTTTAGCTTGGCTGAGTTATAGCCATTTTGAATGAGATTGTCTAAAAATTAATCAGTGAGAGATTCATTAAAGTTTGTTCAGTGGCTCATGAGACATTTTGCTAGATAGACCCTGAAGTTGAAGCTGCAATGGGACCAGCTTCCCTAATGGCTGGTCCTTGTGCAAATTTTACATCCTGGCCCCTCAATGTAAACAAACAGAACATTGCCCTTGTTAAAATAAATGAAATACAGTACCGATACGTTTCGGATAATTTTTACTAATGCTGAATCTTGTTGACAATTGTAGCTCATCCCTTGCTGTTATATATTGAAGTATTAACACATATTATTTCATGCTGAGACAACAATGCCATAACACCATGATTATGTGCAGGGTGCCCCACATCCTTATTGCACAGACTCTGGTTCCAAACATACAGGCCAGCTGGCGTCTACACCCAACGACAAGAAAAGGCAGGCCCCTTCTTCCTTTTTTGGATCACAGGGGTCACTGGTGCCCATATCCAGCCATCACTGTGCAAGAGGCAGGGGACACCCTGGACAGGTCCACGTCCACCGCAGGGTCACATAGAGACAAACGAGACAAACAACCATTCACTCGCACCTAGGGACACGAATTACCAATCAGCCTATCTGGGTAGGTCTGCCCAACACGTGGGGGCACTGAGAGAACATGCAAACTCCACCCAGAAAGGCCCCGTCCATAATTCAATCCAGCAACCTTCTTGCTGAGAGGCAACAGTTCTAAATGGTTAAACTGAGCACTGCTGAAAAACTGGCTGAAGAGCTCAAATCTAACGCTCTTCAACTAGTAAAGAAAACCTTTTTCAAAATGGAATTGAATGGAAAGTCACAGGACATGGGCATATAAATGACAACATTAAAACACAAACATGACCTAATGCACACTCGATAATCCAGGTAGATAAATCTAACAAGGTAGAGTCAAGCAGTCTGAAGGAGGACTTGCTCTACCTTAACTTAACAACGACTCTCCAACAAAAAGACAATGAACGTTCAAGTTCAAGGCAATTTTATTGTCATTCACATCACATGTGGTACATGAGGTAGAACAAAATGATGTACACAGGGTCCCAGTTACATCCAACAATAGCAAAAATATAAAGTATAAAAAGAAACAGTTTGTACTTAATGATCTGAGATATACACTGATATGCCAAACAAATGCCAAACGGTACACAAAAAGATCTAAGACACAGCAGCATGAACATGAGTCTGTGGTGAGCAGATACGAATGAATATAACAGCATGAGATAATCAGCAGCATGAGATCAGCAGCATGGATATTCAACAGCATTGATATTCAGCAGCATGGATAATCAGCAGCATGGATAAGTCACATATCACCAATTAAACTGGTATTGCAGTGATTTTTTTCAAAGTGATTATTCTTATTAGAGATTCATGAGTCTAACAGCCTCAGGGTGAAGCTGTTCCTCAGTCTAGTGGTTCTTCACTTAATGCTCCTCAACCTCCTGTCTGAGGGGAGCAGGGCAATACGTGTGTGTGCTGGGTGAGTGAGGTCCTTCATGATGCAGGTGGCTCTCTTCCTGCATCTGGAGGTGTAGATGTCTGTGATGGTGGGGAGACTGACTCCAACAGACTTCTGTGCAGCCTTCACCACTCTCTGCAGGGCTTTCCTAACAAGACAAAACTAACATTTGTGAGGAATATTGGGACAAAAAATTATATATTTTTAAATTATAAAACATAATCATTAGGGGGAAAAAAGTAATTAAGACCTGATATTAGACTTTACTGTCAGTTCAGCCTCAAAACTCCTACAAATCTCTGCACAAAGACATATTTAAACCAATATGTTATAAACAGACCCTTCACAACAACAAATATGTTGCAATAGATTACGTTTACAAAGTTTTTAAACAACAATATAAGTACTGTAGGTTACAATATTAACATAAAACATAATCCTTTATTTCAGCTTTGCTAAAATTACTTTAAAATGTCCAACATTCTTATTGTGGACAAATAGGTTTGAATAAATAAGAGAAGGTTTCTTAGACATCTGACTTACTCATTTATTACTGAGTAATATCAGGCTTTTAGACTTTTAATGATAAATAGACACAGCTTATATGTGAAACTTCATCTTGACTGTAAACAGTAGTCAAACTACAGAAATATAAAGTAAAATTAATTCCAATAACCACTAACATTAATAAAGGCGTTATGAGATAAATCTAAACTAGTGTCTCATTTGTTTCTGGTAATCACATTAAGGTGTCACGGTTAGTTTTAAAAATGTAAATTAATGTTTATAAATGCAAAGCCCCAAACAATTAATATTTCTGCAGCAAACTTTTTCTTGTCTAATAATTAAAAAAAGTGAAAGATTGTGTCTGTGCAAAAATGTGTGTGTCAAATACTTCCTAAAGACCACGCGGCTTCCAGCCTTTCTCCTAATTGCATTGATTTTTAGCACAGTAAATCTGACTGTGTCACAATCTGCACTCCCCAGGCATGATGTACAGCTCCAACAGCAGCCTGCACGTCTGATCCCAAAATCGCTGGCTTCAGACTTGAGCAGTGATGGCGTGATTAATGGCTAGATTAACTAATTGCTAAATATATGCTAATTGTTTAATCGCTCACCTGATCTATACAGGATCGTTCCTAAAATAAATGAGTTGATTTAGAAAGTTTATTGATTAAATGTGACAATGAGTTATATGGCTGACTTCCTGATTTGCTATTTTCCCAATTAAATTTGCAAAGCTCTTTTAAGTGTGCTTTTGCAAAGTGTGCCCCATCTGAGTGATCTACGCCACACCTGACACGGCTGTACTTATTTATGAAACCAGACAGCTGATAATGATGCATTAATATTAATGCAAACTGTAAATTTTCATACTGCTGCACAGAGACAAATGCAAGAGCGTTTGTCTCCACAACTCTGTCTATATTTCACAGTTTTAATGCAGATTAAAGAGGAAGTCCTCAGTGAGGTCAAGAACGGTAACTCAGAGGAATGAGATGTTTTAAACTTTTATTCTGTCTTACATTTTCATTTGTACAAGCTACAAATTTATTACCCTTGGAAGACAAGTTAAAAGACATTTTCAGATCAAAATATCTGTCTCAATAACTGAAAAAATCCTGAGGAAATATCATTGAAATAAATAGTGGACTTTGTCTTTGGTCATGCATTGTGTAACTTTCTGCTGTGGATCTACTGTATTTTTCAGACTATAAAGCACACTTTACATATGTTATTTTTTCTCAAAAATTGATACTGAGCCTTATAATACGGTGTGCCTTATGTATTAATTCTGGTTGTGCTTACTGACCTCAAACCTATTTTATGTGGTACGGCGCTCAAAAATATTTCAAAATGCTTTAATTTTGCTTAATGTGCCTTATAATCCGGTGTGTCTTATGTATGAAAATGACCTGTTCATTGACGTTGCGCCTTATAGTCTGAAAAATACGGTAGCTGGAAACCAATTAAGTTTACTCAGTGAATGGAAAAGAGAAATAAATCCATTTTCACTAAATTGAGGTGAACACGTTTCTGCTTTTTCTTAAAATAATGAAGCAAACAAATAACATACATATAAAAACATCAGAACAGTTATAAAACATGACTCAAACAATGAGTACAGATACGGGGCACACAGAAACTGGCAGGAAAACTCATCATGATTGAATAAAAATGAACAAAGAAAGGAAAAGGCGTGAAAATGTTTAAAATATAATAAATGATAAGTTTGGCTAAAGGCCTGCGATCCATGTCGTTTATAAAACTGCTCCGACGTGTTAATTTATTTACATCCACAATAGATGTCTTACTCATTGAAGCACAGAAGACCCAACAATGAAATCCAGACTTACTCTAGAATCAGAACTGCCAAGAATTTTTGTCTTTCAGACACATTCATCTTCCTCTCCATCTTGTCTCCCGCCGTCTGTTTATTCTGGCTCTCATCAGTGCCATTACTGTCATGGCCGTCAGATCTCTTAGAGGAAAATGAAAAGCAGCAGTGATGTTCAAGCTTCAGGTTGTAGAGCCTGTCACACGGCCCCATCCTGGTGTTTTCTGCTGCACATAACAGTTCATGAAATGTCTCCCAGTTTAGTATCCATCTTTTGACTGGTCATACAGGAACAAAACATGTTTAGATCTGACTGAGCATAAAAGCTGATTTAGTTCATAAAGCAAATGATTTAAAAAGTATATATTTTTTGCAGTATAGATCCTTTTGCAATCTGCTAGAAATTAACGTGTGGAGAAAAAAAATGGTTTGTGACAATTTTTTTTTTTGGTTTGCATCTAAATTTCATCATTACTTTATATCCGTCCCTGTGCACGAATGAAGAAAAATAAGTTTGGTGAAATTCTCCAAAAGGCCACGCAGGCAATGAAAAGGAATGATTGCACAGGTGGAAAGCATCATCTGCTCTCCAAAAGAGAAATGCATTTTTGCAAATATTGGTGGTTCAGAGGTTACATGTGTAACTTGTAATGACTTTTTTTTTGTTTTATTTTCTCTATTTTCTCTATTTTTTTTTATTTATTTATTTATTTTTTTTTTGTAGTTTCTCTGAGGTGATGAATGGCAGTGGGTAATACGCCCGTAGCCATGTCTCTAGAAGTAGCTTATTCCACATTGCCAAACATGATTTATGACAAAAAAAAGGGGGGAAAGAGGAATCTTTGACTTCACTATTTGCCCTCCTGCACTTCCAAATTGCCCAAGAGGAGTTTTAGGGGTATTGGATTGACGCAGCATCTGCACACATCTGGTTTGGCCATATTTCCAGACTATCCTTATGCCAGAGATCATTTAAAGAAAATACATGGAAAAAGGAAAATAAAATAATGTTGTGGCAAAAGAGGGAGCAGTATCCATGACAAAGATTCCTATTTTATTACAGTTCTTACTTTGTTGGCTTTAATGGGACTATTGCTCAGTACATTGTGGTCCAAGTAAGAAGGACATTCTTGTTTTTGTTTTTAAAGCACATTACAGTGAGGAGGTATTTATTTTTACACAAAGAAATATGAATTGTTGACTGATGTAGAACAAACCCAATTCAAAAACTGGTTATAAGTTTTCTCCATAGTGGTTTATATGTCTTTTCATTAATATTTTATGAAGCAAGATTTTGTCCCTGTCTACACAAAGGTTTTTTGTTGCATTTCTCTCTACCACAATGAAACAAAGCTTCGGACAAGTAGATTTTCACTAAGCTTACTCTCATCCAGGACTGAACAATAATGTCAATATTTTAAATAGTAACAAAACAAGTAAACAAACAAACAACTAAAAGAGTCACAAACACAATAATCCAACACAACTTGTTTCTTACATTTCATAAAACAGTTTATTACAACTTTATTTACAACTTATAAATGTTTAGTCTATATGTGTTTTATTTATCTATTTATTTTATTTTATTTTATTGTACATGAGAATTTCCAGTTTCCACAAGAATTTAACAGAAAACAAGAAAGTACAGAAAAAAACATTTTGGGGTTTTAATCAAATTCATCCATTTTTTTTCTAGGTCCCTCCCCTTCTTTGCAATTATATTTATGTAAATCTTTGACAGGTAGAGAATTTGTTTTTTTATTCTGGCTCCAATTTGATTGAAAATTGTGTAACATGAGTTGTTAATAGATGCACTGAAATAAGAACAAAAACAGCCTGGCAAACTTAAAGTGGTATTTCACTGAGGGAGTGAATGTTGCGAGACTGGTTGGTGACACAAAATACCAAAAAAACAAAATGAAATAAAAATCCTGCAAGCAATTAGGTGAAGTTTATTATTTTTATTATTTTTTTATGTTTATTTTTTGCAGTCTGCCTCAAATCCTAAATTTAGTGACCAACGAGCTGCGCGGCTGCATGTTGACAGGTCAGTCTATTTTTGTGTGTTTGGCTTGCTCATTATTTTGTTGCCCACCTCGGCCTATCTTGGCAGCCGCCCGCCCCCACGTGTATGATTTAATCTGCTGTAGTACATGTTTGAAATGAAGATAGGCAGATTTAATCAGTTTTTTTAAATAATTATTATTCATTATAGCCGGACTACTTCCTCAGATGATTTCTGTCAGAGAGCCCCCTTGCAGTTGACAAAATACAGCTTTAGAGCTCTTGAGACAATATGAAGACACCTAGGACACAATTCAGGTGGGTCTGGGTCGTTTTTCTTCTTTCATTCAACCTTTATCGCTGCAGGTTAATCTCACTGAGCCTCGGGGACACATTTACAAGAGAGACCTGATTTTAACAAAGAGTGATGACAACAGAAGGCAACAAAGTCAACCCTAGACAATCATAAAAGAAAGCATTCAAACTGAGAAGAACAAATGAAAGAAAATGGTATTATAAAAAAGAAACAAAAAGAGCTAGATTTTAAAGCAATGTAAAATAGTTCAAACAGGAACGTCTGCATTGGTTTTTCCCAGGAACTTAGCAGATGTTTGAAGCACCTTAGAGAGGTCACAGTCAAGAACTTCAGGCCTTTTTGCAAGTTATTCCAGTTAACAGGAGTGAAGTAGAAGAAAACCCCTTTGACCAGTTCAGTCCTCACTGAGGGGACATTGCACGTAATCATGTCCTGAGCGCGCACGCTGTAGCTGCACACACACAGTGACATGTAGGAGGAGATGTATGAAGGCAGCAGACCAAGAAGTGATTTAAAGATGAAAATGTACCAGTGGAAAAGTCTGAAGAACATGAAAAGAAGAAGAACATGTTCAAAACTCAACCGACAAGACCGCACACCTCTGTGCAATCAACCCATGCACAAACATTGTGAGTCATGAGACATTCTGGAGACATTAAGTAGACTTCCTCATGAATTCCATCCACCAATAGCTGCAGCCCAGTGAGCACCTGTAGAGACTATTTGCATCAGAAATGTTCCAGTTTATAATAATAATAATAATAATAATAAGACAGAGTAAATAATTTTGAAGCTATCAACAAATTACACAAACATGAGAAAAAAGGATAGAAGGGCCATGCCAGGGTGCCATTCAAGCTAGAACCACCATTGTTTAAACACATAAACTTTATGCGTGAGATTTGTGTGATATCATTGTTTTTTTTTTTTTACTTTAATTTTTAAATAAATGTAAGTGTAACATTTGCTAATATTAACAGAAATGTTGAAAAACACATAAACTCCAATCAATAGCCTGTGCCTACATTATGTTCTTATTTCCACTTTAACATCTGTCATTTTTGTGTATTTGTTGAACTAAATATGAACACTGTCTCCATGTAATCTCATATCATTAGTTCATTTAATCAGTACTTTGAATTGTATTTGTTTTACTTTTAACTACGTATAAAACTTAGTCATAAAGTGACTTATGTTCTTAACAATCTACTGTAATAAGCAACACTTAAATTAAAAAAACAAACAAATGCATTTCTGTTGCAAACTTTATTGTTCGTAAATGCATTTAAGTACCTTTTTATACCAAATAATATTATTATAGAATCACTGTAGTTAAAATGTTCCAGGCATTTTGAAACTCTATTAATTTCAGCAGTGTGTGGCGTCATATTTAGATTTAATAGAACGTTTTTAATGAAGCAGATTGGAAAAAGGGTCCTTGCCTCCATTACTGATGATAGATAACTGAGAAAGGTTAGCAGCCACTCATTAACACTCTCTTAAATTACGAAAGTACTTACTGCCTTTCTCCCCCCTTCATCTTTCATTTTTTTCTCCTTAAATGAGATAAAATTATATTGAGAGGATAAGAGCTGAATCAAGCCAAACCATAATTAAATGCACTGATGGGGTGAAAGAATCTCCTGGTGCTGATGGTGTTTGTTAATGTTGTTGGGTGTTCACACTTCAGCTTCCCTCCTCACTGCTGTCTGTGGGAGTGTGATAGAAAAGTTTAAAGTTCCTAACTTTAGCAAATATGACAGCTAAAACATTTCCTTTCAGAGCAAAAGCAGCGCCGTTTGAAAAATAAATTAATGGAAAAAGTTCTCAATATTTTTTTTTTCTGAATTATGAGCATTTTTGTCAACATGAGGTAAAAAAAAAAAAAAAAAAATCTGAATTTAATAAAGCTGAATTCAGAGAGATGATTCTAACAAATATAAAACTGATCATGCTTGACAACAAGGCAGTAAATTTAACCGTTACTCAAAATGAGTAATATTATTAACAGGTTGGGATTTTTTAAAAGGAAGGTGTTTATTAA
>JARVLU010001462.1:25621177-25631706 GCA_031762415.1 Simpsonichthys santanae
GGGGTTTTTTTTTTGTTTTTTTTTTTTTTTTTTTTTTTTTTTTGTATTCTTCTATAAATTTGACCTGCAGTGTTTTTCTGTTTGGAAAAGCCTGGCGTTGAGGTTGCAGTGCCAGAGCATCCAGTTGTGAGTGGACGCTACCTGCTGGGTGATTACAACGTGTTGACAGAGAACCCGAGGAGACACACACTGCAAAATCTGCAAACAAACAAACAAACAAACAAAAAAACACGTTTCGTGAATAAGCAATTTGCAAAGAATTGATTTAGCACACTATATGCAGACTGTTTTTTTTTTTTTTTTTTTTTTTCACAGCAAAGTTTAGGATTAAAAATTATGAGCAAATTAAAATAAGGAAAACCTGTGGAGCTTTCAGCCTTCAGTGTGTGAAAGACAGAGACACTCACTGTAGGTATAGCTTCCTGTTTAGCATCCATTCACAGAGTAGAAGTGCCACTTCACTATTGAGCATTTGTCAGTTTATGGATGTTGCTGTCATGTCAGCTTTCCTGTACACACACTGTGCAGCACAGTGTGTAAATAAAAGGGAACAGACATAGATGCAGGCGACAGGAACACAACACATACACAGGAGGCACTCAGTTCATACCTGCAAGGGAGGAATCACAGTATGGCAGGCTGGGCAGACACCTAACTGTTTTAAATGTTGCTGTATCTCAATGGTTTTATCAACTGCAGCCATGGAATGTGTGAACTAATGGAACTGCCAATTTGTTAGCAAAATATTTCTTGAAACAGTGGATGGATCATGATAAAATGCTCAGCTCATTGATTATCCAACTGATTGTCTTTAGGAGTTAACCCTATTCATGTTGGATGCCTCAGATAATCAATCATAGCAAACACTAACATTGCTATAACTCAGTTAATTATATAGACATTGGACTATGATTTGATTTTGTCATAGGCCAGAGTTGTCTTCATCATGCACTCCAAGCACAAACAGATCACTCAAGGTCTTTGATTAAAACTTTGGCATGAATGGAAGCAGCCAATACGCATTCAATATGACTGTTTTGTAGCTTTAGCATGTCTCTGCCTGATATTTTCTGAAACTGGGCTCTCCTTTATGTGCTACTGCAGGTCTCAGCATCCGCGGCGCTCAAGAGGAGGACCCTCCAGACCCCCAGCTTATGCGTTTAGACAACATGCTGCTGGCAGAAGGAGTGGCAGGACCGGAGAAAGGCGGTGGATCTGCGGCTGCTGCAGCTGCTGCTGCGGCCTCGGGCGGGGCGGCCGACAACTCCATCGAACATTCTGACTACAGAGCCAAACTCACACAGATCAGACAGATCTACCACACAGAGCTGGAGAAATATGAACAGGTAAGAACGAATCGCCCAAACTGCTTCAGAACTGAGCTTTAACTTGAAATCTTGCTGTACTTTTCTGCTCATTCAGAAAAAACAATGCCTTGAACTGTTTTTTTCTTTACAACTGAAAGTTTTACACGCCCTTGTGACTTCCACACGTGCCTGTTGAGTTGTACTCCGTCGTTCGGATTGCATCACTCGGAGCAGCTCCTCGTGCACTGCAGAGAGCATTCCATTTAATATGATGGGAGAGAATGGCTTGGAAAATAAACCTCAGTATTAACTTCCTGTGTAGATGTTACAGAGATCCAGAGCACTGCGCTTGTCATCGCTGTTAAATGAAAGTATGATCAGCTCCTTCACCTAGCACTTTGAGCCTGCCATCAAACACCGCGGCATCATGGGTGAAAATAAAAAAGGTGTAACGGTGATGCCTCAGCAAGCCAGTGCACTAAATGAGACTAATTTACTTTGTGCTTTCCGAGAGGAGGCACAGGGGGCAACGCAACTCTTTGCCTGGAGTAAATGCATCTTTCTTAAGGGTGTTTCCCTGTTTTAATTATCTAAATGTAAATACTTAACGAATTTTACTCAGAGTAATGAGCTAAAGTGTGCACTACGTAAATGAGTTATTGTAATTAATCACACATGAACTAGTGGTTTAACGGAACACTTTTTTATTTTCTCTGTGCATTATGGCCGAGCAAAATTGCAAATCTGCATTTGTTTAAAGATGACTTCATCAATTATGTCATCGGAGTCACGCGAGACCGAGGCACTGCGTTAGAGCTTTGGATTCGTGCATGTAAATGCTTCATTTGATGAATGAAGAAAAGAAAATTACTTTTGGAAAATCAATCAGCGAGCGTTTTAAAGTTCCTTAAACTTGGCAGAGATCCGCGGCAGCTCACGTTGGTTGTTTGTGCCCCTCTGTTTCTTTTCAGGCGTGTAACGAGTTCACTACCCATGTGATGAACCTGCTGAGGGAACAATCTCGCACGCGACCCATCTCGCCCAAAGAGATCGAGCGCATGGTGGGAATAATCCACCGTAAATTCAGCTCCATCCAGATGCAACTGAAGCAAAGCACCTGCGAGGCTGTCATGATCCTGCGCTCCAGATTCCTTGATGCCAGGTTAGTGTGTGTGTGTTGCATTCAATGTGTGTGTGCGTTTTAGGTATTCACAAACTTCCATTCCTTCTGTATGACCCACATAAGCAAACCCAGTGGGCAGATGGTGGGGTTAGACTTTCTGCTGGTCTCAAGTTACTCTCCCATTTGTAGCACAGCACACAGTATGAGCACAGCGGAGATGCATGGATATAATTACATTCGTGTTTCGTGCATTATCCATTTTCAAGACAATCATGTGCTCACACCTGAGAGCAGTTAAGACCAAATGAAATGGGGACCGAGTCATGTGTAATGGATGGAGGGAAGGTCATCGGCAGGTGTTGTGGATTACTCTAATCACTGACAGTATGATGCAACGCGGAGCTCTGCACAAGTTGTGGCCAAACGAGCCAAGTGGAAGCACATTGGCTGCCCGCCGCCTGTGAGAAGCACAGTAAACAAGGCGAAATAAGCAAATGCTCAACAGCATGATAAGTAGTGCCCTTGGGAGGCAAGGGGACCCAGACCTAGTTAGAGTTTCCTTGTTTCTGCTGGAGAACCCGGGGCTGTGGCACTTCAGGAACAATGCTCAACTGTGCGTGCCGTGATTTCTATAATGTACCGAGATGCACTCCGACTGGGCTCTGCGCTCCATCACGAAGCCCACCCATCCGCTGCGCTAAACTGTGCACATTACACGCTTGGACTGGGGATTGGAGACCAACAGACCAAATTAAACATTGTATGTGTTTTGAGGCTGTGTTTATTGGTCAGAGTTGTGTCCTCTCTCTCTGTGGTCTAGGACACGATATTCTGCTCAGAACCGATCCCTCATTATTTTTTTTTACCATTGTTTTAGTGTGCGAGATTGATTGTGCAGTCCAAACGCGAGCGTTAATGCTGGTCTCTCTAATGGGCTCACTCGGCCTGTCTCTCCTCTCCACTCAGGCGAAAAAGGAGAAACTTCAGCAAGCAGGCGACAGAAATTTTGAATGAATATTTCTACTCGCACCTGAGCAACCCGTACCCGAGCGAGGAGGCTAAGGAGGAGCTGGCCAAGAAATGCAGCATCACCGTTTCCCAGGTGGGTAGCCTCATCTAACAGTAGATGGGAATCAAGGTGGGGAGGCCTGGAGGGATCGTTACAGTAGGTCACATCGCCAAGACACAATGTCCTCTGCTAACCTTGACATTGTGACTGCCTAATGATGCTTCAGTCAAGGCTGGTCCCAGTCAGTCAGAGCAGGGCCACAGGGAAGGGGAGGCCTATATCATCTTAGCCTCAATCATGGCACTATGCTGTCCTTCCTTACGCTGGCTCCCCTGACATTTCCCCCCACCCCGCCTCTCATTCCCATCCACCATACGGATATTCTTTCTGATGTCCAGTCTGATGTTCAGGTCATAAGCTGAGGGGGGATAAAAATAGCATCATCCATTACTTTAAGAAAAGCATTTAAAGGCTGGTGCTTCAAATCATCGGGCATTATGTGTTTTCTCTTAAATTGGCCTAACAGGATGCTTGTAATGCCCTGTTATATTTTCTATTAAATATGAGACTTTCCCACTTCCTTTATATCACAACCTCGTCTTTAGGTAAACCTGAAGGCAATATCTCTCACACCTAACCCCCCACATCCAAAGTATTATTGTCCTGTACTCGCTCTATGTCTTTCTCGCTTTCGCTCTGCCTTGATTGTGACTACCATAAAGATTTTTATCCTTTTGTTGTTCTATGGATGTCCTCGTGAGACGCAGTGTCACAGAAACATGAATCTATACAATTATCTGCAGTGTTTTTGTCTGTGTGGGGGAGGGGGTGATGAGGGGTATATGGAGTGTAGTCATGAAGAGTCAGATACTGTAAAAGCCCATTCTTTTTTGCCTTCAGGGGGTGGGAAGCACCATCACAGTGTCACAGGTATGTCATAACCTCTCCTGATCCACTGTTTTCATTTTCTTTCAACCTCCTTTGTTTATGTGTGTAACAGGCTTACAGTTTTCCACTGCACAGAACCCCCTCCCCCCTCCCTCGCACCTACCGCATCAATGCTAATGTTAGAACCAAACAAAAATTAGATGTTTGAATGTATTTTTGAAGAGTGGATGATAACTTTCTGTATTCACCACCAACCTGTGAGTCACAACACCACAGCGCCTGTTTGATGGTTTCTTCAATTTACACCAGACCCATGTTCTCACCATATGTCTTAAAATGTCACAATTCTTCCTTTATCTTGGACTTTTTTTAATATTTTAAATTATGCTTTAACCCTTTCCTAACATTTTCTTCTGCTTCATCTACTTCTTCTTTATTCTTCTTTTTGCCTCCTTTTCCTTCAACACCTTCTGCTTCTTTGTCTTCCTCTTTCCTTTTCCCTTTTTTCTTCTTCCTACTTATTGTTTGTGTCTTTGCTGCTTTTCCTTATTTTCATCCTTTGTTTTGTTCTTTTTCTTCTCTTCTTTCTCATCTCTTCCCTTTTTCTTTGTGTTTCTTTTGCTTTTTCCTCCTTCTTTGCTCCCTCCCCTCTCATTTCTTATTTTTATCCATTATTATTATTATTATTATTATTATCTTACATTTTGTGATGATTCTGATGTTTACACCTTAGAACAAAATGACCTACCCACAAGTCGAGCTTTATTTTATTTTATTTATTTTTTTGTCTCACATAAAACCAGCTGCTCTTTTCCTGAATATGTGAAAATAAGAGAACTTTAGAAAAGTACTAACATTTATCTCACGACTGTTTTGTGGTGTACGCCTTTGAAACGTGGACTCTCTTATTGCCTCACCTGGCTCATTTTACCTGAGTGGCACAGTCTCAGTTTGACACCAGGTGCACACGTCATCACTTACAGCGGCCTGAACTTTTAGTAACAAATGTCTCAGTGCTGTTGCACCAAGGGCTTAGCGAAGTCATTTTTCAAACTCCTCCTAACTTTTTGTGCGCTGCGTTGTTGACTGCACATGTAGTTCATTAAGTAAACACCATTCGTTGTGCCCGGTCTGCCAATATTGCTCTGCGGCTTTGCTCGATGCATCATTGCTGATGAAATAGTCTGCATCATCTTTACAGAGATTATTTGAAGTGCATGTGAGGCACAGACATCCTATCAAAAGAAAAATCGAGATTACTGCAGCTCAAATGCAGCCTTGAATTATTTTTAATTATTGTTTTTGCACCTACAGTGCGGCGGTCAAAAATTAAAACACTATTGAGAATTCATCTTATCACCGTCTGACGGTTTAATGCTCCTGATTTGATAAATGAATCCTACATTTTTTTTTTAACAACAAATAACTTGTTCAGTCCAGACGTGACATACCCTGAACAGGTCTGTAATTACAGACCCCTCTGTCACTCTGCAAGCATGTAGCAATTAAAACATGTTTTGTTTTTTGTTTTTTGTCAGCTGCTTCAGTGGCATCATTTAATATATTTGTAGCCAAAATTTGATTTTCATCCTTAAACCAGTTCTCAGTCAGAAGATGAATGTGCACTGTTCAAAGTTGAAGTGAATATGTTTTTCTGAGTGATGCTTCTCAATATTTTGATAATGAAATATTAATACAGTGCACAGAAAGTTATGTTTGTTGATGAAAATGTATGTATTTCTTTTTGTATTTTGCAGAGAAGCTGACCCCTCTGTCAAAACACTGCTCAAAACATTTTTAATTACCTAAAGTAAAAAGCAATTTGAGATCCTAAGTAACGCTTTGAAGCTTCCCAGGTTAGCATTCCTCAAATAAATATTATCATCTCAGGCTTTTATTTTGTAGCTGAGAACTTGAGCATCTCTGAAACCCTAGTTCTTTGTGCAGGACAAAAAAAGTGTTTTTAAAAATGTTAAATTAACCAACAGTGCTGAATTTGCTCAGGACTGAAACGCATTTAATCAATATGAACCACAACAAAATGTTAAAAAAATGTTTATATTAGGTAGTGGGTGGTGATTAGAAGTAGGTGATTTTTTTTTTTTTTTTCATTTTACTCAATAATTTCATAACAGGCTGCTAAAAGCAACAATATGTAGTGGAGTAGTTCATCTACAACAGGACAGTTAATAAATGTAGATCAGTTTATTACACTGTTTGTATAAACATTTTGTTAAATTAAACAAACTCAGAAGCATTAGAGTATTTCTAAGATATTTTGAAGGGGTTTGTGGGCACAACGTGAGCTGTCCAAATGAGCGAGAATATTGCACCATGTTTAGCCCCACAATCCACTATAAGCAGGTTAAGTAAAAAGGATGATGGCCAGAGCTTTCATTGCTTCCAATTAAACCTTGCTTGTTAGTTTAACCTCTAGGTAAACCCATCAAACAATTGATGTCAAGGAAACCCTGCCAACAGTGGGCCTCGCCTGAATGGTCATTAATTTTAATTGCCTAGATATTAAAGATTTAGAGCACACAGACGTGCAGGATAGAAATGATCCGATGTCCTGTGAATCCAGTCAGTTTTTAACGCCACAACATTGGCGGGCTGCTAGGGATATTAAAATTTAAGCACATGGGTGGAAATTAAATAAAGCGTCATTAGGGGCAGCTGCTCTTTGGCTGGTCCAGCCGTGGGCTGCAGGGCCTGAGATGGGGGTGGTTGGTTGCAACGCCACGACAAGACACTCTAATTTATAGGGCCATTAAAACAAGCATCATCTCATTATTATTCCACTGTTATTGCAGAGCCAGCATTCACACATAAGGTTTACTCCTTACACGGCTTTTTGGTCTGAGATAGTTGGTGACATCATTTCAATAAAATAAACTTCCAAATCTGAACCGTATTTGACTGTACCTACCTTCAAGGCCCGATTTATTCTAATATTTTCCCCCTGTGCCTTCAGAGTTCTGTTACCTCAGTAAAATGTGCATTGCCTGGTTTGAAAAACAAACAAACAAACTGGATTTAACTGAATTAAAAAAAAAGTAAAATCTTGCACTGAGTTTTATGTTTCTGATTGCAACAAGTTATTTCATCCTAAACAGTGCACAAAATAAATAAATAAAATAAAATAGTTTCTTAGTCCTTAGCCAGATCCCCTGGGATTGATCAGGCTTGAATTAAAAAAAAGAAAGAAAAAAAAAAAAAGAGAGAAGTTGTTCAGAGAGGAAGTTAACAACAACAACAACAACAACAATAACAATGATAAAGATGGTTTTGAGTCTGTAACTTTGTATTTTGTCTGGTCAGTGTATTTACTGTAGATTTCTCTGACACGTCACACACACACCAAATAATCTTTTACTGCTTCATGCTGCAGGTTTTACTTTCCAACACTTGTTTTAAAAGAATAAACAGAAACACTCTCACCTGAATCATGCATGTGCACACACACTCAAAGTTACATTTAGGAACAATAACCTATTTTTTTCAGCAGTGTTCCAGTTTGGCCTGCGACATCACACAGATTACAGTCGTGCGTGAGAGTTTGTGAAGCCGTTATCATTTTCTAAATTTCTGCATAAATATGACAGATTTTCACACAAGTCCTAAAAGTAGATAAAGAGAACCCAGTTAAACAAATGAGACAAAATATTATACTTGATCATTTATTTATTGAGGAAAATGATCCAATATTACATATTTATGGTGACAAAAGAATGTGAACCTCTAGGATTAGCAGTTAATTTGAAGGTGGAATTATAGTCAGGTGTTTTCTATCAATGGATGATGATCAGGTGTGAGTGGACACCCTGTTTGATTGAAAGAACAGGATCTATCAAAGTCTGCTCTATACAACATGTCTGTGGACGGGTGTCATGGCAGGAACAAATGATGTTTCTGAGGACCTCAGAAAAATACTTGTTGATGCTCATCAGGTTGGAAAAGGTTACAAAACCATCTCTAAAGCGTTTGGACTCCACCAGTTCACAGTCAGACAGATTGTGGACAAATGGAGGACGTTTAAGACCATTGTTACCCTCCCCAGGAGTGGTGGACCAACAAAGATCTCTAGAAGAGCAAGGTGTGGAATAGTTGGTGAGGTCATGAAGGACCCAGGGTAACTTCTAAGCAAACGAAGGCCTCTCTCACATTAATGTTGATGTTCATGAGTCCACCATCAGGAGAACACTGAACAACAATAGTGGTCATGGCAGGGCTGAAGGAGGAAGTCACTGCTCTCCAAGAAGAACATTGCTGCTCATCTGCAGTTTGCTAAACATCACATGGACAAACCAGAAAACTGTTGGAAGAAGGTTTTGTGGACAGATGAAATCAAAATAGAACTTTTTGGTTTAAATGAAAAGTGTTGTGTTTGGAGAAAGGATCAAGAACCTTATCCCATCTGTGAAACATGGTGGTGGTAGTATCATGGTTTGGATCTGTTCTGCTGCATCTGGACCAGGACGGCTTGTCATCATTGATGGAACAATGAATTCTGAATTATATCAGAGAATTCTAAAGGAAAATGTCAGAACATCTGTCCATGAACTGGATCTAAGAGAAGGTGGGTCATGCAGCAACACAATGACCTTAAACACACAAGATGTTCTACCAAAGAATGTTCCAGAAGAATAAAGTTCATGTTTTGAAATGGACAAGTCAAAGTCCTGATCTTAATCCAGTCCAGATGTTGTGGAACGACCTGAAGCAGCAGTTAATGTGAAGAAACCACCAACATCCAGAGTTGAAGATGTTCTGTACAGAGGAATGGAGAAAACTCCTCCAAGTTGATCAGGACTGATCAACACTTACACAAATCTTTAGTTAGCAAAGGTTCACATACTTTTACCATCACTAATATGTAATGTCAGATCATTTTCATCAATAAATCAATGACCAAGTACAAAGTACATGTATAACATTTTGTCTAATTTGTTGAACTGGGTTCTCTTCATCTATTTTTAGGACTTGTGTGAACATCTGATGATGTTTTAGTTCACATTGATGCAGAAATATAGAAAATTATAAAGAGTTCACAAACTTTCAAGCACCACTGTACATCATTCAAATTATTGGATCACTCACCTCATTATACATAGGATCCCTTTTCAGGGAAGGCTGATATTGCTCACATAATACTGTGAAAACTGTTAGCTTACCCCTGAAAAGAGACACGTTGATCTTTATTTTTCATCACAACAAATCCATTAATAATGCAGAGGAACAAGCTCAGATTTTATTCATATAAAAATATTCAATTTTATTTATAATTAAAAGTTATTAATACTTCAAACATGAGAATGAATTTAAGAACAGTCCTTACCCATCCACTGCCAGCAGCAGAAACCAAATAAAGTTTAGTAGAGGCTGGACGAAGGGGGGGCCCTTCTCTATGGACGGGTGTTTTTCTGTGTATGTGGCAAACACTATGGAAGCACTGTTTTTGTTCTTTAGGCACAGGAACCTGAGTAGTTTGAGAGAGGATGGGACAGAAACAGAAAAAATGTAAACAATGAAGACACAAAAAAAGATTTACTATAAGTTTAATTTGTCAAGACTCCAAAATGAACAGGTTGATCACTAGTAATCAAGAGTTTCTAGCCAACATGGAGACATACTGGCTAAGCTACACGTTGAAATGCACTACACCTCCTGCAGCTCACATCTTTAACTGTAGGTCTTGCTAAAGGAAAGGACATCCCTTATAAACAAAAGTAACTAGTTTCAACTTGTGCATAGATGAAAAATTATATCATGTTGTGACTGACTGAAAAAAAAGACATTTGTCTGTGAAAAGGGTATTATGAATGCTGCAAATGAGAACAGTTTATTTTGAGACCAGCTATGTTGTATAGTCTGGAGACAGAGACATGGACAAAAAGACAGGAGCCAGAACTGGAAGTAGCAGAAATGAAGATGTTGAGGTTCTCCTTAGGAGTGATAAGGATGGATAAGATTAGTGATGACATCATCAGAGGTACAGCACAGGTTGAACAACTGGGAGATAAAGTTAGAGACCAGACTGAGATGGTTTAGACATTTTCAGAGGGACAGTGGTTTTGACATGTCCAGAGGAGGGACAGTGGTTTTGACATGTCCAGAGGAGGGATAGTGGTTTGGACATGTCCAGAGGAGGGACAGTGGTTTGGACATGTCCAGAGGAGGGACAGTGGGTATATTGGTAGAA
>JARVLU010001462.1:25631806-25642836 GCA_031762415.1 Simpsonichthys santanae
CTTGTGTGAAAATCTGATGATGTTTTAGGTCAGATTTATGCAGAAATATAGAAAATTATAAAGGATTCACAAACATTCACACACCACTGTACAGAGCTGTACAGAGCTGTAGTTGCTACTTTGCTTCTTTACGGTACATTATGACTTAAAGTATTGTATTTGCATATGATGTGAGTCACCAATTCTAAATTGATAAATGTTCTTTAAAAGATAAAAACACGAGTGTTCATTTTATCACCAAGGAATATGACAATGTTGAAAGCTAGCAGAGAGTCTTGATGCAGAGAATGTATTACATTGACTTTAATGTCTGTGCAATAGAAGCCTCTTGTGTTTTAGTCCTGTCAGGAGACAGATGTGAGAGCATGTCATGCTCCCATCCATGAGAAGACACAAGTGGCTCCTGATTATGGCTTAATTAGCTTGTGTACCCGGCGGACATTACTGTAGAGGCTGGGAATTGGGTACTTGATGGACCCAAACATGACATCTTGAAACAATCATACTGCTCAGTGCACGGTGCTGTGGCTGCTTGACGTCTGACTCCTCTGCTCCTCCTCCCTGTGCTCTCCCACGCAGGTATCCAACTGGTTTGGCAACAAAAGGATCCGGTACAAGAAAAACATCGGCAAGTTTCAAGAAGAAGCCAACCTGTACGCCGCCAAGACAGCTGTAAATGCAGCGCATGCTGCAGCGGCTGCAGTGCAGAACAGCCAGGCCAACTCCCCTACCACTCCCAACTCCGGTAGGCACTCCTGCACATAGATGGAAAACATATAAAGATCTGCCCTCAGCCTCAGTCCTTAACCTGCTGCCTTCTTGCCTCACTCTTTGATGCACCATTCACACTGGCAAGAGTGACAAGCTCTGCTCCCAGCTTGGGGATCACAGTGTCTCCTGTCTATAAGACAGTTGATGCCAAGCAAACTCATGCATAAAGACAGCGTTCCTGACTTGTGAACCGAGAACACATGTATTTTTGGGAGAATAAAAAAAAAAACAGAGAAAGAATTTAAAATGATGCCATGGGATTTGTTTTTGCTTGACTTTCTGTCAGCTTCCTGTCATTTGTAAGATAATGGTATGTAGTCCCACAGAACGTAGAGATACAATACAAAGTCCCACAGAACGTAGAGATACAATACAAAGTCCCACAGAACGTAGAGATACAATACAAAGTGAAACATAATTGCCTGGAACATTTCTAGAGCAATATCAAAAGGGGTTTATGTGCAGCTCATATTTAATATTAATAAACATGGAGCCTAAAAGGCCATGTTCAGTCCAGTTTCATTGTTTTGCTGCGATCGGATTTGGTTGACCTGCGTGGGGATGTGGTAAGCTTATGCAGTGGTCCCTTTCTCTTGCACCCAGGATTCCAGATGAAAGATGAAGAGTTTCAGCTGGATTCTGCAGAGAGCAAAAACACTCTATTAAGCAACATGTTTACTGGTACTGGTCTTTTCATAAGCTTCTTATTGTCTTTGTCATTTACCATTATGATGCCTCCCTGTCAGCTTTAGACTGGAAGTAGGTGATGTGGAACAATTGGGAGCTTAAGCGACCAACCACATGTAGAACCCGGTCCCTGTGTGTCGTGTGATTCTCATTTCATTGTGTTCTCCTCGTTCATTGATAGATTTTTAGTACCCCTGCATAACAACCTCCTCTGTTTGGCTCCTTGCTTCCCTTCCTTTACCCTTGTAGTTGCTTGCTCTGTGGGAGTTATTCTTCGGTGTCTGCTTGAGTTGGTTTTGGTTTCACAGACACACATGTGCTGTGTGTCTGTGTTACTTTGTGCGTGGGCGTGTGTGTCTGTGCCTTCCCTTTATAGCCCTCTCATTGTATTTAGCTGCTTACATCTTCCCTTTCCAGGTTCTTCAGGTTCTTTTAGCCTCCCAAACACTGGGGACATGTTCTTGAGCATGCAGAGTCTGAATGGGGATTCTTACCAAGGGGCACAAGTCGGAGCCAATGTACAGTCACAGGTAGGATCAACAATCAAGGACAGTTTGTGAGAACATCTGCAGAGGGCTGTCCTTGTCTTGCCTGTGTACTGAGCCATCCACAGTGCAGTCTAAAGCACGTCTAACCAAACGTAGAAACAATGTGAAAAAAACACCATGCTGCTCATGCGAGGGCAGTTCAAATTACCAAGTGAGGCCTCCACAACATCAGCTCTATGAAGTGTTTGCTGACTATTTCGCTTTGGATGGAATATTTTGGCAGCCAAAATATAATCCACTGCTATCACGCCTGGAAGCAATTTCCTGGTTCTGAAGTTCTTTTGTGAATGCATTTGGCTTTGACTTGAGCTCTTGGGTTGGTATTGTTTTTTTGTTGGTACTACGTTCTCCCTGCCTTTTTGTCTACACTGTATTGCTGTCTTTCCTGTTTCATCGTGGTGTTGTTTGTTGTCGATGTCCTCCATCTTGTGAGATTATTGCTGCTGAGTTACACTCTCCACACACAAGCCACCAAGTGCCTGTTTTATATAATGGTAGGCTTAAAAAAATAATGCTATAAAGCAGAAGGAGATTTGTTCTATTTTTATTTTTACTTGTGCTTTAACTAAAGAACAGAACTGATCTAAGCATGCTTGTAACACTGATTTTTATTTAAGTTTTCATTTATTTTCTGTTTTAAGACTTCATTAATTCCTTTAGCTGGTTGGTGGTTCACTTGCTTTCTCAAGACGTGGGATTTTTCTGTTTTTTATTTTTTTTTTTATTTCGCTCTGGCTTTTCTGAGCATGTCTAGTTAAGTTTGGACAACTGTGAGACAACGGCTGACCAGCTCGTCCACCTTGTCTGTCCCTTTAGGTGGATACCCTGCGCCATGTTATCAGTCAGACGGCAGGATACAATGATGCTCTGGCAGGAAACACCATGTATACTCCACATGGCCTGAATGTAAGTACATTTACTTTAATTCTGTTTACATCATTAAAATATGCTCATAGTTTATTGCTCTTTAATAAAACTCGGATAAGTACTTTTACAACACAGCACATATTTAGTCTTCTAAATTATGATCTAATAAAAGACAATATTCCTTGTCCCATATTAATTTATGATGACGGATAAGAGGAGCTTCATTTTGTGTCAAAACCCCGTTACGATTTATAAAAGGAATCCGTCACAGCAGCATTCGCACCTTTCTGCGTTTTAGCTGTTTTGAAATGCTTCGCAGAATATTCCGCCGACTTATCTTCATTATAAGGAGCGAACACGCGATCGCCCGAAGCCTTTTCCAGACACGAGCTCCATCTTTCCTGATGAGGTTTGGTATGGCACCTTTTTGTAAAGCAATGCATAATCTGAAGCCATTAGAGTAAAGATTAATTTTCTTGATGAGGGAGGATGAAGAGTGAGGGAGCGAGCGAGAGAGAAATGGCCTCCGACAGTTTTCTCTCGGCACAACATCAGAACAGCTCTCTTTGCATTGTTGCTGTGAGTCTGTCGGGTAAAACCCACACGTTCACACTTGAAACTCCAGCCTCGGCAAAGTAACATTGGTCCTATACTCGACATTATACGTCCTACAGAAAATCTGTGAACAAAATTAGCCTGCGTTATGCAAACAAATGCTGGCAGTTGTTTGTAGCGTTCAGTGTTTTTGGTGTCATTTTGGCTTTGCTGCAGCCTCGTTGCTGTAAGCTCTTTAGACATGTCAGCTTCTCGCAGGATCAAGTGCTTTCCACTTTCTCACAAGGTTTCTCACTTCCACGTGCAGTGCAGACCTGCACCGACTGCTCTACAGCAGCACGGCGATACATTAACGCTGCTGAATACGTGCACTTTATGAAAAGAGCATTATATATTGTGAACATTACGCTAGACTAGTAGAAAAATAACGTTTGTGGCAAAGCTTTTCTTCCTTTTTCAGCAAGAAGCAAGCCATCGAATTTTCAATGTATTTGCAGAGACTAACCTTTAGCTTTGTTGGCGGTGACGTAGAGAGATCCAGTAAAGGCTAGGTCACGCCTGGAGCAAAGCGTAGTCAGGCTGGCTAAGACTGGCTCTCTTGGAGAGGCCCTGCCTTGTCACTTTCACTCAGCTCTCCCCACCTCAGCCGCCCGAGCCCTCCCTCCTCCTGACTGACAGGAGAATATGTAGCGACAAGCTGTCGGTCGCTGCTGAAATCTGCTTAGACTCTGATTTCAGGGAACGCTCCCATTGGTCCGGACACGAGACAAATTTGTTTCAGGGTCTCCTTGGTGATACCACTGTAATGCAAACTCTGTGCTGCTCACATGGCATCACTGGATCTGGAGCAGTTTAATATCAGTGGACACATGAGTGAAACAAAATCTGTTCTTTTTTTTTTACTCCCCTCTATTTTTAGAACGTGCAGAACTTTTTAAGCTCTTTGTTTCATTTGATCTCATCGTAATTCCAGCCTTTCTCCATTTATGTGCCAGGCTAATGGAGGATGGCAAGATGCAGCGACTTCGTCTTCTGTAATATCTCCAGCAGGGCCGGAAAGTGTGCACTCTGACACGTCGAATTGATCAGCTAGAAATGCATCGTCTCCTCAAGTTGAGCATGGACTTCTTCATTTTGCTAAAAAAACAAAACAAAACAAAAACAGCAAAATACCCCTTTTTTTAGGAAAAAGAAATTGGTTTTCTTCTATTTTCAAATCCCCATCGGCCACAGCACATGTGCAGACGACATCCTCCAGTATGGACACTAAGTGTTTCCGGATCGCGCAGTGTTTTCTTTCTGTCTTCACAAATCAAGCGTATTAACATGCTTTTACTTGTTTGTTGTAGCGGTAAACACATATGTACAAATATAAACATCTCTTCCATATTCCAGAGTAAACTTTCAGGATAATTATCTCAGCTCAGCATAAAAAAACTGACATTTTAAATGCCTAGTTGACTTAATTGCCATTTTCCATTTTGATAATTGACTTCTCTTTAATTTCTTTTAATTAAAGCAGCTTCTTTTTGTCTTGTCCGGCAGCTCCACAACGCTAATGTTGACAGCTCACTGGCAGCTTTGTATTTCCTTTCAGGATTTATTTTTTTGTCTCGCAGCTGTGTACATTAGTACATGACTATTCAAACTGTGGAACATAAAGAAGTGTAATTGATTGCTTGACTACAACATGACACCATTCCATATTTTATAATTTGTTTCTTTGTTTGTACATATGTAAACATTTCTTTTGTACTGCTTAACAAATCAACAAATCTCCCAACAGTAGATCATTTTGTCATGGCACACAGGAGTCCATCGCCCCCAAGCTAACAGGAAAAGTTGTAATATAGCTTAAGATCCCGCTAATCAATACACAGATTTTTTTTTTTTTTTTTTTTTTTTTTTTTTACCTCATTCACAAAAACCATGTCCAACATTTCTGTAGTGCTCACTTACTACCTCTAAACAATACAACAACCATTATTTCATTCTTTCTGGCCCATTTTTAATGTTTAATTTTCTTTTAATGCATTCCGGAACAGTAGAAACTCTTCATTCTCTATGTAATCTAATGTATATTTTAATCTTTTAATAAAATTCTGTTGCTCTATTGCAACATAAAAGGAAAAAAAAAAAAAAAACTTAAAACAAAAATAATATTAATACAGTGAAAAGAGGAGAGAGGAGGGGTAAGAAGATGTTGTGGCTTTTATGAGGGGGTGCGGTGACTAATGCTGATTAAATGAACACCAAACAGTAAAACTGTTGTACATAATGAAGAAAAAAAAAGAAAGAAACATTTTGAATGTTGCTCATCTTGTTACGAAATCATTCACAAAAAGAAAAAAAAAATCCCTATAAAACTGTAATGCATAGAGGTTTCAGTATTCAGAACTGTACATTTCCAGCTCTGTCCAACAGGGTTCAAGTCTTCTTTTCTCTCCTTTATTTTCTCTTGTATGTGATTCTGAAACGGAAAACGTCATGACGAAATGATTTGTGGCAGTGATTCTAATGTATTAAAGATGTTTAGTGTTGCTTTCTAACCAGACTACACCCTGGACAGAAGTCTTCCTTGTGGTAGTTGTGTAATTTTAAACATGAATAAAACTTTTTGCTTTCATGACACCGGGGTGTGTTGTTGTCTAATTTCTACTTATTTTATTTATTTGTCCAGTTTGCTTCATTGTCTTTTAATGGAATTTAAACAGCCTCCAGGTATAACATTAGAGGTACATGTACGTGAATTCATATTTGTTTAAATTCAACTTTATTGTGTTTTGTAAAAATTAAGAATACAAAGTGTAGAGTGAAAAAAGTGTAGGTAGAAGCACAAGCTTATTATACCTTCACTTTGTTTTACATAAAACATCAAAATCAAAGCAGCAGAATTTTTCCTATTTTCTAAAACATATCAAGGAATTACAGCAAAATTAATATAAAAACTCTTTAAAAATAATAAAAAAAACAAAAAAAGGAAAAACAAAACAATCAAACCTTATATTTGTTGAACAAATGATTTTTATACTTTTGTTTTTATTTAAAGAGTGAAAAACACAGTTAAAACTCCATACAACAACTATTTCACACCTGAATTCCTCTAACTGAGTTGTTTTTAATATTTGTCCTAAACCTTTGTTTTTCCAATAAATCCTTCTCTCTTAAATCATATTATTATAAATAAATCATAGTTTTTCTCTTTAATTTTGAACCATTTTGTATACATCTAGGAAGGAATTTATTATAGGTTTTGTACACAATCAGTGCTGTTCTGAGCTCTACTAAGTCATACAATTTTAAAATATGCAATGTAAGAAATATGTCATTAGTTGAATGAAAATAATCAGATGCAGTTATAATTCTGGAGTATGCACACCGGTTTTGTATTGATTTTATATGAGTTTCCCCAGATCTCAACATAATAATTCATGTATGGAAATATGAAACAACAGCATAACATGTAAAGTGATTTCTTATTTAGGAGATGTTTCATTTTATTCAATATTGCAATACTTTTTGACATTTTGTGCTTTTAAAAATAAATCGGCTTTTTCTAAATCGAACCCTCACATACAGACATCTGCAAGAAGTGAGCGCAATCAGAAGATAATTATGTGATAATTTAAAGATGATTGCCACAATTTTCTGAAAAACAATGTGTTCATTCTGTAACAGGAAATGGGCAATGGAAGAAAAAGCTCTCAACATCAAATAAAAGCAGGACAGAAATAAAACGAGTATTGTTTTAAATCAGTTAAAAAAAGTTTCTGAGTCCTTTTAATCTGGGGCAGCAGTAGAGAGAGAATGAGAACCAGCAAGAGGTAAAAATGGTTGTAGTTTGTGTTTTTAAATGACTTCCATCACCTAAAACAACTGCTGAGACACTAAAGGGTGTCATTAAAGGCCAGTTTTGGAGTTTGTCAAACCTTGTTTATGGCACGGTGGCACAGTTGGTAGAAGAACTGCCACTCAGCGAGATGGTCGCAAGATAAATCCTGGCTGAGGGCCCCTCTGGATGGAGTTTGCATGTTCTCTCTATGCATGTGTGGGTTTTCTTCGGGTACTCTGGTTTCCTCCCACAGACCAAAATCATGCATGTTTAGCCCTATTCGCACGGGATTAGTTTTACATAAGAGCCAAGTGTAATAAATAAATTACTCCCCAACCTCTGGTTTTTATGTGGCACATTCACACGGGATAACCAAAGCCCAAGAGTTAGCTGAAATTTATGGGCATCTTCCAGTTATGATGTTAATGTGCTGCGTTGTTACCATCAAGACGGTCTAAGCCTTTGATATGAATCAGCACTAAAGAAAACTAAAGAATGAACAAGATAAAATTGTGTTACTCTACTTGTTGAGGATGAGGGATGTCCAACCATCTGGTTTAAGAGGTTAAAAAAAGCCACGTTAAGCTCAGATGGACAGCAGTCACCGGCCATGCACATGAACATCCGTGCATCCACTGACCCACCAGTTGAAATGGACTTGCGACCTGTCCATGGTGTCCCCAGTGAAGGCTGGACATGGGCACCAGTGACTCCTGCAACCCGAAAAGGAAGAAGCGGGTAAATATAATGGATGGATGGGTCAGATGATCACGCACGCGTCTCTGCATCTGCTGTCATCTGGGATGAAGGAAGTAGCAGCATAAAAGCCAAAGCAAAAAAAAAAAAAAAAAAAACTGAAGCGAGTATTGCCTTCATTTAAAATAGCCTTGTTCTATATTTTCCCAAATGATTTTGCTTAAACAAAAACAACAACAACAAAAAAAAAAAAGCCTCATTACGTATCGGATCCTGCGCATTTCTGTCCAAATCACAGAGATGCCTATTCGCATTGGATTAGTACTATCACAGCACCTCGGAGTTCAGCAACACATAGTAGGTAATTTGCTGGGGAATTTTTACTTTACAAATTAGTGACATGGCCAGTTTGCATGGGATTAACAACACAGACAATCTCCGTAAGTATTATAAATAGCATGTGGTCCCTAGGTAAAACTAGCCCCGTGCGAATAGGGCCTTAGGCTACTTGGTAACTCTAAATTGTCTCTAGGTGTGGGTGAGAGAGTGAATGGTTGTTTGTCTCGTTTGTCTCTATGTGTCCCTGTGATAGACTGGAGATCTGTCCTGGGTGTCCCTTTTGCACAGTGACTGCTGGGTATGGACACCAGTGACTCCATGACTCAAAAGCAAAGAAATGGGTAAAGATGATGGATGTATGTTTTTTAGACGACCTGTAAGAAACAGTTTACAGTTCTAATTGGATGAATCATACAATGCAGTATCACATTTAGAAAACTTGGTCAGTTGGTAAATTTTGGTGACTGTCCACCACCTGCTAACTTAAAGTCTTCCCACAAACAAGTGTTTGTTTTTCTGCCTTTGTTTTGGGTTATTTCTAGTTAAAAGTGTATGCAAACTGAACTGTGACCATAAAACCAAAGTACATACAAAACCATGATTTACTATCTATATACTCTGACACCCCAGTACGTAATTTAGAAAAAAGAATTACCTTGAGTTATACAAACAGTAACTTATTTGCTCTTATAGGTGCAAACTAATTAATATCAAATGTAATTTCTGTTCAGTGTTTCTCATGAAGGAGTTCCTTTAACCCTCGGTAGAAGCAGAGGATCTTGTTTGAAGCCATGATAGCTGACATAGTTAGTGCAATTAACTAAAATGTCACACACTTCTAATTCAGGCTGTTTTCTCTGTCTGTTGTGGAAAGGCCTGCTTAACGGATCATTGGTTAGCAATTCCACATGGAAATTGACATCCATTTATTCTAATTTTCACAGCAGAGTTCTTCACTCCTGATTTTTGTCTCAGCTTGTGTCCAGTGTTTGTGTCTCACAGTCTTGGGTTTAAAAACAAGATAAGCAGCACTGAAACACAGGGGTTGTTAAAATGTATATCGGCTCTATGTTTTTATGTGTAATAAGCAAGATGCAAATGTGCACATGCGGCTTTATTTCAACATGTGACAGGAAAAGGAGAAAAGAGATGTAACAGCAGAAGTTTCATTCAGGCGCAATGCACAGACGGTTTCCCGGGAGAGCACATTTGTCCACTCAACCAGTGCAGAACTTCATTGAACACTTTTCTGTTGAAATCATATCTTTATCCTGAACACAACACATCCACGTTACAGATTTCTCGATGCACTTTTTTATTTTTTTGGACCATAATTTGAACAAGAACCTGCGAGCTTCATTACAAAAAACACTGTAGAATATATTATTACAGTACTTTATATACTAATGCTATTAATTTAACTATTACATGATTTTGTTATTATTGTTTAAAATACACTGTTTACCAAAATGGTCATTCTTACAAGCTTCAGCTTTTTGTCTAACAAAATTTCTTGTCTCAGGATTCATGAAGCACGTAGCCCTAAAAACAGTCTGCTGCATTTAGAATGACGATCTTGCTCATTCTACCTTTATTAATAAATATGTTTGTTTCCCCTTTGACTTCACGTACTTTCACTATTGCACTCTGCAAAATTGGTCTTAAAACCTTTTGTGTAAAGAAGTTATATTTTCTTAGATTATGCCTATTAGAGGCTTTATAAGGTTCATTAAAGGCAACATTTTTCTAAGTAAAATTCAACATGAAAAGCATGCATCATTAAATATGGAAATTCAGAATTATATTAGCAGTATGCACCAAGCTTGTGCCAATTAAATTAGAGAAAGATGTCATTTATATTATTAAGGTAGAGCTCATATTAGATTAAATATAATGTGATTTTGTCATGGTTTGATTTATTGCTTATAGAGCATTGTTCATAGACCCATGTTATATTGTATTTTAATAGAGTGATTGTATATATTAAAATGTAAAATGATGTAATTGCATCACACTAATGCAACATTACACTGGTGTGAGGTTCAAACAATCAAAATATTTCAATGCACTTGTCTCCCCCCCCCGAAGCAAAATATGCAGATATTACAGCTGCACTGAGACACGAGCAGTGCGGGCAGGAACTGCGTTGTTCACCTAAACTATGGTAAAAATTTAACCAAATAATAAAAAAAAAAGGCAATACTGCACGTGAAGCAAGGTTTTTTAAAAAACACAAAAAATAGCATCAACATGGACAAGAAATGGAAACATCTGGATCAAAGTGCATGACGGGTCTCAGGTTAAAATATTAAAAGAACTGAAGGATCTGGAAAAACATAGATGAGCTCAGGAGGAGATGACAAATTATAAATCATTGAAACAACTCACACACAAAACGGACATAATATACAGTCAAATGAACAAATAGATTAAAATATGACAACATATGAAGACTCAGAACCTAAAATATATAATGTTGAAGATGTGATTGATAGCGAATATTATAATGAAGAGCAATTTAATGACATCAATATGACAAATGGAAGTCTCTCTATTAGATTAACCTGCCTAAATAAAGGTTGAATGAATTCACTTCAATAGTAGAAGTATAAATGCAAATATATCCAAAATAACAGATTACTTAAAACAATTAAAAATAACTTTTACTCTAATAGCACTGTCAGAGACATGGCTCAATGATGAAAACACAAATGTTCACATTGAAGGGTACGAAT